>CM052889.1:75659303-75702313 GCA_028534135.1 Potos flavus | reverse complement strand
CTGAGAAAGCAGCTCCTGTGGCCGCGGGGGTCTGGGTGGCCATGGAGGAGTCCCCTTTGCGAGAGGAGGAGGAAGAAGAGGAGGGGGAAGGGGACGAGGCTGGGCCCGAGGGGGCTTTGGGCAAGAGCCCCTTCCAGCTGACCGCCGAGGACGTGTATGACATCTCCTACGTGATGGGCCGCGAGCTGATGGCCCTGGGCAGCGACCCCCGGGTGACACGGCTGCAGTTCAAGATCGTCCGTGTCCTGGAGATGCTGGAGACGCTGGTGAATGAGGGCAACCTGACGGTGGAGGAGCTGAGGATGGAGAGGGACAACCTCAGGAAGGAGGTGGAGGGGCTGCGGACAGAGGGCTCAGCGACCATCCGGGAGGTGAGTGTCAGGAGGCAGGGCCCTGTGCGAGCAGCCTGGGCTGCGTGGGAGGGGAGCACCCAGTCCTCAGATGGGAAGCATTCTCAGGGTTACATTAATCGAGCACTTACTAGGTGCTGGGCCCTGTGCTGAGTTTGTTCTGAATCAGGCGCTTCGAGCTGTTTTGACTTGACCTAGCGCCGTAGCTCTCTGCAGCGAAACCAGCGGGTGTGTTCGTTAAAGCACAGATTTCTGGGCCCTGGCCTCAGGAGTTTCTGATTCAGCAGGACCGCCAAAAGGTGCCTGTAAGCCTGTTCCGGGCACTTTTATTCAGAATTGTGCCAAACTGGAACAAGGGCAACCAAAGAACGGATTTTAAAATCGTGGAATACTACACAGCCAATAAAAAGAGCAGAATGCTAATACACACAACCGTGTGCATGACTCTCACAGACCTTACACTAAGGCACAGGAGCCAGGCACAAAAGGGAGCCTACTGTATATTTATGTGAAATTCAAGAACAGGCAAAATAATCTGTATTTATAGAAGACAGATTGATGGTAGCCCCAGTTGGGGGGTTCATAGGGCGCTCATATGGGTGTGATTACATGGGTGTGTACCTATGTTAAAAATCATCAAGGGGCTCCTGGGTGGCTCAGTCTGTTAAATGCAAGACTCTTGGTTTTTGCTCAGGTCATGATCTGAGGGTTATGGGATCCAGCCCTGGTCCAGCTGTGCGCTCAGTGGGGAGTCTGCTGGAGATTGTCTTGCTTTTCCTCTCCCTCTCCCTCGGCTCCTCCCCCTGCTCTCTCGCTCTCTCTCTGAAATAAATAAATAAAATCTTTTTTAAAAAATCATCAAGCTAAGGGGACCTGGCTGGCTCAGTCAGAGAAGCATGTGCGTCTTGATCTGGGGGTGGGGTTGGAGGTAGAGATTACTTAAATAATTTTTTTTTTTTTTTTAAATTATCAAGCTTGGAATGCCTGAGTGGCTCAGTTGGTTAAGCGTCTGCCTTTGGCTCAGGTCATGATTCCAGGGTCCTGGGGTGGAGTCCCATGTTGGACTCCTTGCTCAGGGGGGAGCCTGCTTCTCCCTCTGCCTACCGCTCCTCCTGCTTGTGCTCTCCCTCTCTCTCTCTGGCAAATAAATAAATCATTTAAAAAAAAAAAAAGCACAAGGAAGTGAAGAGATATTTAAAAAAAAATCGGGGCTCCTGGGTGGCTCAGTGCGTTAGGGCCTCTGCCTTCGTCTTGGGTCATGATCCCAGGGTCCTGGGATTGAGCCCCGACTCGGGCTCTCTGCTCGGCAGGGAGACTGCTTCCCCCTCTCTCTGCCCCTCTCTGCCTACTTGTGATCTCTCTCTTTGTCAAATAAATAAATAAAATCTTTTAAAAATAAATAAGTAAATTTTAAAAAATCATCAAGCTATAATCTCAAGATTAGTGCATGTATGTTATACCTCCATTTTACAAAATTACCCATTATATCACTTTCCAATATTGATGAAACAAAAGTTTTAAGAAACAATTTATCTAAACTCACCCTTATTAAATATGATGTAAAATCATACTTACCTATTCTTTCTGTTTTTAGGATTTTATTTATTTGTCAGAGAGAGAGAGCGTGCGTGAGCACACAAGCTGGGGGAGCAGCAGGCAGAGGGAGAAGCAGGCTCCCTGCTGAGCAGGGAGCCAGACCTGGGGCTCCATCCCAGGACCCTGGGATCATGACCTGAGCCAAAGGTAGACGCTTAACCAACTGAGTCACCCAGGAATCCCTTTACTTGCCTATTCTATTTTAAATTCTTGTTACAATTGATTAAATCAATATGAATTACTAATGGCTCTCCAGCCACACGTAAAAAAAAAAAAAAGCTGTTCTAAGTGGACTATCTCATTTAGTCCTCTTACTATCAGTATACCCGTTTTACAGAAATGGAGGCATAGGACAGTTAAGTAATTTGCCAAAGGAGTTACTGCAAGGAAGAGGTGCAGGCAGAATTTGAAGTCAGAGATGCCAGTCTTCACCACTGCACATGAAATACAGACCTTCGACCTTATTTGTTGGAATGACATTTGATGGATGATTGCACTGTGCTGGACCCTGGGGCCACAGAGGTAATTTAGATGGGGACTCTGCCCTCACAGAGCTCCTGTCTAGTGGGAGAAGTAAGATACCCCATCTCGAGAACTGCAGTACAAGATCACAAACTGAGAAGCGTGCCAAGAAAGGATGAGAGCAACAGAGTTGCTGACATTTGCAGGGAAAAAAGAGTGAAGGTTTCTGGTCATTTCCCTGGTACAGTTATTTCAGCTACTCGTTCAGCTACGGTGACGACCGTACTTGTATACCTTTCTACTTCAGTGTCCATCATAGGAGAGAGTTGAGTATCGTGCTCCATAGCTTGGCTTTTGAGACTCAAGAGAAGTTAAGTGACTTGCTCAGGATGGCTCAGCTCACGTTCTGAGCTCATCCCTGCCACCTCCAACCCCAGGAACAAGGATATGGAGGGATCCCCACCACGGACCGGGTACAGCATGCTCTGGGCCTGGGTGATTTCCTGTGTGGGGCACAGTGGGCAGACTTTATCAGCCAGCAGATGAGACGGCATTTTCCTTCCAAACCGCAGTGTTAAGAGCAGGGGTGGAAAAGGGCGGAGAGAATGAATTTGTTTAGCACCACTAGGCAGTTCATAAAAATACACCTTATTACTTTTTGTGGGGTTTTTTAATTTTTATTTTTAATTGCGGTGAAGTACACATAAAATTTACCACCCTAACCATTTTTAAGTGCACACTTACGTGTCATTAAGTACATCACCTCGTTGTGCAACCATCCCCCACCATTCCTTCCCGAATTCTTTTCATCTTGCAAAATGAAACCGTGTCCCCAGTAAACACTAGCTCCGTACTCCCCCTCCCCCGTCCATGTTCTATCTCTATGAACTTGCCTATTCCGGGCACTTCATATAAGTAGAATTGTATATAGTATTTGCCCTTCTGTCACTGGCTTATTTCACTTAACATAATGTCTTCAGGGTTCATCCACGTTGTGGCTTGTATCAGAATTTCCTTCCTTTGAAAGGCTGGATAATATTCCATTGTGTGGATATTTGTCTATCCGTTCACCTGTCAATGGACACCTGCTTGCACCTTTTGGCTAGTGTGAATAATGCTGCCGTGAACATGGCTATATACTGGGGTTCCTGGGCGGCTCAAGTCCATTGAGTGTCCAGCTCTTGACTTGGGCTCCGGTCACCGTCCTGGGTCCTGGCATCAAACCCTGAGTTGGGCTCCCCACTCAGTGGGGAGTCTGCCTAGGGATTCTCTCTCTCTCTCTCCCTCTGTCCTTCCCCCTGCTTGTGCACGCATGCTGTCTTTCTCTCTCTCAAAAAATAAATAAATACATCTTTAAGAAAAAGAAAGACATGAGGGGCGCCTGGGTGGCTCAGATGGTTAAGCATCTGCCTTCAGCTCGGGTCATGATCTCGGGGTCCTGGGATCGAGCCCCACATCGGGCTCTCTGCTAAGCAGGGAGCCTGCTTCCCTCCCTGTCTGCCTGCCTCTCTGCCTACTTGTGATCTCTCTCTTTGTCAAATAAATAAATAATCTTTAAAAAAAAAAAGAAAGAAAGAAAAACATGGATGTATACAGACCTCTTCAAGTCCCTGCTTTCAATGCTTTGGGGTATATAATTATAAGTGGAATCGCTGGATCATAGGATAATTCTATTTTTAATTTTTTAAGGCTCTGCCATATGGTTTCCCATAGTGACTGTACCATTCTATTTATTTTTTAATATTTTATTTATTTATTTGCCAGAGAGAGACAGTGAAAGAGGGAACACAAACAGAGGGAGAGGGAGAAGCAGGCTTGCCACTGAGCGGGGAGCCGGATGCGGGACTCGATCCCGGGATTCCGGGATCATGACCTGAGCTGAAGGTAGACGCTTAACCGACTGAGCCACCCAGGCGCCCCAGAAATGGAGGCATAGGACAGTTAAGTAATTTGCCAAAGGAGTTACTGCAAGTATCATTTTACGTTCCTGCCAGCAGTACCCAAGAATTCCAACTTTCCCACGTCCCTACCAACGTTTGTTCTGTTGTGTTTGGTTTACAGTAGCCACTCTAATGGGTGTGAGGGATTTGTTTCCTTTCTTTTTTAAGATTTTATTTATTTATTTAGAGAGAGAGAGAGAGAAGGAGGGAGCACGAGTGGGCGGAGGGGCAGAAGGAGAGAGAGAACCTCAAGCAGATTCCATGCTGAGCAGAGTCCAACCGGGGCTCCATTTCACGACCCTGAGATCATGATCTGAACCAAAACCAAGAGTTGGATGCCCCATCGACTTGAGCCACTCAGGCGTTCCTTCCCTTCCTTTTTTTAAAAAAAAATATTTTTTTAAAAGATTATTTATTTATTTGAGAGAGAGAGAGAGAGCATGAGTCAGGGGGAGGGGCAGAGGAAGAGGGAGAAGCAGACTCCCCGCTGAGCAGAGAGCCCAATGCAGGGCTCCATCCCAGGACCCCAGGATCATGACCCAACCCGAAGGCAGACACCCAACCGACTGAGCCACCCAGGTGCCCCTCATTTTAAAAAAATTTAAGTTCCAAATTCAAAAGGTGTAAAAGCATTTGCCTTGAAAAAGTGACCTCCCCACTTCTGTCCACCCCCAGCCACCCACTTCTCCTCCCTGGAAAAAATTTAAATGATCAGTTTCTTGTGTATCCTTCCAGAGATACTTTATGGAAACAGAAGCAGATATGAAAATATTTTTCCACTTTTTACACAAATGGTATTATAACATATACCCAGTTCTGCCTTTTGTGTATTTTCACTTAACATAGCATGAAACGTGAATTAAATCAGGACATAGAGAGCTTCCTCATCTTTTAATGAGGAAAACTTCCATTGTATGATATTATCAATTGTTCTGCTGAGAGTTCGTAACCTGAAGTTCTTGGATGCCCAAGGGAATCACTGATTCTAATCCAAGAGGTCCATGTCCTTGTGTGGGAAAGAATTATATTTTCATTCTCATTAACTTCCAACTGAAATGTGCTTTCTTCAATTGTGAATACAGACAACAAACTATAGTAGTATTAGCAATATCTATGATAATCACCGATGGAAATCACAGATATTTTCATGTCCCATCATGGTGTCGTTCACATCTCAAAGTTTTGTTTTTGTTCAGTATTTCACCGGACCTGTGTCTAGCTCACCTTATTTAATAAAGAGGCAGGTAGGGGTGCCTGGGTGGCTCAGTGGGTTAAAGCCTCTGCCTTCGGCTCAGGTCATGATCTCAGGGTCCTGGGATCGAGCCCTGAATCGGGCTCTCTGCTCGGCGGGGAGCCTGCTTCCTCCTCTCTCTCTGCCTGCCTCTCTGCCTGCTTATGATCTCTCTCTGTCAAATAAATAACTAAAATAAAAAAATAAAGAGGCAGGTATATTAATCATGAATTTGTTTTTAGAAGATTTTGATGAGTGTTATGTCATCTTAGTTGGTCTGCTTATAATTTTGTGCCTTTCATTTTATACATTTTAACACATTGTTTGGAGGAGGGCCCCATGGGCTTTCCCAGGCTGCCAAAAGGGTCCAGGGCACAAAAAAGGTCACGATTCTCTGCTTTAACCAGTCTCCCATCAAAAGATGTTTATGTTCCAACCATTTACTCTTAGCACAGGCAACACTGAGACCATTTGGCTCCTGAGGGAGAGTTTCTTGAGGAATCGGAGGCACTGGATTAAAGGGAAGGAGCATCTGAAATTTGGATAATTTGTAATGTTAAATTACACTTCACAAAGGCCAAGGACACCCACTCCTCCCACAGTCAGTGCCGGTGCCGGCGGCCCTTTACAACACAGGGAGTGTTCAAACGCCCTGATCCTGGTCAGTCTGATAGGAGGAACCTGCTCACTATTACTATTATCTCTTCATACTGTGCCTTGTTCTCTCCGTCACCTGTGGAAGCTTCCGGTGTGGTTGTGCCTTCGTTTTTATTTAACTGGGCTTCTATTCGTGGACATGCAGGTTGTTTTCAAAGAGTTGCTTAAATTTAATTTGAAAGCATTTCAAACCTATGAAAGACTTGCAAGAAAAGCACAATGAACACCTGTATACCTTTCACCGGGATTCAGGTGTTGTCTTCAGTTTTGTGTGTGTGTAGTGTGTCGTATGTCTTAGAAGATACACACCAAAGTATTTATATACACACACAAAACACATATATGGGTGTGTATATATGCATATACAAAAACAATATGTGTATATATTATGTACTCACTACTAATTTTCCTCAACGATTTGAGCAGACATTATGTGAGTTGCAGGAGTAGTAAAAGATTAGGGTCCAGGGCTCCTGGGTGGCTCAGTTGGTTAAGCGTCTGCCTTCAGCTCAGGTCACGATCCCAGAGTCCTGGAATCAAGCCGCGCATCAGGCCCCTTGCTTAGTGGGGAGCTTGCTTCTCCCTCTGCCTGCCACTCCCCCCGCTTGTGCTCTCTCTCTCTCTCTGTCAAATAAATAAATAAAATCTTCAAAGAAAAAAATTAGGGTCCTTTACCCTAAATACTTCAGTGAGTATCCCACAAGACATACCATTGCATAGCCGCAAGTAAATGATCGAACTCAGAGGGAAAAAGTGACAATACAAAGACCTAAGACACTACCCCTGTTCAAAATTCACGATAATGTCCTTCACAGCATCCTCTTCTGGTGCAGGACCCAGTCCGGGGTTGCACAGTACCTTTGGTGGACACATCTCTTCAGTCACCTGAGGAACAGGTCCTCAGCTTTTCCTTGTCCTTTTTACGACCTCGAGATTTTGGAAGATTATGTATCGGTTGGTAGAGTGTCCTTCAATTTGGGTTTGTTCTGAGGTGTCATGGGTGAATCCAAGTGATACATGTTTAGCAGGAACAGCTCTGAAGGGATGCCGTGTCACAGTCCTTGTCATCAGGAGGCACTCATCTCCGTTTGTCATTGTTGGTGATGACAATTTTTATTATTTGTTTATGTCAACTTGTAGCCCTTGGTTAATGTGATGTCTGCAAGATTTCTGCACTGTATAGGGGCCTGTATTCCCCTTTGTAATTCATAAGTACTTGTGGGAAAATACTTCGAAACTGTGCAAAATATTCTGTTCCCCAACAAGCTTTCACCCGAAAGTTTTTAGACCCATTCATTAGTCTTCCGTGAATTAATTATCACAAAGTTGGTTAAAAAAAGGATGATTTTTTTTTTCTGGTAAAGATTTTATTTTTAAGTCCTCTCTACACTGAACATGGGGCTTGAACTCACAACTCCAAGCTACCGACTGATCCAGCCGGGCACCCCAAAAGGATGATTGCTCCACTCTCTCATCTTCTACACTCATTAATTGGTCTTCTGCTGTAAAGCACAGATTGCCCTTTTCTTTCCCTGTTTTAGTCAGAGTTCTCCAGAGAAACAGAACCAACAGGGGATATAGCTATCCATATGAAGAGGATAGTTATTTGAGGCATTGGCTCATGCATTTATGGAGGCTGCGAAGTCTTACAGTCTTCAGTCTGCAAGCTGGAGAACCAGGAAGTCCTGTGAACTGGGGCCGGGGGGAAGGGGGCTGGCAGTGTTCAGTCCTGGTCTGGAACCCAAAAGCCCAAGAACCAGGAGTGTCACAGTCTGAAGGCCCGAGAAGGAGGATGTCCCACACCAACAGACAGAGCTCAGAATTTATCCTCCTTCCACCTTTTGTTCTGCTCAGGCCCTCAGTGGATTGGATGATGCCCGCCCACCCATCCGGGAGGGCCATCTGCTTTTCTCAGCGCATCAGTGCAAGTGCTAATGTCTTCCAGAAACACCTTCACAGACATGCCGCGAAATAATGTTTAACCAGCTATCTGGGCAATCCTTAGCCCAGTCAAGTAGACTCATAAAATTAACCATCACATCCCCATTAATTAATTTAAATTTTTAAATTTTAAGTATGAACCCCTGAATTCTCTGTTTATACGAAGGGTTATTGTCCATTGCTGTTATTATTCATTTTGATACACAGATTGTTCTCGGTCTGGCCAGTGGGAGCTCCTTCACATTGTCATTTTGATATGCCTCCGTCCCTTACACCGGGGAATGTTCCAGGTTCATCTCATGGTTGGATGGTACTTAGAACTTTTGCTTCTTTACCATTCACCAAGCACTTCAACGGGCAGTGTCTCATCTGATAGGGCGCCTGGGAGTAACAAAACAGAATTTGCCCTTCTGGGGTGGACAGTCAGTCCATCCTCATGAGGGAAACGGTATAAGTGACCAATATCTTTCCTTGCAGGTGGACCTGGGACCAGACAAAATGGTGGTTGACCTGACAGATCCCAACCGACCACGCTTCACTCTCCAGGAGCTGCGGGACGTGCTCCAGGAGCGCAACAAGCTCAAGTCCCAGCTGCTGCTGGTGCAGGAAGAGCTTCAGTGTTACAAGAGGTGGGGCTCCGCTGCCCTGGGCGCCCCTGCACCGCCGAGCCCCACCCCGCCTGCAGTTCCTTGACACACTCTGTATTTGTTCTTACGTTCGCCCAGCCAGTTTATTGGAGACCTGCTCGATGCCAGGCCCTACTCCTGGCACCGGGCTATCGCAGTGAACAAAACAGAGAAAGTCCATGCTAGTCTAGGGGGAAGACAGGCAATTGACAAGGAAGTCTGAGATGAACATGCAGGATAATGGTGGTAAGTGTTCTAAAGAATGGAAACCAAGGTGACAGGGGGCGCCTGGGGGGCACAGTCGGTTGGGCGTCCGACTCCTGATTTGGGCTCAGGTCATCATCTCGGGGTTGTGGGAGCGGGTCTGCTTCGGGGCTTCTAGGTGGGTGTGGAGCGTGCTTGAGATGCTCTCTCTCCCCCTCTGTCTGCCCCTCCCCCCCTTTCTCTCTCTCTCTCCCTCCCTCTCTAAACAAAACAAAAAAAACAAGGTGACGTACGACAGCACAATGCTGGGGACTGGAGGAGGGGCCTGTTTTACATGGGCTGGTCCGTGAGGAGCCCTCCGAGGTGAATGACAAGAGGCAGCCAACCATGGAAAGATTGGTGGGGCGAAAGTAGAGCGAGAAGCACCAAGACCCTGGGGGGGGAACCACTGTGGCCAATTTAAGAGACCCAAGGTGGTGGAAGCTGGAACACAGACGATGAGAGGCATGCCTAGTGAGCTCCAGGAAGGGGCTCTACTTTTATTGTAAGTGTAATGAGGAGTCCCTGGAAAGTTTTAATCAAGGAAATGATGAGATCTGGTTTATTGTTTTATTTATTTATTTATTATTTATTTATTTATTTTAAGGAGGCCCCATGCCCAGTGTGGGGCTTGAACTTACTACCCTGAGATCACGAGTCAGAAGCTCTACCTATGACCTCATGACTCCGAGATCAAGACTTGCATGCTCTATCGACTGAGTCACCCAGGTG
This sequence comes from Potos flavus, assembly GCA_028534135.1. NCBI lineage: Eukaryota > Metazoa > Chordata > Mammalia > Carnivora > Procyonidae > Potos > Potos flavus. The sequence continues at coordinate 75,692,535 of CM052889.1, read as the reverse complement.
CCCCTGATTTAGTGTTTTAAAAGATCAAACGGGAGGGGCACCTGTCTGGCTCGGTCGATAGAGCATGCAAGTCTTGATCTCAGGGTCATGAGTTCAAGCCCCACATTGGGTGTGGAGCCTACTTTAAAAAAATGGGGGGGGGGGCGCTTGAGTGGCTTATTCGGTTAAGCGCCTGCCTTCAGCTCAGGTCATGATCTCAGGGTCCTGGGATCAAGCCCCACTTCAGGCTCCCTGCTCAGCAGGGAGTCTGTTTCTCCCTCTCACTCTGCCTGCTGCTCCCCCCTGTTTGTGCTCTCTCGCTATCAAATAAATAAATAAAATCTTTTTTAAAAAATGGGGCACCTGGGTGGCAGAGTCAGTTAAGCATCTGACTCTTGGTTAGGCTCAGGTCTGATCTCAGGTTCCTGAATCAAGCCCAGTGTTGGGCCCTGAGCTTAGCAAGGAGTCTGATTCAGGATTCTCTCTCTCCCTCTCCCCCTCCCTCTGCTCACTCTGTGTGTGCATGCTCTCTCTCTCTCTGTCTCGCAAATAAATAAATAAATCTTTAAAATAAAATATCAATGTAGTAACTTGATAACTGAACTACTTGGTTATGTAAGAGCATGTCCTTGTTCTTTAGAAACACGCACTGAAGTATTTAGGAATAAGGGGGTAAGATCTCTCCAGCTTACTCTCAGGTGGTTCAGAAAGAAGATAGATGGATGGATGGGTAGGTGGGTGGGTGGGTGAATGGATGGATAGATGGATAGGCAGGTAGGTACATAAGTAGATAGATACACAGAGAAAGAATTGGGGGGTCTGGGTAAAGAGTATATGGGAATTCTTCATACTAACCTTACAATTTTTCTGCAAATTTGAAATTATATAAAAATTAAAAGCTGAAAAAGATCACAATACGGGCACCTGGCTGGCTTAGTCGGTGGAGCATGCAGCTCTTGGTCTCGGGGTCATGAGTTCAAGCCCCACGTTGGGTGTAGAGAGTACTTAAAAATAAAATCCTTAAAAAAAAATCACAATAACATGTGTAGGGGAAAGGTTGTAGGACCAGCAAGAGAGGAAATAAGAAGCTGTTGACCTATCAGGTTTGGACTTTGCTGTATCCATCTGCACCCTGTTTCCCAAAATGTTTTCTTTCGTGTAAGTGCTTCTTGAAAAGGGGGCTCTAGAACGGAAGGAAGGAAGAAAGGAAGGAAAAGAAAGGGGGCTGGTTGAATAATTCTAGGAAACCATTGAGTTAAACAAAGCAGGTTCCCTTAGAGACAAAAGAAGGAAAGCCCAAGAGAATAAAAACTCAGGGCCAGCCAATATTTATCAACGCACACTGCATGCCAGGCACTCTGCTGAGTGTATTCCAAGCATCATTTCAGTTAGTGCTCCCAGCAAGGTGAGCTACGGTAATGTTACCTCCAAGGTATTCTAGGGTTTGTGAAGGTCACGTACCTGCTTGAAGTCCCATAGCTGGTGGTGACAGTGGTGAGACGTGACCTCAGACAGCCTGATATCACAGAGCCTGTGCTATTAGTTATCATTGCCATGTTTGGACTCTGAAAGTTTAGAAGGAAGAAATACACTGACTCAGGGGCGCCTGGGGGGCTCAGTCAGTGAAGCATCTGCCTTCGCTTAGGTCCTGATCTCGGGAGCTCAAGGTCAGGCTCCCTGCTCGACGGGGAGCCTGCTTCTCCCTCTCCCTCTGCCCCTCACGGACTCCTGCTCTCTCTCTCTGTTTCTGTCTCTCAAATAAATGAATAAAATCTTAAAAAAAAAAAAATTCATTCAATGTAGAATCACTAAAGGAGGAGCAGTACAGTAAAAACGTTCTAGCAAGCCAATCCAAAAGGGCTGAGTTCTGCCAACAGGAATTTAATTGTCTTCCTTCTGCTGAGGTTGGAACCATGTTAATGGAAAGACCTGTCTTCCTCTCATTGAATAAGTACTTCAGACACAGGTAGTTAAAAACAGGAATGGCTGAACCGCTGGGGGTTGAGCAGCTTGGTAGTGAATAGAGCGACACGCTTTCTTTCCAGTTTTGAATTCCCAGGGAGCAGCAGCTGTGTACTTCCCATCTGGTAGCGGCCAGCTGATGGCAGGATTCTGTTTACTCACTTGGGTCCTGTATTCTGGAGAAACCAGCATGTCAGCTGAGGGGTTCTCCCAGCAACTGCATCAATTTCGAGGTCCAAGGTCATCACCAATGGTGGTTTTTTCCTTGAGGCAGATGTGGTAGCCTGCTTCCGAAGATGGCCATGATTTTTCCCATCCTGCATGCCTTCTGCGATGAGCCTTTTCCACCCCTCACGAGGTAGAGTCTATTTTTCTCTCTTCTTGAGTCTGGGCAGCCAGTGACTTGCTTTGACCGATGGAATGTGGTGGAAGCGATGCTGTTTGGCTTCTGAGGTTAGGGGAGGCCTGTCGCAGCTTCCATTTTGGTCCTCGTGGAATGCTTGAGATCACAGTGCTGTGAGGAAGCTCAAGGTAGTACCATGGAGACGTCACACAAAGAACAGAGGTGCCCCAGCTGACGGCCCCAGCTGGGCCCAGCCCCCAGATGACCCACCAAGCCAACCATAAGAAATGGAGCCATCAGGAGAAGTCATAGATCTTCATTGTTTAAAATCACTATGGTTTAGGGTGTTATGTAACAATAGAGAATAGAAAAGGGGGGTTATTAATAAAAAATTAATGATGTATTAATACTATAATAAATATGTAAATAATAATATTAAATAATAAGAGCTCCCTCTCTGCAAAGGAGAGTGAAGGATGAAGCCCGCTGTCTCGCACTCTTACCTCAAGAAGTGGCTCAGTCTGCCAGGCTGCCAAAACAAAATACCATAGACTGGATGATTTAAACAATAGACATTTCTTTCTCACAATTCTGGAGGCTAGAAGTCCGAGATCGGAGTGCCAGCGTGGTTCGTTCTGACTCTTTGTGGCTTCTTGCACACGGCAGAGTGAGGAAGCCCTCAGACGTCTCCTCTTATAAGGGCTCTAATCCAACCCTGGGGGCCCCACCCTCTTGACCTCATCTGAACTTAATTGTCTCCCCAAGGCTCCATCTCTAAATACCATTACATTGGGGCTTAGGGCTTCAACACATGGATTCTGGGGGACACGATCCAATCCGTAGGAAGGGGGAAACACCACAGGTATAAATTAACCAGCGGGGGCCACAGCAAAATATCTGAGTGGAGATAATAAGCAATGTATGAAGTATTTCATACATTGCACCATTGCACTGTGGTCAGCCTTCTTTTGGTTGCAAGTGACAGAAATCCGATTCAAACTAGCTTAAGTACAAAGGGGAATGTATTAACCCACATAGCTGGGAAGGATCTTGGGACTGCTTTCAGAAATGCAGAAAAAAACTGCGGTTAAGGCCTCAGGGTTGGAGGAGCCAGAGACTTTGTGCCTCTTTCTTTCCTCCTTGCTTCTCTTTGTTGGCCTCATTGTTTTGCGTTATAGACACACCTTCTAGGAATCTTAGGAAACATGGCTGCTGGCGGTCCCAGCTGGACAAATGAGAGAGACCAGCTCTCTTCTGGCTTCTGTACATCAAGTCCAGGGAAATACTCTGGTCCTCTTTAAGTCAGCTGAACTCAGTATCTTATTAATCAATATCAATTCAACTCTTATACCATCTGACTTACTATATCTTTTATGTTAGTGAATTTATTTATTTTTAAAAAGATTTTATTTATTTGAGAGAGAGCACAAGTGGGAGGGGAGAGGCAGAAGCAGACTCCTTGCTCAGCCGAGAGCCCAAGGTGGTGCTTGATCCCAGGACCCCAAGATCATGAACTGAGCTGAAGGCAGATGCTTAACTGACTGAGCCACCCAGGTGCCCCAATTTATCTGTTTATTGACTGCTTCTTTCCCCAGTGGAAAAACGTAATTTTGCATGATAGGAGATAATTTTGTCTATTTTGTTCACTGCTCTAATGTCAGGTGCTGTGTATTATCTCACTTAATTACTCAATCCTGGGAGGCAGTTACTCTTATTGTCCTCATTTTTCTTTAAAGATTTAATTAATTAATTAATTAATTTGTCAGAGAGAAAGCATGCATAAGCAGGGGGAGTGCCAGGCAGAGGGAGAAGGAGGCTCCCCACGGGACAAGGAGCCTGATGGGGGTCTTGATCCCAGGACCCTGAGCTGAAGGCAGACACTTAACCGACTGAGCCACCCAGGCGTCCCTCTCACTAACCTCATTTATTGATTAGAAAATCAAAGTTTAAGTTAGAGAATTGATATGTGGTCATATTCCTAGAAAGTGGAGAAGCTTGAAGTACTAGCTAATGCATTTAGACAAGAAAAAGAAAGAGGAAGTATCAACATGGGAAAGGTGGGGGGAAGATTCTCCTTATTAGAAGCAGAATCTCTCTAACTCTAGCTTACAATGATACTAATATAATAATAATAATTATTAAGACCCTTCACTTTCAGAGCTGCACAGACAGAAGGTCTGCAATAGAACAACCCTTTTATTTGTCCCCTTTCCCCCAGTGGTCTGATTCCACCAAGAGAAGGCCCAGGAGGAAGAAGAGAAAAAGATGCCCTTGTCGCCAGGACCAGCAAGGACAGCAGTAACAAGGAGGAGAAGACAATCATAAGGAAGCTGTAAGTTACTTGCTGCTCCATTGCCATTAAATCATTGCTGAAGGCAGGAGCGGAGGCCCGAGGAGGCTGGCCGGCTACCCCGGGTGGGGACGTCCTGGTTGGTGGTGCTACAGCTGATAGGAAAATTCAGGGCTGGACTATTATGAGATCTGTTAGGCAGTAGTCTAAGCACTTGACCTATATTAATCATAGACTCTTCACAGTGACCCTGTGAGGTAGGAGCGGCCATCATCTCCATTCTGCAGGTGGAGAAATAGATACTAAGAGGCAAAGTAATTTGCCTGAGGTCACCCGGATGGTAAATAGTAAAGTAAGGGTTTGAACCCAAGAAGACCAGATTCTACACTACTGCCTCCCTATGATAGAATAATACTACAACAACAAGAAAAACAACAATAATTATTAGAGTTTAAGGGGGATTCATGGGGTGCCTGGCTGGCTCAGTTGGAGGGGCACATGACTCTTGATCTCGGGGTCATGAGTTAGAGACCCACGTTGAGTGTGGAGATTACCTAAAAAAAAGGGCAGGGGCGGCTGATTCATCACCTCTCTTACCTCCAACCTTTTTTTTTTTTTTAAGATTTTATTTATTTATTTGAGAGAGAGAGAAAGAAACAGCACAAGCGGGGGCGGGGGGGAAGGGCAGAGGGGGAGAGAGGAGGCTAAGTGTGTAGCCCAACGTGGGGCTTGATCCCAGGACCCCGGTATCATGACCCAAGCTGAAGGCAGAAGCTTAACTGACTAAGGGACTGAGCCCCTCTTACTTCCAACTTTAGAGGACCCCATGTCTCCCATCGTTGGGACACATAACGCGATTTCCTTTGAATACTCCCTTTGTGTTTATGCTCCCTTGTTAGTCCCTCATTTCTTCGGTGCTAAGGCTCAAACCATAGAATGTGGGGTCTTGTTTAAAATTCAGATTCTCAGAAGTCAAATCCAGGATGAAGCCCAGAAATGCGGATTTCTAATAAATTCCCCAGGAGACTCTGATGTGGAGAGCCCTTGGATCACACTCTGAAAGTTGCCTTCTCAGCTGACAAGTGTCAGTACAATGAGGCGCGCCTTTCCCCCACCCCTCCGTGAAGCAAACAGCCCATTTGCTTCGGCTGCTCTGGGAACATCTGGCCTGGTGACAGTTACCAGCCCCTGACCCCTAGGACAGAACTGAGAAGCAGCCTCGGGGATCTCAAGTGCCTGGGGGGCAGGGCAGGGGGTGGGTGGCTCAGTTGGTTAAGTACCCACCTTCAGCCAAGGTCAGGATCCCAGCATCCTGAGATGAGCTGAGCCCTGCTTCTCTGCTCCGCAGGGAACCTGTTTCTCCCTCTCCCTCTGCCTGCCACTCCCCCTGCTTGTGTTCTCTCTTTCTGTCAAATAAATAAATAAAATCTTTTTAAAAAATGCCTATGGGACCCAGGCTTAATGTGGATGAGTGATGGGGATGTGGGGTGGGGTGGGGGGACTCTTGCCAGGGTCCCCACACTTAAAAGGAGTGACTGAAAAGATTTAAAGAGGGGACATCTTACAGACATGTGAGCAGGGTTAAGGGAACCAGCAAGGGAATGAGGGAAAGGGAAGGGGGTGGCCAGCAGAGGGACACAGCGACTAGTAAGACCAGGCCTGGTGGGGAGGGAGCCGGGGCAGAGTACACCCCCCCCCCCCCACCGCCACCTTCCCAGCTCCTGCTGGGGCCTCCCATTGGCTGAGCCCAGCCTGAAGCTAGAGGACAGGGGAAGAGGCTTGTTGCCCTCATCCGCAGAGATCAGCCTCCTGGGGCAGAGAACAGGACAGAGAAGGGGTGAGATGAATCTGAGAGCCAAGCAGCCTGCAGAATATGCACATCCATAGTTCAGTTAAGTATTACCAGACTTTCTGGAATGCCAGCATGAAAACCGCCATGTCAGACAAGACCACCTGAAACCAAAGTGACTCATCCCTTCAACACATATTTCTTGGGGGCCCGCTACATGCCAGGCATTATTCTCGGTCCTGGGGATGCCGTGAACCAGACAGAGCGCCTGCCTTCGCGGTGATTCCCTTGTAGCAGGCAAGTCAGAGTGAGCGGGTGAGGAAGTGTATCAACGGGACCCGTTCAGATAGCCATTCAATGGGCTGCTGAGGGAGAGGCTGGCAGGGGGCAACTTCAGATTTAGGGAGTCCTGGAAGGCTTCTGTGAGGAGGTGACATTCCAGCTGGGCCCTGAAAAACCATAAAGACGTGAGGGAAGAGCATTTGCAGCAGAGGGAACAGCAGGATAAAGGCCTGAGGCGGGAGAGAAGCACGGAGAACGGAGTGAGGCCCGAGGTCAGTCAGGGCAGTGGGCAGGGGTTCCCATGAGGACCCTGAGTTTCACGGTGAGCACTTTGGGAAGACACTGGAGAGTGACAGACCGTATTTACAAGGGAAAGCTCACTCTGGCTGCTTTGTGGCGGAGGTGCGGGCGGGGACAGACTCAAAGCAGGGCCTAGGGGAGTGTTTCTTTCCCACGGAAGGTTCTCCTGAGGTAAGGTAACGAAGGAAAGAGCATCTCCATGCCATACCAGCTGTCGCATCCGAGGGCATTTGCTTAGCTCTTCTATAAGCTGGGCAGGAGATGGAAACTACTGGTTTCTTTGTGCCTCTTGGAGGAGAGTTCTTTGGGCCCCTTAGAGTTTGAGTCTGATACGGCAAAAATAAGATGTTTGTTCCGTGCACAAGCTAGCCTGAGGTCATGCGTCTAATGAGCATGAGGCCACAATTTCATGGTCAGATGAGCTCATTAATTGAATGAATGAATGAAATTGAATGAATGAATGAATGGGTTTCTGAAGAAGTAGGTCATGCTAAGAAGGATTTTGGTTTTTTCCCTGAGGGCAGTGGGGAGCCATGGAGGGGTGTGAGCTGAGGAATGACTTAGTCAGCTCTGTAGAGTGACACGGTCATTCTGAATGCCATCTGAGTGGATCGCACGGGGCGGCGGGAAGGCCATTCTGCTCATTGCGGTGACTTGGCCTTGGGGGGTGGCAGTGCAGGAGATGAGGAGTGCTGGGATTAGGAACATATTTGGGACAGGATGACTAAAATATAGCAGATGGGGGGGGAGGAGCTGAGAACAACTCCCGGGTTCCTGGCATGAATGACGAGGTGGGGATGATGTCACTTCCTGAGACAGGGACCTGCGGGTGGGGGCGGTGAGTACAGGTTGAGGGGAGGACAGCTGAGCCCTAATCCAGGATCCCAGCACTAGTCCAGGGCCCGCCCCAGCCATCGTGGGCAGAGCTGCTAACGGGGGCTTTGTCTTTGACAAGAAGCACCAGCCCATCTCCCTGTCACCGCTTTCCCACCCTCCAGGCAGCTCTGGGTCGTTCTCATGGCTGCACGTCACGGCAAGACTGAACTTTGTGATCAACCCCAGAGAGCCTTCTTCCTTTTCAAAACTTTGCATAGGACAGGGAAAAACACTAAACACTTGGTATTCATGTCTCAGAGGATATCTAGGTTTTCTCCAAGAATTTACATGCCGATCTTTATTCACTGCGAAGATCTGTTTTATAATTATAGGTAACGTGAATGCTTCCTCCACAATAAAACCTCCTGAAATTTAAAAAAAAAAAGTTCGGACACTATTTTTCCACAAAGCCCCGTGCTTAAGTGGGCTCTGGGTCTAACTCCTAGTTCCGCAACTTACCGTGTGACCCTGGGCCTGTTACTGAAACTTACAGGACCTCAGTTTGCTAATTCATAAAGTAGGGATATTGAAGGTACTTACCTCATTGAGGTGTTAGGAGTGTGAAATGAGCCGGTAGATGGAAAACCCCTGAACAGTGCCTGCCCCTACGAGCCCTGAGCGAGTGTTCGGGTCAGTGGCCCACAAGAGCCTCTCCCGGATTCTGCAGGGTTCTGCGCTCCTTGCTTCATTCTGTCTGTACTCTTCTCTCTCTACACCCAGGTTCTCTTTCCGATCGGGGAAGCAGATGTAGATGGAAAGCCACGACTAAGACGGAGGTTCTCGGACTCAAGAGGGCGATGCACCAATTCTTCCAAACTCATCTCTCAGTGCCACACATACTCACTGTGCTTGCTCACCTGCTTCTCCTGAAAGCCACCAAGGAGGGAGGAGGTGAGGCTCCGTCGTGATCGTTTTTTTCCCCAGGGCGCAGAACCGGACACCGCTGAAGGCTTGGCCAGGGCCGGGGAAGCGGCATAAAGAACTCAAGAAAGCAGAAGGAAAGCAAAACGAGGCCCACTTCCTGCTCCGCGCCAGCCGCGGGGACGGGCCTCCAGCCTGCAGATGTGCGTTCTGCTTGTCTGGTCTCACAGCTGACCTGGGTCTTTAGCAGCAGCGAAATTCGTGAGCCCAAAGGGAGAGGGGAGGAGAGAATGCAGGAAAAAATGGTATTGGCATTCCAGTGATGATTTCACAGATACTTAGTGAACATTCGATTTTGCTAACATTTCCTTACATGATTTTGTATTAAAGTGAAATGACTTTTATACTTTCTCTGAGTGTTTTAGAGTGGTGTCTGGAGTTATGTGACCTTGTATAGGGTGTGTTAACCTTTCAGAGTCTCCGTTTCCATGTCTGTGAACTGGGTGTGTGTATGTATGCATATTTATATGGTGGCGTATATACGGTGCATATGTATTTCAGTGACTCTGTGTGATGCACCGGTATTTTGCGTTGCTATGAGAGAAAAAAAATGCTGCAAATTATTATTATTATTATTTTTAAAGATTTTATTTATTTATTTGATAGAGAGAGACAGAGAGAGCACAAGCAGGGGGAGGGGCAGGCAGAGGGAGAAGCAGGCTCCCCACTGAGCAGGGAGCTCTACATGGGGCTCTATCCCAGGACCCCAGAATCATGACCTGAGCCGAAGGCAGATGCTTAACCGACTGAGCCGTCCAGGCGCCCCTTATTATTATTTTTTAAAGATTTATTTATTTATTTGAGAGAGGAAACATGAGCAGGGGGAGGGGAAGAGGGAGAGGGTGAGAACCTCAAGCAGACTCCCTACTGAGCATGAAGCCTGATGCAGGGCTTGATCCTACAACCCTGAGATCATGACCTGAGCCGAAATCAAGAGTCAGATGCTTAACCAACTGAACCACCCAGGTACCCCTATTATTATTTATTTATTTAATTTTTTTTGACAAAAGTTCCCAACTAAGCAAAGCATCTTTTTATTTTTTTAAGATTTATTTATTTATTTTAGAGAGAGAGAGAGGAAGAGAGAGAAAGAGCGAGCATGGTGGGGAGGGGCAGAGGGAGAGGGAGAGAGAGAATCGTAAGCAGACTCTGCACCGAGTGTGAACCCCGACACGGGACTTGATCCCACGGCCCGGTGATCATGACCTGAGCCAAAACCAAGAGTTGGATACTCAACTGACTGCAGTCCCCAGGCACCCCCCCTCCCTCTGCCTCCAAATAACCAGAGCATCTTGAGAAAAAGGAACAAAGCTGGAGGTATCACAATCCTAGGTTTCAAGGTAGACCACCAAGCTGGAGCGATCAAAACAGTCTGGTACCAGCACAGATCAACAGAAGAGAAGAGAGCCCAGACATAAACTCACATTTACGTGGTCAGTCGATCCATGACGACGGAGGCAAGAACAGACAATGTGAAAAAGACAGTCTTTTCAACAAACAGGGCTAGGAAAATGGGACAAATGATAACATTAAGATGCTATTGATTTTAAGGCTGGTCTTGACTTCAAAGATGTTAAAATGGGGGGGGCGGGGTGCGTTTAGGATTCAGTGAAATACCATCGGTAGAGAACAGACGGCTGCACTTTGCAAAGAAAGGAATGGACCCGCTGAACACATCCCGTGAGCCGGTCGTGCTGGGGCCTGGCTCAGGCTCACCGAATGTTCCGCCGGCTGCGTGGATTACCTCGTTTATTCCTGTAACAGCTCGCGGAGGTAGGGACTGGCACTCACCCGAAAGGGCACAGATTCCGGAAGTGAAACTCCGAGACATGAAAGTACATGAGGTCACAGAGCTAGGAAGTGGCTCCCCCACGTGCAGCGTGTCCCTCTTCTCCAAAAAGCACTAATGCTAATGACTGTGTGTCTTGGTCTTGCCTGCACCACTCGGAGGACCTCCTGCCTCCCGCCTCGCCGTCCCTCCGCGGGATGGGTGTCATCATTCCCGTGTACACCCAAGATGACAGCTCAGCGGGGCTGAGGGGTTCGTCCAGGGTCCAAGCTCCAAAGTGGTAGAAGTCGGACCCGAACCCAGAGGCGACCTCCACAGCCCAGGCTTCACCCACGCTGCCTCCCGAGAGACACCGGCCCCACGGAGGCCGGTTCAGAATGCCGTCTCGGCAGAGCCTTCGATCAGGAGCTCCTGATTTCTGCCCCCGGATGATGCTGCCATCCTCGCGGGGCGCTCCCGTCTTCACAGGGGGAGGCAGGAGAAAGGTGTCCGCACCTTGCAGGTGAGAGCCAGCTGGGAAAACGGATCTGTGCATCCTGCCTTCAGGACGCCCACGCAGAGGCTGGGCCGACCGCGCAAGGGTAGCGAGACCACAGACCAGAGTGTGTGTGTGTGTGGCGGGGGGCGGGGCGAATCCTGGGTCTTTACAGGAGTGCAGAGCGGACTCGGCCCCTGGGAATGACATGTGATGTCATCCTCCGAGGCACTAGCCTTACATCCTAGAGTCCTGGCGACGGCAGCCCTCTTCCCTGCCACTAAGCTAGTCTTGCTTCGGTTTCCATCTCCTTGTCTCCGGGCTGTAGGATAGCCAGAAAGTCTAGAAGCAGACAGATCATTGTGTGTTGCTGTCCTGAAGCCGTTTATACATAGCACCTGCATTTCCAGACCTGGGGGTCCCCCTATATAAACGCTCAGCTGCCTCTTTGTCCCTCGTGAGGACGGATAAGGCAAGAAAACCCACTGCGAGAGAAATGTCAAGTTAAAACAGCCCTGGTTCCTGTGTATCCTGGGGGAGACTGAAAAAAAAAGGACAATAAAGAATGCTCAGATTTTAGCAACTCGATCAGATCAGACACTGGGGGGTGGGAGTTCCAGGAGGTAAGTCCCGGGAGCATTTCTCCTGGAGCCGGGGCCCGGTGTGACCACGGAAAAGTGCTAGAGCTGCTTCCACGCCGCGGCTTCCTTCGCCAAACCCAGCACCCGGAGGAACCGGCTGGGAAGTAGGTTTCCAAGACGGGTTTCACACGGCACAAGAAGTGGTTGCTGTAGCAATCATCTTTAAAAAACGAATAAGTAAATCCAGCAGCTAAATATCAGAGCTCAGAGGCTCTTAGCAATCGGTCCTGGACACTTGTAAACAGTGAATGGCAGAAATAAGGCACTTTCTTTCTTTCTTTTTTAAGATTTTATTTATTTATTTGGAGAGAGAGCACGAGCAGCGGGGGGAGGAGGGATAGAGGGAGAAACAGACTTCCTGCTGGGCAGGGAGCCCGATGCGGGGCTCGAACCCTGGACCCTCAAGATAAAGAGCTTAGCCGATCAAAACTCGGACACTCCACCAGACGCTTAAACGACTGAGCCACCCAGGCGCCCCGAAACAAAGCCAGGTTTCAAACCTAACAGCAAACATGAATGACCGAGGGCGTGCCCCACATGCTTTTCCCGTACTAACTCCTGTAACGCAGTCCCCCGCGTGTGCACACCAGCACTGCTCCAGATTGCCGAGGAGGGAAGTGACACACACAGAGCTGTCCCCTGCCCAAGGTTACACAGCTGGCTGTCCCAGGGCCAAGTGCACTTGGCCACCAGGCCACCCTTTTCCCTCCAAGGTGAAGATGGAGTCATCCATGAGGTGAACCCTCAGGACACCCCTGCAAATCATCGGGGCAGAGGCTGTTCCCACGTGGTCGAGCTTTGGAAAAGGAAAGGGATTTGTGCAAAGTGACAGGCTGGCAAACACAGCTGCTGCCGGCACCAGATCTTTCTGCTCGTCAACCAGGGACTCTATCCACTGACCCCATCTGCCTCGAGTGCGGGCAGCTGGTGGGGTGCACGGTGGGGACGGAGACGTGGGCTGGTAGGAGGGGCTTCCCGCACCAGACGGCCACAGGTGATGATGCCAGGGGTTGTTCTGAGGGAAGAGTCAACATGCGTTGGCTATTGTCTCTGGCACCTATGACCCCACTGTACCAATAACAAACTGTCCCTCTAGGAGAACATTCGCCCATGTCCTGTAACCCTTTTATTAAAAAAAGATTTTAAGTAATCTCTGCACCCAACATGGGGCTTGAACCCGCAACCCTGAGATCAAGAGTTGCACGCCCTACCAACTGAGCCAGCTGGGAACCCCTGCTGTGTAACCCTTTTGTAAAGTAAGGCAGAAAATCCAATCCTCTGTCTCTGCCATGTAAAAAACAGAAAGACACACAGGTGGCCTTGCCTGGCAATAAATATTTTAATTTTTGTTTCATTTTTATGATGACAAATAATTTTCAAGTTATTTCCTTTTTTTTTTTTTAAATACAAAGCTAAACCACAAACAGGTACAACCAAGACATTTTATCTCACATTTACACACTCTGTCGGATCCTCCTCCAATTCTCTGACCACTGACCAGGCAAGTGTGGGGTAGGGGGGAAGACTTTCTTAGGTAGCACCGTGGTGAGGCCGGGGGGGGGGGGGGGCATCAAGGTTGAGGACAGGCTCTCATACCTGTCTCCATTTCACATTTACCTGGGACCAGGAGAGGCCAGGAGACCCCAGGTCATGGATCCAGAACCATGGACCCCTGGACTGCAGGTTCACAAAATGAGAATAGGTCCCCCTTCAGGAGGGAGGAGGAAGCTACCTACTCCTCCTGCGTCACAGTCAAGGTGAAAATTTTACCCTTAGCCTTGATCCCGGGCAGCTGGGCCTGCCCACTTCGCTGCACACCAGCGGCTGGGGCGAGGGTCCAGCATTTCAGGATCTGCGGGCTCCCCCTTCGGTTCATGGCTGCATCTTCATTTTTGCAGGAAGGACACCAGGTGGTCTGACAATCAGAAAGCCTGACAGCAGGTCTGGAACTTTCAACCCATTGGAATTGGGTCAGGGTGGGGGCGGGGGGGTAATGGGTAAGTAATTTCTGGTCCCGCTACAAAACTTTTATTTTTGATTAGAATAGAGTACCATCTCAAATCTCCTCTACAAAAACCAAAACCAAAAAAAAAAAAAAAGAAAAGAAAAAAGAAAGAAGAAAAGAAAAACGCAGCCACTTCACTCACTTCAAGACCTATATACATGTAAGTTGTTTTCTGTGGTTTTTTCTTTTTTTTTGTCTTTTTTACATTTTTTACTTTTTATTATTATTTTTTTTAAAATAATTTCAGTGTTCACATTTCTATAAAGAGTTAACCCAGTTTTGGGAAACCCTGCCCCAGCAGGGCAAGCAAGCAACGCTTTTCCCTGCCCACATCTACTCTGATTACCCGCCCTGATGCTTCGAGGCGCCCAGAAAAGCGGCAGCCTGTGGAAGAGTAAACCTAGGCCCGGCCCGCGCCCGGGGGCCACTGGGTCAGTAAGCTTTCGAGAAAGCAGAGGGGAAGACTAGCTTACTGCGAAACCTTTTTTAAAAAATATTCATACACTTCCATGTGCGCCTGTCCAGACGTCAGGAAAACAAGAGCTTGGGAACACCCCCGGCCGGGCCCCGGGAGGCGGCGTCTTGTGGGGGAGGCGCCCGCCCGTGGCCGGCAGCAGCGGCGGGGGTGTGGGGAGGAGAGTCCTGGCTCTTCGGTGGGAGGCGGGAGTCACCCAGCTTCCGAGTTCATGTTCACTCTTTCCTCTACGACCTGTGCTGCGTCTCTGACTGCATGCACGGGAAGCACGAACGTGTGACTTGTATGCAAAAAAGGTACAAAAACAACTAGAATATAAAAGTTTTGGTAATATAAGGCCATCTGTTCAAGTCCACCTTGGAAACCTGTAACAGATATTTAAATACTACAGTGAAAAGGCATCTTAATATACTTTTTAAAAACATCTGAAGTAATCTGCTAAGATTAAGTGTGTAAAAAAAAAAAAAAAAAATCAATTCCCTTTGAGGGCACTTTGTCCATGGAAGAAGGAAGGGGCGGGGAGGGCGGGGAGGTTAATGCTTCAGCCAGGGGTACGCTTCGATGGACGCCCGGCTGCGGTCCCCATAGTCATACAGAAGCTCCTCCCCGGCCTTGATGTCGCGGGAGGCGATGAGGATGAGGTGAGGCACGCCGTCGATGTCGTGCAGTTTGGTTTGGCAGTTCCCACATTTACTGTGATTGATCAGTCTTCCCAGGCGATTTGTCTCTCTAGTTGCATCCACACTGGCGGGAGGGAGGGCAACAGAGGATTAAATTGATAAAGAGGCTTTTGATCCCAGTCCCGGCCAGTGCTCCACTCTGGTGGGATGTCGATTTATAGCCACGTTTTGGGGAAAGCAATGCAAATCAAAAAAACATCTTTAAGAGCCCAGGAGGCACCAGGTGGGATAGCTGGGGGGGGGGGGGGCAGGAACGCATAAGGCTCCTTGTGGGGGCCCGTGAGGCAAGTGCATAATAAATGAATGAATAAAAGTCAACTCTGCCGGTAGTGGGGGAAGCGGTGCGGGTGAGGAGGCCAGGAGCGTCGGGAACTCTCCGTACCTTCCGCTCCATTTTGCTGGGAACCTAAAACTGCTCGGAAAAATAGAGCCTGATAATAAAAAAACAAAAAAAACCCCAATCGAGTGCACTGGCCATATGGGAAAAGGAGCAGCAGTGATTTCCAGAGCCGCTCTGGCTGAACGCCACGAGAGGGAGCGGCCTGGTGAGCCTCGGAGCGGGCTGTCCCCGACTGGCCCGCTTCTGCTTCTCGCTGGTCAGATGGCGGCCAGAGCGGCTCCAATCCCACAGGTTAAAATGGCAAGTGGGGGAGAGTGGCTTCGCGGCTCTGGGAAAAAAAAACCAAAACGTAGCAAGAGCGAAATAAGAAGCAGGAGCAGCAGGAGGAAGGAGGATGCCCCCATGGCTCCCGGCCCCGAGGCCTGTCCTCGCTGCCAGGCCGCACGCAAGCCACGTGGAGCTCCCACGGACTTACCAGTAGGTTTTGCTCAGATACTGAAAATAGTACATGTAGCAGCCCGTGGAGGGGTCCTGGGCATACAGAGCCTCCCGCTTCTTGGCGTCGGTGATCTCGATGAGGTCGCCGTGGTACTCGACCACAAACTCGCCCCGGGAGAACTGCTTGGTGGCGATGACACCCCTGCCCTTGCCGTCGATGAGGTCAATCTGTGGAGAGGTGACGAGAAGCGCTGCTTCCTGACCTGGCACAGGGCCAGCTGCCCGGGCCTGCCCCCTCTTCTTCCGACAGTGTCGCTGAGGTATGGCCGAGACCCCACTCACTAGGGCCACGGTGCAATGGGGGTTGCGAACCGTAGGCGGCTGTGCAACCATCGCCCATCCATGTCCCCAAAAAGGTCCCTTGTACCCTCTGCAAAGCATTTACATCTGAGCCTCCGGAGAGGTCTGCCGGGTGGGTGTTGCCCCATTCTGCAGACGAGGAAACGGAGGCTCAGAGCGGCAGGACCACATCCAAGGCCACATGGCTGGGAAGTGGTAAAGCCCGACTCACATCCACATACGTGGCCTCTTCCGGGGAGCAGTAGGACCCCGTGTTCTAAGCGTCTCCTTTTTTCTGGAATTTACCCTCCCGTGCTTCTCGTTCGGCTATAAATGGGGTGCAGCTGACTGCCTGCGGGGCGCGGACCCACCGGCGGCCACTGTTAAGGCTCCGCCCCTCTCATCCACCCAATGTGTCTGCGGTACAGGAGAAGAAAAGGAAGTTTCTTGGGCCCTGTCATTTCCCAGGAAAAGAGAGTTTAGGAAAAATGTATTCGTTTGCCGGGGCCTGACGCTAAATGAACGAAAGCCAGGTACGACTGGCCGTCTACTCTGGGACTCCACCCGTACGAAGCGTCCAGCATGGGCAAAGCCACAGACACAGAGCCCGTCAGTGGTGGCCAGGGCTGGGGGAGGGAGGGGTGATGGCTACTGGTGCAGAGTTTCCATTTGGGAGGATGGGAAGGTTCTGGAACTAGACAAGGATGATGGTTGCACAATGCTGTGAATGTACTTAACAATGCTGAATTGTATACTTTAAATGGGTTAAAACGGCACATTTTAGGTTATACGTATTTTACCGCCATTTTAAAAAGTTTCGTCGGGATAACGTTTCCCATATAGAGGCCATTGATGTTTCCTTCCTGAGAGGTTCCCTGAACAGAGTTAGTATCTGGCCCCTTGACAACCTAAGACTGACTAGTGGCGGTGACCGTCACGGGGTTATGGCGGCCCGCTGACCGCTGGGAGATGAGGAGCGGGGTGGGGGGACCCACCAGCCTCAGCCTCCGAGCAGTAGGCCCTGCTGCCCCTTACCTTCATTCCTTCTTCCTTCCCACTTTCAATCAACTCGTCTATTCTTTTCCTTTCTTCAGACTGGGTGAAAGGAAGAAAAACAAGCAGCATTTCAGCATTCTCTCCTGGGCCACTCTGGGCAGCCCGGACCACCCACCGGTCCCACTCAGGGCTGGCCTCTGTGACAGCGGTCCCCGAAGACGCCCGCGCCCCCACAGCCCCGGCCGTTTCTCACTGCCCATCTGTTGTGGACGGTCGGCCACCCGGGGCTCAAATGAACCGGGGGGGACGCAGCGGTGGCCCGACTGCAGAACTGGGCTGGGGGCTATGTTCTGCCCGGCACGTGCAGTGTTGTTTAAACTATCTACACTGCCGACATGTAAAAATCAGGACTGTGGCTTCATATAAAATCGGTGAGGGCAGACAAGAGGCTGTGTCTTTCGAAGGGGGGGGGACACCACGTCCTTCCTGTCCGATGGCCCCTGCTGGGTCGTGGTTTAGAAAGTGGACCTGGGTCTCCACGAAGCCACAGCCATGGAGGAGAACAGGGCCTCCAACCCCCAAGAGGCAGTACCAACCCGAACAAAGAAGTCAGACAGGATTGGACACTCCCGGCCTCACCAGCCCCTTAGGACCACCACCTCCCTCCCAGATCCAGGTCCCATGCTCTGTCTGTGCCTGGGACAGCGGTGGGGAGCCATGGGGAGCCACGGGGAGCCACACAGAAAGCAAGCGGAAGCCTGGGCCCTTCACTGGCCTCCACCCACTGCTGAGCACACACCCAGCCCAGCCAGCGGCCCCGGCCTGCAGTGCACACGGACTTTTCCCGGGCCCTCTCTACGTGGCCGGACGGGGAAACTGGGTCTCTGGAGGTTTATGGACACAGTGCAAGAGCCACACCACACACCCCTGCATCCAGCCCACATCCTGGTTCTTCCACGGCCACCTTCCAGCCAAGCCACGGCTGCCTCCCCAGGCTCCTGGCGCCCATTCGTACCACCCCCTTCACTCTGTTCCCCACACAGCAGCCAGAGGGTCTTGTAAAAATCTACGTAAGGGGCGCCTGGGGCTCAGTCGTTTAAGCGGACGACTCTTGGTTTTGGCTCAGGTTGTGATCTCTTGGGGTCACGGGATCGAGCCCCACCACGGGTTCTACGCTCTGCAGGAAGTCTGCTTGAGAGTCTCTCTCTCTTCCCTTCCTGCCCCCCACTCTCACTTGCTCTTTCTCTCTCAAATAAATAAATCTTTAAAAAATAAAATAGAATATGGGGTGCCTGGGTGGCTCAGTTGATTACGTGTCTGCCTTTGGCTCAGGTCTTGATCCCGGGGTCCTGGGATCAAGCCCCACGCTGGGCCCCTCTCCCTCTGCCCCTCCCCTGACTCGCACATGCTCTCTCGCTCTCAGATAAAATAAAATAAAATGTACATAAGGTCATGCCATTTCCCTGCTTAAAGCCTTCGAGGAAGTTTACTGAATAGTAACGGGCCAATGTTGGTTCACTGTGACAAATGTACCGGGATAGTGTTTGTAAGGTGCTAATGATTGGGAAACCGAGTAAAGGATCTATGGAAATACTCTGTACTATCTTTGCAACTCCTCTGTAAATCTAAAATTACTCCAAAACAAAAAGTTTATTTAGAGAGAAGCAAAAGCTTGGGGTGCCTGGGGGGCGCAGTCTGTTGAGTGTCCACCTCTTGGTTTCAGCTCAGGTCATATCTCAGGGTCGTGAGATCGACCCCTGCATCGGGTTCCGTGCTCAGTGGGAGTCTGCTTGAGACTCTCTCTCTCTCTCTCTCTCTAAAATGAATAGATCTTTATTTAAAAATAGAGAGAGAAGCAAAAGCTTCTCCATACTTTCCCACTGCAATGGAGATAAAATCCACTCTTCCAATGGCCTGTGAGGCTCTGCAAGGTCCCAGCCCCGCCTC
This sequence comes from Potos flavus, assembly GCA_028534135.1. Lineage (NCBI taxonomy): Eukaryota > Metazoa > Chordata > Mammalia > Carnivora > Procyonidae > Potos > Potos flavus. The sequence goes on along the minus strand of CM052889.1, from coordinate 75,673,668 downwards.
ATCTGCCATCGTCACCCTTGCTCCCACATTCTGGCCACACTGGCTAACTCTCTCATGGGACCAGGCTTGCTCCTGCCTCGGGGCCTTTGCACATGCTTCCCCCCACCCCCCGCCCCGCCTAGAACACCCTTTCCCCAATCCCTTCATCTGGCTTGTGTCCTCCCTTCCAAGCTCTGCTCGAAAGGCACGCCCCTCGGTGAAGTTTCCCTGCCTACTGTAGCTACGGTAGCCTTAGCCTCACCGAGCTTTCACACTACTCTGATTTATTAAATTAATGTCAAAGGACTATCCGAAATTATCTTGTTCTTTGGTTGTTTTATTTTTTTTTAAGATTTTATTTATTTATTTGACAGAGAGAAAGAGATCACAAGTAGGCACAGAGGCAAGCAGAGAGAGAGGGGGAAGCAGGCTCCCCGCTGAGCAGAGAGCCTGATGCGGGGCTCGATCCCAGGACCCTGAGATCATGACCCGAGCGGAAGGCAGAGGATTTAACCCACTGAGCCACCCAGGCGCCCCCTGGTTGTTTTCTTTCAAATCGTGAATCACTCCCCCACGTGAATGCAAGCTCCCTGAGTGCAGGAGATCTTGTGTGCCTTGGGCTATCCTGGCCCAGAATGGTGCTGGCACATAGTAGGCCCTCAAGCAATAGCAACATTAACACACACACCACCTTGCAGAAAAGTTATTAGCGTGAGGAGGAGACCAGACCAGGGAGCAGTGCGGTAAGCTCTTTAACCGGGAGTGATGGTGGGCTAGACACCTGAGGGCTTTCCTGTCAGCACCAGGAGCTGAGACCCGACCAGATGCCCTAAAGGCAGAGCCACAGTCTGAGCTCTGTTCGGGAGGCTCAGCGCTTGGCGGCATGCATGAACCTGGGGGCACGCATGAACTGGCTCCAGGGTTCCGAGAGAGAATTCAGGCAGCAGCCCATGGGGGGGGGCGGCTGGAGGCAGACTGAGTGGGAGGTAAGCAAGGTCTGAATTAGGTCGAGGCTGCTCTGCACATCAGGCCTGGGGCTGGGCTGCGGAGGAAGGAGCCAGGGCACTGCCCCAGTGCGGGCTGTCACCCCACCCACAAGCAGGCCAGCCAGCTAAGGGGCCCCCTCAGCGAAGCAACAAGCGGTCCAGGGTGCTCTCTCCAAGGCCCAGGTCCACCCTCACGCCCTATCCCTAGCCGCTCTGTCTTCAGACTCAATTATCTGCAAAGGTCTTCATTTCAGTTTCTCCCCTGGCTACTCCCAGCCCTCTCTTATGCCCCATGTGCCTGGGCCATGGTTTCCGGGGCCCCGAAGAACAGGCAGGTCGGGACTGACCTCACCCCTCGGATGAGGCCCAGCTGTCCCACCCTCAAGCCTTACCTGGGCCACCAAGAGAGGACGCCGCCCTGGCCAGCCACAGCCTCACACCCCAGCCAACAGCCGCCTTCCGGCCTGGCCGGCAACCACCTGGCCGCGGGGCTCACTGAGCAGAGCCAACCCAAACACGGGGAGCACAGCACGGCTCTCCCCGCCACTGGCTCTTTGGTGACACGGCGAGCTTTCCTAGCTGCAGACCGAGCTTCCAGAAGCGAGCGTCTGTTCCCTTCTGCTCAGCTGCTGCCGCATCTCGCAGACCTGCATCACGTCCTGTGGCAGCCTGCCCTCCCCCAGCCAGAAAAGCCCTTCTTTTTTTTACGAAAAAGGCAAACTCAGCTGCCCCCGCTCTGCAGCCCGTGGCAGGCCTCGGCAAACCCCCAGCGCTCCCTGTGTGGGCACCGCAGCCCAACCGCGGCTGGGAGGTGTTCCAGGTTCTGGGGCCTGGCACCACCTCGCCCTCTGCAGGGCTGTCTTGAAGAGTGACCTCGCACAGCCTCCCACTGCAGGCAAGCATTTTATAACCGCTTGTTCTTGGCTGAAAGACACTGCCCTTCTAAAGAAATAAAGCCAAAGCTTTTCTCTGGAGGGCGAGGCGGGGGATGGACCCCTTCTCTCATTTATTTCAAAGGAAGCCTCATCAAGTCAAATAAGCAGAGAAAGAGAACGCTAAATTGCCATCTCTGTATCTACAGTTTTAACCTACAAAATGCTAAAGGAGGGATGCCTGGGTGGCTCAGTTGGTTAAACGACCGCCTTTGGCTCAGGTCATAATCTTGGAGTCCCAGGATCGAGTCCCGCATCAGGCTCCCTGCTCAGCGGGGAGTCTGCTTCTTCCTCTGACCCTCTCCCCTCTCATGCTCTCTCTCCTTCTCTCAAATAAATAAATAAAATCTTAAAAAAAAAATGCTGAAGGAGTCTAGTTCAGATTCAAATGCTAAAACCGACAAGGCCTCAAGGAGGGAGGCTGGGGGTGGGGGGAGACGGGGACATAACTCCCCCACCCCTCTGTGGGGACGGCGATCCCAGCCCTCCTCCTCCACCCCAAGGGGCTTTGAGGGCGTGGGAGGCGGAGGGCCACAGGGCAGAGCACGCCTGGGGTGTGTCGCCTCCACAGACTCCCCGCGTCCCCTATGGTGACTGCTGACCGACTGCCAACCTCGGACAAACACAGCGGGTGGAGGCCTGCACTCGGGAGGCCTTCCTCCACCCTCTATCCTCAGACCACAGCAGGGAGGGAGAGAGGAAGAGGGGCCGCAGGAAGTGATGACAATGGGGAAGCAATGGTGGCCGTAACAAGTCAACCAGTGCCTCCTGGGGGCCAGGCACCATTCCCAGTGTTCCTCGTGCGTGAACTCACTGAACCCCCCCAACGACAACCCTACGAGACACTGCTTTGTTATCCCATTTTACAGACAGGGCAACCGAGGCATAGAGCAGTTAAGTGACTAGCCCGAGGTCGTACAACCAGTAAGTGGCTTCCGAGCCACCGCTCTGTACCCCCGAGACGCGACGCGGGAGCGTGCGACCAGCCCACAGACAAGCCTCGGGAACAGCGTGCGGCCTCCCCCGAGGCCCCAGGCTCTGACTGCCCGGCCGGTACGTCCTGGAAAGGACGCCATCGCGGGAACACCCGACCGCCCGTGCCATGCGCTACAGCTCACGGCTCCCTCGCAGAGGCCAGCCTCACGGTGACCGCACACGTCAGGACGGTGCCCGCCGGGCTCAGGCCACCGCAAACGCCCCCGGCCTGCCCGCCGTGCACTGGCCCCCGGGGCTGAGCCGCCCCTCCAGGAGCGACGAGGAAAGCCGCAGCACGCTACCTGCAGCTCGGCTTTGCTCTTCCTGGAGCTCCTCCGCACGGGGTAGAAATCCGTGAGTTTGCGATTCTGCTGGGTCTTCCCTTGAGCCCTGGGGTGGGAAGGGCAGAGGAGAAAACAGGGATGTGCGCTGAAACCACGCCCACGCCCAGGAGGTGGCTCCTTGGCGATGATGTCACTTCGACACCTCCGTCCACTGGGGCCTGCGGTCACGCAGGCTCACCTGCCCAAGGGAGGCCCAGGAGCGTCGAGACAGGCTGCCTACGCTCGGTGTCTGGGGGGGACGGGGGACTCCTGAGCTCTGGACTCAGACCAGACTGGGATGCTGGCAAGTAACGACGTCCCTGGTGGGGACTCACGGCACCTGGGCCCTGATGACGCAGAGGCCGGGCGGGGGCCCTGCTCCCCCCAGCTAGCACCTGAGCCGGGTCCGCGGGGGCCAGAAGCCGCACCCTGTGCCGCCTCCGGGGAAGGGCTCCAGAAGGCACTTACTTTTTCCGAGGGGCCTGTTTGCCCTTGACGGGCTTTTTCAGGGCTTGCTTGGCGACGGCGGCGATGGCAGGATCACAAGAAGAGGTCGGAGTTTTTGGAGGTTCTGGTGCTTCGGATTTTTGGTTTGGAAAAGGTGCCAGGGGACCCCTCCTGGCGTCTTTGAGCTTCTGTTCTTCGGACTTCATGGTGCTCCGTACTGCGTTCCCACTGCTTCTTTTCTCTGCAGGCAGAGCGCGGGGAAAGACAGGGTTAGTTCCCGACTCTCCGTCTCCCAAGTTCTCGACTATCAGCTGCGTTCTAGGACAGGTTTTTGGAGGAGAGGTGCCCCCCAGTGTGGCAGGCGCAGTGCCCTCTGCCTGGGGGACCCGGTGTCTACCAACGGCTCCCGGGGAGAAGCACGTGGCTTCACTTGCGGACCCAGACACAGGCCAGAGCTTTTCGTCTACATCTTTTTAATCCTTTTTCTTCAGCTTTACTGAGGTATCTCTGACAAGATAGTAGGGTATTTGCAGTGTACTTCCTGAGGGTTTGATAGACATGGTGGAAGATTCCTCCCATCTAGCTTGTGTACGTTTCTGATCTCCTGCCTCTTGATGAGAGAGAGAGAGAGGGAGAGAAAGAGCCCTCAGGCAGAGCCACCACAGGCAGCACCAGCCGCAAAGGTGCTCAATCCAGAACTTGCAGGCACTGGGCTGCAGACCCCCCGGAAAAAAGCAAAATGCCCAGACTGGGCCAGCGTTGATGGACAGGAATAAGGTCATAAAGCAGAACTTCTCCCCTAGCAAAGACCTCTTCCCCCAGATCTGCCTGGCAGGCTGCATTTCAGACTCTAAGAAAAAAAACGTCTCCTCTTCTGAAGGGACCGAAGCCCTATGCTCACAGTGGTTCTTGGCACAGTGACCTGACACTGGTCAGGGCAGCGCTGGGAGGGACGGCGACAAGGATCTTGTTACTAAAAATAGTTGTGAAGCACCAGTGTGGGTGAATGACTGACTTTTTTAAAAAAGTGACGGACTTAAAAAAATAATAATAATAAAATAAATAAGTAAAGAATACGTAGCCGGGAGCAACATAAAATGGCGCAGTCACTTTAGAAAAGAGCCTGGCAGTTGTTCAAAAGTTCAACATGGAGTTACCATATGACCCAGCAGTTCCACGCAGAGGCGGCTGTTACGAGAATTAAAAACATATGTCTACACAAAAACCTGTATGTGAATGTTTGTGGCAGCTTATTCACAGGAGCCAAAGAGCAGAAACGACCCAAATGTCTATCCACTGACGACTGGGGGAGTGCACTGCGGTCCAGCCACGTGACGGAATATGATTCAGCCACGGGAAGGAGTGACGTCCTGACACCTGCCCTTGAAAACGTGATGCCGAGGGGAAGAAGCCAGACCCCGGAGGCTACAGATGCTGCGGGATTCCGTTTACTTAATCCAGGGACACGAATCCACAGGGAGAGCAAGTACATTAGTGACTGCCAGGGGCTGGGGGAAGAGGTGGAACGAGGAGAGACTAATGGGTACGAGGCTTCTTTTTTGGGGTGAGGAATGTTCTGGTACCAGACCGTTGGTCATGGTCACGCCTGTCCGTGAAAAGACTGAAAACCACCACGTTGGACACTTTCAAATGGTGACCACTGTGACATGGGACTTAGAGTTCAATAAATGAGCTAAAAAGAAAACTATGTCAAAATCCACCCAGGCCATTCTCACTGCCTCACACGCCTTAAGTGGAACCTGAGGGAATTAAGTCCTGGACATCACCCTTAAAGACCCTAGGAGTTCATGATGCCCGTGAACATCAGCTACTACATCAGTCTGAGTCACGGCAGAAAAAAGGTTGAGAATCAAGGAAAAGCCTGGCCCTTGGGCTCTCCTCCAAAGTATATCCGGCCCCAGATCCTAACTGTGGCCATTTAGTGACGCTAGAAGTCAAATAAGCTAGTTTTTGTACCATGTCACCGTCTAGGATCATTCACATTCCACCCCATTCCAGGAGGGAGGGAGGGGAGACGGCCTGACCACCACTTAGGGAGAGCCCCTTCCCCAGTCCCTACAAGGTAGGTGCTAGTCTAAGTGTTGCCAATTCAGCGAGGAACAGGCCGGCAAGGAAGGGGTGCCAGTGTGGAGCACTGCACAAAGCCCTCTTCACCCAGGCTTTAACCAATCTTCAGAACAGCCCTGCGAAGCGGGAGTTCTCCCTCCCACTTCAAAGATGAAAGAAAGGAGGCTTGGAAAAGCGGAGTGACCTGCCCCAGCCTCTCCTTGGAAGTGGCAGAGCTAGGACTAGAACCCAAGTCATTTGAAGACGGACTGAAATAGTATCACTCACTGCCCCTGGGTGGGCAATCAAGCTGAGGCCTGGCTCCTGCCCCTGGTTCTGGGCTTCCCCAGCCCTGGCGCTCAGCTGTGGCCGCAGACATTGTGCTCACCATCACTTATGGTATTTCTGTAAATGAATTACAAGGCTTCCTCGTCCAAAGCGGCTGGCAGCCAGAGTTCTGCTTCTTTAAGGCAAGTTTTAATTAGAAGGGAGCTTGGTAAATTGGGGAAAGTTCCTCCTCCCCACTGCAGCTTTAAGAGGAGAAATATTTAGAAGAGAGCACGATTTCTAGGAGGTTTCAGCTTGTTTTGCAGGGCCGAACAGAATTTTCAGTAACTTTGTATTTTCTTGTTCAATATTTTAACTCCGAATCTCACCACGGAGTATGCTGCTTCAGAGAGCGGCTCTGAACACTTGAGTGGGAAGAAACTCAGAAATGAGGTCAAGGCCAGCTCAAAAGAGGAAAGGAAGTCGGTTCCCTACATTCACACAACAGTTAGGACGGTGAGCACCTGCTCTGTACCGCCCAGACGCCTAACTTCTGTACTGTGGGTACTTGTGAGCCTCTTTATCTGCAGCTTAGGTGTTATCTTTGCAACTTGGCAACACACTCAAACTTGAGGGATATGCTAACTCTTGCGAAAGCCAGGAAAACCTGTTAGACCGACAGGGCACACACCCTGGGACTGGCCACTCTTCCCCCTGTGTCTGTTTCTTAGCAGCAAGACAGAACACAGTTCAAACTTTTGAACTTGGGTTTGAAAAGGCTGGATAAACATTTAATATATGTGCACGATTACGCAAGAGAGGGGCTTCTGCAACCCGACCAGCTGTGGTCAGAACGGGGCCATTTCAGAGCCTTACCTTCTCGTTTCCTGTAGAGTCCGGCTAATGGCTTCCCCTGGCATTTGACTTCGTGATGTGCAACTGAGTTCTCTTCCTGAAGGGGGGAACGCATTCCAGAGCATTTGTTGGGGCTCATGTAGGAATAGATCTTTGATTGCCCGGTAAATACATTCTCCTAAAACGACAAATGGATGTTCTGAAAGAGGCTTGAAGAAGATCCCAGGGCAAATGGCGGAGAAGGGCACTCAGAGTAACCAAAACCAAAGACAGACACCATCTCTCAAAAGCAGGCCACCAGGAGTTGCCAGCCCCGGGGGGAACAGTGGAAGGTTTAGGATCTCCCAGGTCCGAGTTAGACGTTTCCCGAACTCATGGGGTCTCCAATTCTGGTCACTAAGGGTACATGTGGCCCAGAGGAAGCCAGCTGTATACCAAGGTGTATACCAGAAGCAGACCACCTACCAGGAGCAGAGAGGTCAGAACGACCTGGACTGAACAATTGTAGAATTTGATGGGCTGGCCTGTGTGCAGGAGCTAACTCCCCTGGCAGGAGCTGCAGGAACTCTTAGCCCAGAAACAGGCCTCAGGGAATCTGATTAACCACTTCTTGGTCTGAAGGCTGCGGGGAGGGCTTGTCATGACTGCCTGAGCCTTCAGTGTGCCCAAGCCTGGCCCCTCTCAAATCATCGCAGCCCAGCAGCCTCCCAGGACTGCGGGACTGGACTGCAGTGATAATTGAGGGGTGGGGTTGGGGGTGGAGAGCTTAATAAAAGCAGAGCCTACAGCCACCTCCTGTAGGGCGGTCACTCTATTGCAAATGGCATCTTGGCATTAACAGTAGGAGGGTGGGCAGGCGGATGGGGCGGTACAGGTCACTGCTGGCGTCTCTGGGCGTGGGGCCTCTCCTCTGAGTAAGCACGGAATGGAGGAGGGCTTCCCCAGAAACACTGCGAGGGCCTTTCTGCCTGGTGAACCTTTAAACACCAAGTCAGCGAGACCCGTGACCTCTCTAAGGGACCCGGGCAGGCCCCGCACACCCTGGGAAGGCAGCCACACTGCCGGCGTAGCTGGGTCTCGGGGTGCGGAAATGCCATAAAGACAAACTTTTCCGAGGTCAAATACTGCCAGGGTCATGGCGGAGCCAGTGCGGACGCCACTCCCAGGCAGGCAGCAGAAAAGGAAGCTGCCCGAGCCGAGAGCCCCGCCCGCACGCCCGCACCCCCGCCCCTGGGCCGGGGGCCGCGGGCGTGGGGGGGGGGGTCCCGGGGCGCGCGCGCACGTGCTCGCGGCGCCGGGCCGGCGGGGGCCGCCGGCCGCGCGGCCCCTCGGGACGCGCTGAGTGAGTGCGGGGAGGGTGCCTGCTTACCCCGTTGGTGCGGGGCCTCCCCGGGCCCCTGCGCTCCACCATCTCCGGGCCCGGGGCCGTCGCTGCCACCGCCGCCGCCGCCGCCGCCGCCTCCACCGCGCGGGGCTTGGACATCTTCCTGCCTGGAGAGGGGGACCCGGGGGAAGCGGGGGAGGGGGCGCTCAGGGCGCGGCGGGGCGGGGAGCGGGGCCGCCCGGGCCGGGCGCCGCGGCGGCGCCTCCCGCCGCAGCCATGTTCCGAGGGCCTGGCGGTGGTGGGCCGCCCGCGCCGCCGGGAGGCAGGGGCCGGCCGGCCGGGCCGGGCCGGGGCCCGGGTCGCCCTCCCGCCGCCCGGCCCGGCCGGGCCCCGCGCGCCGCCCGCCCCCCGCGCGGCCGGGCCCGCCACACCCACCTGCAGCCCGGCCAGGCCCATGGCGGCGCGCCCCGCGCCCTCGCCCTCGCCGCCACCGCCGCCGCCGCGGCCCGGCCACCACCGCTGCCGCTGCCGCTGCTGCTGCTGCTGCCGCCGCCACCAGCGCCGCCGCGGCGCCCCGGGGAAGGGCCGGCGGCGCCCCACGGCGCCCCCTTCCCCCATGGCCTGCGAGGCAGGGCCCGGCACCAGCGCGCCGCGGCAGCCCGGGCCGGCCGGGGACCGAGGACTCTGGGAGGGAGGCGCTGGCGGCGCGTCCTCCGCGGCCCGCCCGCTCGCCGCCGCCGCCGCCCACCGTCCGGCTCCCGGCTCGGGGAGGGGGCTGGCAGGGGCGGCGCTGCGAGGCTCCTCTGGAGGGAGGGAGGGAAAGAGGGAGGGCGGGCCGCGGGGGCCGCGACGAATCCCGACTCGGGCGCGCCCCCTCTCGCGCGTCCTCAGCCACTCGGGGAGGAAGGGGTGGGAAACATGATAATGACAGCCCGGGCTCTCGCCGGCCAGGCTCCTTCTCTCGCTGGCTCCGCGGATATTTTGGGAGACCCGTCGGTGCCAGGCGCAGTCAGCAGCGGTGAGCGCCACAGGCGAGTCTTCCAGGGTGCCCGAGCCTGTGCTCCCTGAGCGTTTTATGGGCATTGAATCCTCCCGGCGAGTCCCTCCCCCGGGAGGGGGTGGAGGTCCCGTGGCAAACCCGTTAAAAATGAGGATACTGGGGCTCAAGAGAGGTGCAGGGGCTTGCCTAAGGCCACAGAACTAGAAAGCGATGGGGTCAAGTGTCAAACCCAGGCGGTCTGCACCTGACCCGTTCAGGCCCTGGGGAGATAGAGCCCGTGGTTTTAATGGCAAGTTGGTGGGGTGCTTCCCGTGCATACACGATCTCATCCAAAACTCACAACAGCCCTATGAAGGTACACACCATTATTATATCCTTTCCACAGATGGGGAAACTGAGGCTCAGAGAAGGGAGGAGCTTTGGCCAAATTCTCAGAACTAAAAATGAATTTCCGGGCCAAATGACCCCAGAGCCTGCACTCCCAGCCACAGATGAGGAAATTCAAGATGGGAGGGACAGATGCTGTTGCAGAAGCGTTTAGCAAGTCACCCGGTTCTCCTGTCCACCCCCATGAGAAAATGTCCTAGGAAGGCAGGGGTTCCAGCCAGTCAGGTGTGTTGTGTTGGCAGAGCTCACCACCCTGCACCACTGTACTGAAGCCATTAGGGTTTGAGGGCCCACAGCCAAGAGTCACGGTATTTCTGCTAAGTCATAGATGCAAACAAGACACTTCAGGGCATCTAGCTCCTACTGCTTGGGTCACGGCCTGCGAGGCAAGCATTGGGTTTCTCTCCCTGCATCTGCCCTAAGGTGCTTTGTGACCATGGCTAAGTCACTTCCCCGGACAAGGCCTCAGCCTCCTTGTGGACAAGAATCAAGAACCTTGAATTCCTTAGCCCACCCAGGGCACCTTCCAACATCCACAGAGAAACAAATGGCTGTTACTTGAAGTAGCTGCCTGCCCTTAGAAGGGATAAGACTAAATAGGATTAAATGGCAGGAATAGGCTCAGGACCATATCTCCCAGTTCAGCTCATGCTTTAGCATCCTGGGCAGGGCTGGGGAGCACCCTTGTCCCTACACCTATCCTCTCTCTTGGCAGCCCCTACCCCAACCCTAACTCCAGTAGGATGGGATACTCTGCTCACTCCACTCACTATGCAGAGAGTGAAAGAGGATTCTAAAGTGACACCGACATGCAGGTCAAGCCATTTGAAACAGTGTGTACTACATCTCCAGGGCAGAGAAGGCTTGCAGTTTGTCACCAGACTATCATGGGAATCGTGGTTGGAGAACAGGAAGCAGCCACTCAGATCATCTTTTCTACTTCACGCGCTGTTTCAACATCCTCCCACCCCCACCCGCAACTACACACACATGCTCAGGGCCACAGCTTTCTCTATTTCGGCCCTCAAATGCAGCGGGTACATACATTAAGATCCAAGTCTAGCACCCATCCCTCAACTCTGCAGCTCTGGTACTAGAAGATCTAATACAAATCATTCAATGTAACCTTCAACACAGTCTTTCCTGTTTCCGGACATGAGGTGTTTATGTGTATGTAACAAATATACCGATCAGCAGAAATAAAAGCTCTTAATGTTGTCCAGGATCTCATAGAAATAGAATTCAGCAGGAATGTTAATAGCTAACATTTATTCAGTGTTTATGTGCTAGGCCCTACAAAAATGCATTATTTAATTTAACCTTCCCAACCCTCTATGAGAAGGTACTATTCCTGTTGCACGAATGTAGAAATTGAGGCTCAGGGAAGATCAATCACTTGACTAAGAATTACACGACTGACGTGGTAATAGAGCTGAGATCTGAACCCAGGGCTGCTATACGAGGGTACTCTACCATAAAGAATGTATATTGCTTCCCTTGAACTGAGACACAAAAATAGCAATTCATTCATTCCACAAATATTTATTGAATACCTACTTCGTTGCAGGCCCTTGCTAAGGACACAACAGTGTACATAAAGACAGATGGAGCACATTGAAGCCAGAAGGGTAGGCAGGGCCCTACAGGCCACGGGGAGGATTGTGGTTTTGATCCTAAGAACAGTGGGGGAGGGAGGAGGAGTGAAGGTCACACGATAAAAATCTGTGTTCTTGGGGAGCACTCTAGCTGCTAGGGGATAATAAATTGGAAATGGTGAAAGTGGAAAGAGGGAGACCAATTAGGAGGCCATCTGGCCGTGGCAGCAGAAATGGAGAAAAGCAGATGGACTAATCCTCCTCAAACTAATACACTTAAGGTTGAAAATATTTACGATTGTAAAACTTCAAAACCAGAGAGGAGTTGCCTGGTATCTGAACATTTTGTTCATGTGACCCAGCAGGGTTCTCAAAGTGAACTATAAGTTTGCAACAAAGACAGCTTTTCTAGAAGAAAAAGCCTGACTCTTCATTCGAAGTATTATAAAGGATTTGATATTTACACTACCAAATGCCCAATTTAAAAATCTATAAGAGTAAGGAAGCTTTAAGAAATAAGTAACTACTAAAAAAAGAAGAAAGAAAGAGAAAGAAAGAGAAAATGTAACTACAATTTAGGTGTCAGGCATAGGGAGAATCACTAACCAATGAATTACAAAGGTGATTTGTAAGCCTGCCATCGTGGAGCTGGGAACACTTGTCTTCACTTTGGCTAAGGGAGATAGAGTGGAACAAGGAAAGGCACAGCATGGTCAGAATCTAGACAGTGGCTTTGGACTTCAAGCTTCTACCTCTGAAAAATGGGGATAACAATTTGCAAAGATTAACTGAGATAATAAAGTGCCTGGCCCTCAATGGTAATTAGTATTTGCCTATATTAAGTATGTAAATATTTCAATGGCAAATTGCTTAGTTTTGTTTTCCCTATAGATTAATTAAAGCAACCCATCATTTTTTTTCTTTTAAAGGCACTACTGTTGAAACAGCTTGAATGATTTTGCTCTAATGGGAAAAATGAATCAGGGAAGCATAGATTTATTATGCTTTGTCAGATACTATTCAATATACTTTTAGATGTTTAATACTTTCCTGAAGAAAAATATTTGTCTTAACTCTGTGGATTGGGTTATGAACCACGTTAACTTGAAGTTCACTTTGCCTCATTTCTTAATCAGAATCTGGGTTGTCCCAAAAGATTCTAAAACGACTCCAGGATAATAATAAAGAATGCAACTGGGTGCAGGGCCTGAAAACAAAGGTGCCCAATAAATATTTGCTGAATGAATCTTATTTTATTCATTATTATTGTTATAGGGAGTGCACTGCATTAACGCAAATTCCTGCCAACGTGTACTGCCTTGGGATTTTGAGAAAAATGTCAAACCTCAACTCATTTTTCTGAAATAATAATTCCACTCAACCGTCACGCTCAAGTTTTTGCGTGAAGGAGACACAGCAGCTGGGAATGACCAGCGGTTGGAGATCACTTTGCCGCATAACGTGGGTCTTACTGTCCTGACAGCAAACTAAGTGTGCAAAGAGGGACTTAAAGCAGGGACATCGCCTCCCCCGTATGGACAATCCCACCCAAGCCATCTCCGTGGGGAGGAGTCCTGACCAGATGCAGGACGAAGGGTCGCCCCATGTGGTGCCACGGGACTCATCTCACCCCAAAAATGAGGTAACTCAGGGCGTGGAGAGGAAAGGCGCCTGCTGCGGTGTCCACGCCGACGCGCTCCCCACGATGGAGGTTACCCATCTGCGCCCTGGCCTCGGAGTTACCTCCTTTCCCAGCAAGAGAGAGCCCCGAAACGGGCGAAGCTTCGCCCTCCCCCCTCCTCGTATCAATAACATCCATTCCCTGGAGGTGCACTGCGCTTTAGTCTCCGAAGAGCTTTGACATATGGATCTGTTGTCCCTGGAGAGGCAGGCCAGCGGGTACCCACACTTTAAAAAGGGTTAACTGAGGCATGGGAGTGGGAGTGACTTCTGGAGACTTGGAGGGGGTCGCAGAAGGTTCCGCAACAACCCCCGCCCCCCCCAGCCCAATCTCCCCGCTCGGTCCGAGCAGACCTCAGCAGAGCGCCTCCTCGCTGCCGCTCCCGCCACCCTGGTCCCCCCGCCCAGCACGACCTCCCACCCCAGCCGCCCCGGCGCTGACCACCTGGGCAAATACCTCTAGCCATGGCCCTGCTCTGTCACCGCCTAGGATCTCCCGGGAAACGCAGCTTTCGAAAAAAGTTGCAACAACTGTAGCCAACTGCTCCGCGGAGATACGGCAGCTGCCCTGATTGGCGCCGTTGCCCGCCTCTCCCCAGGCTGCCCGCCATGATAGGCGAGCCCAGGAGAGAAAACCCGCCCCTCTTCCCGCCTCCCTGCGGGGGCGGGGCAAGCGGCCGCACTTTCTACAAGCGCTTTAGGGACAGGTCCCGGCGGAGGAGGTGGGAGGGGGTTTAAATTTTACCGTCTCCCTGCGCTGATTGGCTGAGGTGGGAGGACACCCGTGCTGCCATTGGGAGGCCCCAAACTCCGCCCTCTCCCGGTGCTGAAGCTCCGCCTCGGGAGGTTTAGTCACGCGGCTAGAGGCCCGGGCTCTAAGCGGACCGGATCTGGGACTTCCGGTTCTTCTCGGGTTTGACCGGAACCCGACCTCTGACCCCTCGCCCTCCCCTTATGACCTGCAAACCCTAGTTCTCCCAGCAGTTTGGCGTCTCCAGCTCCTTCACTCCTCCAGCTGTTTAATTCATTCCTAAGTTTTAAAGGTTTACAGAGTCTGCCCTTCCAGTATTCAAAACCAGCCGGCCCGGCTCCTACTAAGCAAATGGGTCAGAGGATGAACCTCCCAGAACCTCAGAAGTCCTACCTCATGTTACCTACCCATTTTCCAGATGGAGAAAGAGAGGCGACCAGGAGGACCAGGTAACTTACTTGCTGCCCAAGATCACCCAGCAGTTTAATTGCAGGGCCTGGATCAGTCTTGAGACTCTTGAGTCCACCTTAATCCCAGAGAAACCACGGCCTGTGCCCCACTCGGGGGACCCTCTGAGTAAGTCCCCAGAGAAACACATATGTCTTAGATAGTCTTTGCTTTGAACACAGGGAAGGTGTCCAGTTACAGCTCTTCTCTGGGGGCCCCTCCTGGAGATGTAGGCAGAGGTCACTCATCCACTGTCTCTCTTTAGTCCCCAAGAAGGTTTTGGTGTCCTCACCATTGCCCAAGGACCCTACCATTGCACTAAAAAATGAAGGAAAGCTAAATAAGGTGAT
>CM052889.1:75616633-75649561 GCA_028534135.1 Potos flavus | reverse complement strand
CGCCACCGCCGCCTCCGCTCCAGTCGCCTCTAGTTCTTCAAGCTCTCACCAGCCGGTAGGAGCTGTTCCGGCGTCGGGTCCCGCGGGGAAAGTAAGTCCTTCTCTTAGTCCTCTTCTGCTTCCACACTCCTCTTCCCGGACAGCCAGCCTCCCACTCCCACCCTCCTCAGGGGGCCGTGTGGGGCCGGGCTGGGGGGGGGGGCAGCCACCTCACCCCGGGTTGGGGCCTCCCTCGCCCCTCGCCGCCCCCTCAGCTGCGCGCCCCAGGGCTCTCCGGGGCAAGGTCCCGGCGGCGGCTCCGCCGCACTCCGTTCCTCCGCCCGTCAGCGCCGGGCCCTGCGGTCGCTGCGCGTGGGGGCTCTCGGGCCTCGGGGGCCCCCGCTGTCCCGGGCCAGAGGCACTCAGTTTGGTCGGGGAGGCAGGATCTGCGGACGCCGGCTCTGGGTCCACTTGGGTCGCCCTCCTTGCTTTCCTTGCTCCGCTCAGGGACTGCGAGGTCCCGGACCCGCAGGAAAGTGAGCTCCGCAATCCTTCAAAAGTCCTCCTGCCTGAGGGTTGCTCTTGGTTTGGGGCGAGTGCGGGAGGGGATAGGGGCGCCCTAAATCTGAACCCCACACCTGCAGTTTTCTGATTACCTCGCTCTCAGGGCGTCGAGGCGGTACGTGGGACACGTGGGGGCCACCTTCAAGTCTCACCGGGTGATTAGGTTAATTTTGTCTCGAGCGAGCTCGCCTTCTAGACCCTAAGCATCTGTGTAGAGAAAGGCGGTTGGGGATTTGCTTACTGTAAGAGTGTTTGTTGTAACGAGCATCTAAAGTTCCCCAAACCAGTGTATGCTGGTGGTTTCCCAGAAGTGGTTTGGGATCGGTTTAACCGCTGAGCAGATTTGGATGTTCCTGAACCCTTGTGATTGTTTCTTTCCTGACCCTGGCATCCAGCTCCTCCCCTTTCCACCCCGGCTTTGTGCTGCTGTTTGGTTAATGTTTGCGGACCACTAACTTGATCTCGCACAGAGAAGCCCTTTTTATGTGCGGGCTTCGTTTACTGTAGGAAGCTTTTGTTTTGGGGAGTTGCTGGTTGAGAAACATAGGGAAAGAACGGGCAAGAAAATGAGAGTCAAATAAAGCAACGTTTTTATCCATTGAATTGCGCAGCCAATTGTAACCTCACCCGGAAGTTTGTACTAAACACGTGTTGCTGAGGGAAGGTTAAAAACTAGGTCCCCTTTGACCTTTGAAAGTTGATTATTAGCAGTTTATGTTGAGTTAAATACTTTATTTTCTCTAGACAACTACTTTTAGAGACGGAGTAGGGATTCTACGGAGTCGGGCAGCGGGGTCCAGAAAGCTGTCAAACCCCGAGTTGCCCTAGAGGAAATAAACTTAACACTTGTAGACACAAACTAGCTAACAGTGCGAAAGGATTCCATTTTTTCCCGGTATATTTTCTTCAGTCAGAAATGATTTTTCTTAAGCTGTTGGGAAAGCCATTATCATTGCCCAAAAGATAGTTTGTATGGAATTTCTAGGATAAAATGCAGAATTTGCTATTGGTGCCTTGCGTGGGACAGTAATTTTGCAAGCAAGAGAACATTTTATTTTCATGTTTAAAAAAGTTGTTTCCAAAATTTATCTTACCAGAAAAAACATGTTTATTTTTTTCCTTTGGCTTCTGCATTTTTATCTCTCAATCTAACTTAATTCCACACAATTGTGTATAGAATTTTAAGTAAATTTTGTTTTAGCTGCTGGGTAAGTATTAAAAAGGAAGGCTTAGTTGGTGGCTTACAGTCCGTTCATTCATTCATTCATTGGATGCTCTTAAGTGTCAGGCAGTTTTACTTAAGGGCTTTGCTGAAATTATGTACTGCTTAATATAATGCAAATATAAATGTATAAAGATTCCTTAAATGTTTTTAAAAATGATTCATCTTAAAGGTTAAAGCTAAAGATATATTTTGGTGTTTCTTAGTTTCCAAATGGAGCTTTGATTTGAGACTTCCCTCCTATGAAGCTGGTGAACACTCAGGTCTGAGGTCTGGTCTTACCAAGTAACCTGACTTCATGAATCTCTCAGTTCCCATGCTTTGCTTGCCTAAAGTTGATATAAAGATACTTTCTGGGGGCGCCTGGATGGCTCAGTCTGTTAAGCGTCTGCCTTTGGCTCAGGTCATGATCCACGGTCCTGGGATGAAGCCCCACTTCAGGCTCCCTGCTCAGCAGTGAGTCTGCTTCTCCTTCCCTCTTCGGTTGTGCTCTCACTTACTCTCTCTTCCTCTCAAATAAATAAAAAATCCTTAGGGGCACCTGGGTGGCTCAGTCGGTTAAGCATCTGCCTTCAGCTCAGGTCATGGTCCCAGGGCCCTGGGATTGAGTCCCACGTTGGACTCCCTGCTCAGTGGGGGGCCTGCTTCTCCCTCTCCCTCTGCCTGCCACTCTCCCTGCTTGTGTGCTTGTGCACTCTGTCTCTCTCTGCCAAATAAATAAAATCTTGAAAAATGAATAAATAATAAAAAATCTTAAAAAAAAAACTTTCTGATGAGAGGAATTGTTTTCACATTATATAGCTAATAAAATTATGTAATCTTAAAGTTTTTACAGTTGTCTTTGTTTATGCTGACAGGTCTACTTTAGTTGGTTGAACTTAGTAAATATTAAGGACAATCTTGGGATACCACTGAAACTATCTGTAGATGGAAAGGATAGGTTCTTGAAGAGCAGGAGCTCTGCTCTTACGAATAAAATACAGTACAAAAACAAATTAACTTATTTAATTCTTGGGAGGCAGTATTTAGCACAGAGCAATGATTTTAAAACCTTTTTACTGCATCCCATGGTAATACATGTTTTACACATCCACACATAGAACTAAAAAACTCATGTCATGAAATAATGTTTATTCTCTCTTCATGCTTGGTGTTTTCTGTTCTGTATTGAAATATTTAATAATTCTGGTCATGATACACTGAATTCACTTGACAGCTCACTGTGGTGTGACCACCAGTTTGAAAAATATGGTATAGGTTTAATACAGAATCTTGGAGGGATATGAGGTCAGAGCTCCTGGGTTTCTAATTCTGCTCCACGCTTGCTTTGTTGTTACCTTGTTACAATTCATTTCTTTAAGCCTCAGTAGTTCATCTATGACAAAGGGATAACATGTATTTACTCATGGGTTATCTTGAGGGTTAAAAGAGAAAAAAATCCAACCCTGTAGTAAATCTCAAAATGACTAGAGATCTGAATTTGATGGTGGTAACCAAGAAAGTTGTTTCATACACCCCCCATTCTTTCATGTGTTTTTTTTGTAAAGCATGTTTGAAACTTTGTCATCTGCACATTGCTTTGTGAATCCTTTCTTCCTGTAAGTTTTGCAGTGAGAATGGGGAGAGGCGCACTTTACTGAGCAAGTGTTCCCTTGAAAAATAGCTGTTAAAAACTACAGATTTTACCCTTGTAGGTAATGAAAATCCTTGTTAATGAGTTTCTTCATACTATCTTCTGTTCCTCCTGATGTTCTTAACCAGAACTCAGTAGACACTATATAAATGCCTTGTTCATGAACTGTATCAGCTGAATTTTGAGAGGATCATTATCTTTCAACTTCTTAAACTAAATGTCAGTCATCACCTCTGGGCTGCATAAAAGCAAAGCTGAAGCTGAGTTAAAAGTCAGACATATTTAGTGCTGTTAAATAGAAAAAGTTCTGTTTGTTATTAGGTAAAGATACTTACTAAGTGATATCTTTGCACATATAAAGACGTCTACTAGTTTTCTCTAGACACATCAGTTGATTAACTGGACAAATTGAACATGTGACACAGGCAAAAAGGAAGTAGTATTTATAGAATTCATTTGGAAGTTAATTATTGAGTGGATTGCCAACAAAGTTTGTATTCTGGGAAATACTGTTGTATCAGTGATGTGGGAGAAAATCTATTTTTTGACATGATACTAATGTCAAAGTAATAGTTAATGGCTAACAGCATAACATTTATTCAACAACAATCCTGTAAGATAGGTTCTATTTTTATTCCCATTGGAAGACGAGGAAACTGAGTCACACAAGTTATTACTTGACCATATTCTACTACTGGTGCATGAGGTAGCCAGTATTTGAACCCAGATATTCTGTTTAACTCCATAGTCTCCTCAGCCTCTGTGGTGTGCTGCTACTGCTGCAGATAGATCCCTTGTATCTCCCCAGAGCTGTAAAGGTCTGCTTTAGGTCTCAACAAGAGGAACCTTGTCCTGGTTGATAGGTTTCAGTGTTGGTATTCTCAGTGGGAACTATATCCTTTCATTCTTCTGATTGGCTGTTGTTTCTCAGGATTCTCTTCCTGCCAAGGGTGGCTCTTAGTTTCTCTCTACTACCGTGTCCTTGTTTCTTATTTATCATACACGCTTTCATAGGTGTACTATTTTGAAATAGAGGATATTTTCCTAAGTATTTATAATGGAAATGGAACCTTTTTGTCCTCCATTTTTTGAGATAGAATTACTCGGGTTGGTAACTTTTGGGTTTGTCGGATTGCTACATGTTAAATGTCACCTAAGGTCTATGAAATCCTTTGTAGACACTGTAACACAGTTCTGTTACACCTAACAGTATTTGCATTTATATTGTATTTAGCGGGTTCAAAGTGAAAATGTTTTCCCTCTCAAGAATTAATCTTACTTACTTGTAAGGTGAGGAGGAGAAGACTGAATAATATAACCTTTTAAGGGCTCTCAGCCTGAACACTGAAATTCTCTGAGTCTGTAATAGTTTCAGAATAGGAGAATGATTAGATATTAAGGTTTTTTTTTTTTTAATATTAAGGGTTTTGCCTATTGGAGTTAGAGAAAGACAGAGATATTCCTCTGTATCCCTTGCCCCTTTCTCGCTGCAAAAAAGCTTAAGTAGAGAATTTGTACCCAATTGGCTAAGAAAGGATCCCTAGATTTGTTTGTGTATATTATGTATATAAATCGAAGATATTTTTCATTAATTGCGAAAGGGCTCCTGGATATCTCAGTTGGTTACATGTCTGCCTTTGGCTCAGGTCATGATCCCAGGGTCCTGGGATCGAGTCCTGCATGTCAGGATCCCTGCTCAGCAGGGAGTCTGCTTATCCCTCTCCTTCTGCCCCTCATTCATGCTCTCTCTGAAATAAATAAATAAAATATTATTAAAAAATAGTTTGCAAAAGACATTGTCATTACTAAGTCACTACTCAGGGGTCTCAAATTGTGATTCCTGTGAATGAGTTTTCAGGTCAGTGATAGTGTTATAAACTGTGCTGTTATTTCTTGTAAAAACACCAAGTTTCTTCTCAGAATTTTCCCTTCCATATTATTTTTATACTTTCAACGCTCATTGTTAAGAAAATATATTTCAGAAAACTCTCATGAATTTAGTAATGCTTTTCAGTGATTTTTGTTGCTTTCATTAATGATGTTTCTGTACTTCTTTAGTATAATTAGATAGGACTTGGTGTACATCTAAATGGATTAATGGGTCCTTTGGCTTCCAAGCGTTCTTTGGTCTGTCGTTTAGGAGTCATTGGTTTAAAACAATGTATTTTTGTTTCGAATGTAAATAAATCATTATTTTCAATATTTATTAAAAAAAGATGACATTTCAATAGTCTCTGGAGTTCTATTAATCTAGGTCAGGATTAGCCATAGCAAGCAGGCCAAGACCACTCCCTATTCCCACAGGTCATTGGTCTTAATGAGGTATTTTGTGGGTTGAAATGTTTTGTTTTGTTGGTGTTTTGTTTTGTTTTGTTTTTTTAAGATTTATTTTTTTGAGAGAGTGAGAGCGTGCACGCATGTTGGCAGGGAGGGGCAGAGGGAGAGAAAATCTCAAGCAGACTCCCCACTGAGCAGGGAGCCTGGCGCAGGGCTCAGTCTCACAACCCTGAGATCATGACCTGAGCCGAAATCAAGAATCCAACGCTTGACTCTCTGAGCCACCCAGACGCCCTGGTTGAAGTGTTTTTAAAGCATTGGTTTAGCACTCTTAGTACATGTTTGTACTATGTACTAAGATAATTTGTGAAGTATAGTCAGCTGTGTCTATATGAGAAAATGATCAACTTTATTTTAAATCTATATTGGGACATTTCTCCTATTTGTCCCCTCTGTTCAGTCCCTTCATACTCTTTCCATCTTGCTATCCAATAATCTTATCTCTGTTCCTATTTTAACCTCCGACTGGCATTTATTCCAAAGTTAAGTATTGAAACTGAGGTTTGCAACATTGATTTCTGGATCTATTCTTTGGAAAGAGAATGCATGGGCTTTGGAAATTTGAACAATCTATATCTGAGTAGGTATCCTGAGTAGGTAGAATACCCAGAAAGCTGGGTAAGTAGCTTTCTGAGCCTCAGTTTCATCTCTAAAAGATTATAATGTCTATTTTTTGGGGGGTTGTTGTGGTCTCATAGTATACACTAAGAGCCTAACACTGTGTCAGGCTTGTAAAAGATACTTAGTCACTGTCAGTTTCCTTACCTTTTTCTTCCTACTCAAAATGTATTTTTTTTAAAGATTTTATTTATTTATTTGACAGAGAGACAGCGAGAGAGGGAACGCCAGCAGGGAGAGTGGGAGAGGGAGAAGCAGGCTTCCCACTGAGCAGGGAGCCCAATGTGGGGCTCAATCCCAGGACCCTGGGATCATGACCTGAGCCGAAGGCAGACGCTTAACGACCGAGCCACCCGAGCACCCCAAAATGTATTTTTCCATAGACTTTTCCTTTCTCTGAAAAATTTTGGGGAAATCTTCTTTGAGCTATTTCTTCTTCTGTGGGGTTGTTTAAGACCCCCTTTAAACAGTAGGTCTGCCCTGAGTTTCATTTCTGGATATCTGTAGTGTCAACCTTGAACTCATTCATGTTTCTGCTAGAACTTCTTTCTAAATGATGTATATGTTTATGTGACATAGACCTATCCAGTAGAGGATTTCTCTGTTAAATATCTTACTTTCATTTGAAACAGTACTTATATGTTGGAAGTCATGGTCACAGAGGCTAATGCCTTTCTTTTTGTAGGACATAATGAAAACACTGACATTTAATTCTTTCACACAGCCTGAGAACAAATGAACTGGCTAAAGATTAGTGTATTTATGTAACATGAAATTAGTTTTTTAGGAAAAACAAGTACAGTAGCTTTCCATGTTTATATAAATTGGTTATTTTCCATGTTTATGTATATAAGTTGGTTATTTCAGATAATGACAAACATTAAAAATAGAGAAAGTTCTGTTAAGCTTTTTTCCCCCCTTACAAAATGGATAAAAATCCATTATGGTGGTAAATTACTTTGATATGTTATACCAAGAAAACCCAAATCTAAAATGTATTTGCAGGTTGCCTGGGTGGCTCAGTTGGTTGAGTGTCTGACTGTTGGTTTCAGCTCAGGTCATGATCTTGGGGTTGTGGGATTGAGCCCCACTTTGGGCTCCACACTCAGCACATAGTCTGCTTGAGATTCTCTCCCTCTGCCTCCCATTCTGCCAGCCCCCATAAATAAATCATTAAAATCTTTAAAATGTATTTGCTTGCTTCTAAATAGGTATTTTTTCTCGCTAAACTATAAAACTCGAGATGCCTGGGTGGCTCAGTTGGTTAGGCGTCTGCCTTCAGCTCAGGTCATGATCCCAGGTTCCTGGGATCAAATCCCGCATTGGGCTCCTTGCTCGGCAGGGAGCCTGCTTCTTCCTGTGCTTGCCTGTCTCTTTCTCTCTGACAAATAAATAAAATCTTAAAACAACAACTATAAAACCCATTTTGGGGTCTCCCAGCCTCAGTGTTTATTTTTTCACTTTCTCTCGGCTTAACTCTAATCACCCATTAACTCATGCTTTTTGTGTATTTCATATTCTCTTTCATTTTGAGCTTTTATATAAACTTAGTGTTATGGATTGTCCTTCCTAAATATCTTGAAATTCATCCCCCCTTTTTTATACAACCTTTTATTACAGCACATCATCTTTGTTTGTTTGTTTTTATTTTTTGTTTTTTTTGAGATTTTATTTATTAGAGAACGTGCATGAGCAGGGGGATACAGGCAGAGGGAGAAGCAGGCTCCCTGCTGAGCAGGGAGCCTCTTTCGGAGCTCTATTCCAGGACCCTGGGATCATGACCTGAGCCAAAGGCAGATGCTTAACTGACTGAGGCAACCAGGCGCCCCACCTCATCTCTCTCTTGGTCTGCTGTAGCATTTATCTGAAATGTCTCCCTCCTTCTGGTCTTATTCTACCCATTCGCAGTGTGCTCCCATACTTTCTCCGAGTAATCTTTCTAAGTCACAAATCTGACTATGTCATGTAGTTTCTTTATCTGAAAACTCTTTCTCTGACCCCCCGTACCCATGAAATTAAGTGAACTCTCTAGCATGGTATACAAGGTTGTGGGTAATATCTTCCTCATCTCTTGTCATCACCTGCCTGAGGCTTGGATTTCTGTTCTGAACTTACATACCAACGATGAATTACTGTAACCATTGTTCTTAAAGAGCACCAATGTCTTTCATATCTCTATAAGTTTGAATGCGGTATCCAGAAGATCCTCATCCACCCGGTGATTTCTTCCTTGAGACTCAGTTCTATGGTCGTGTTTGTAATCTCTCTCCCCAGGCAAAGTTCAGCATTCCTTCTCTGTTCCCACAGCATTTTGTACACATACACTCTTGATATGATTTACATATTTCTCTGTCCTTTTCATCTTTATTGTGAATTTCTTGGAATCAGAGACTTTTGCATCCTTCTTGCCTGATATGTGGCAGATTCTTCATAAATATCAAATGGATGGATCTGGTAGAAGATGTTGGTTTGTATTTAGAAGAGAGTTAATTGGTATATTAAGTTTTTTATGTTAATATTACATATTTTGTTCTAAAGATGGTGGAGCCAGGGCAAGATTTACTGCTTGCTGCTTTGAGTGAGAGTGGAATTAGTCCGAATGACCTCTTTGATATTGATGGAGGAGATGCGGGGCTTGCAACTCCAACAGCTACTCCTTCAGTTCAGCAGGTAAGAGTTTTCCAAAGCCTCTGTAAAAAGTAGGTTGTTTCTTAATTTTAATTTCTACTTATAGAGATAGACATTATTAAGACATAATTTTAAATAAGCATGTTATTTTTATATTAGTTTTCACTCATGAGATGGAAAATATTTGCAATGAAAAAACATTTTGTGGTTTGATGTATATATAAAAGTAAGAGATGAATTGTTTAGAGCTCTTATGGGAGATTCGTTAATGTCGTTACTAGTTGTCTTTGTGCTTTATAGGGACCCTCTTCTGAGGTTTCACTATACACGTTCTCTGAAAGTAAAAATAAGATTCTGGTGTTAGTATAGTTTTGTGAAGATGTACTTGCAAAGATTGTTAGTTCCAACCTGGTATCAGAGATTTACAATCTGAGTATAAAACTTGACATTTTTTTTGTTTTAATAAATACATATTTTGTTCTTTAAACAGAATTCATTGCCATTTTTTATTTCTTTCTCTGATGTTGTTTTCTCTCTAGTCTGTGCCACTTAGTGCATTAGAACTAGGTTTGGAGACTGAAGCATCAGTTCCTGTTAAGCCAGAACCAGAGACGGTACCTACTCCAGCACTACTAAATGTTAGGGTAAGAATGATTTACATTTGGTGTGACTGCTAAAATGGTTTTGAATTCTAGTAAGAAAATAATCTGTAATATGAAGTAGTTTTATCTTACCAGTTCTGTTTTTTGCTACTTTCCAATATGCCACTCTCAGCTCCTATTTGATAAAAC
Source organism: Potos flavus (assembly GCA_028534135.1). Taxonomy (NCBI): domain Eukaryota; kingdom Metazoa; phylum Chordata; class Mammalia; order Carnivora; family Procyonidae; genus Potos; species Potos flavus. The sequence goes on along the minus strand of CM052889.1, from coordinate 75,639,789 downwards.
ATTTCTTTCATTCTTCTCATAGTTACATTGATCAAAAGATAATTAGGACAAAACAAAGTTTTTTTAATTTACTTACTGTAAAATAATACAAAATTCATGAAGTAAAGGTGAGCTATACATTATCCCACTACACATTTCATTTTTCCTTGTTGATTTCAAGTTTTGTCCATTGGTACACGTGATTTTCATGTAGTGGTAATTTGCTTTAAATATAGAGTTCCTCTGATTTTACCTTAAACATAGCAGTTATTAACTTAAGCCTAGCATATAAAATTATTGGACAGCCTGGTTAAAAAATTAATAACTTATGATAAATTATTGTTGAGAGTTTTATTTAAAAGTGGTAAGTGGGAGGATGCCTAGCTGGCAGTCCTGATCTTTGTGAGTTTGAGCCCCACGTTGAATGTTGAGATTATTTAAATTAATCTTTTTATTTAAAAAAAAAATAAAGCCTGCTTTATGTATTTATTTAAAGTAGGCTCCATGCCCAACATGGGGCTCAAACTCACGACCCCTGGATTAAGAATTGAATGCTCTACGATTGAGCCAGCCGGGCACCCCAAAACTGCCTGCTTTGAAAAATAAAAAAGTGATGAGTGGTAATCTCTGAGATTCTTGTTATAGGAGTCATGGGACAATAACGAATAGTTTGAGGAGGAAAGGAAGTAGAAATAGACTGAAATCTAAATATATCTTTGATTGCACTGCAGTCCATTGTAGTCCCATTGTCATCCTCCCAATCTTTAACCTTTTTTTCCTGCATTTTTGTCCAACTCCTAATGTCTCCCTGTACCCCCAACTATAAAAAAATAAAATGCTATGTAGCTTTGTCTTAGGTTCAGAGGTGGTACCCATTACCCAAAGGTAATACCCAACATATTAGCACCAGTATGTGATACTGGTGGATTGGCTGGATCATTCATACAACATAGGTATTTAAAACCCTGCTTTGGTGGTTTTATCTTCTAAAGTCTAAACATTGGTGTGGTCTGTATGATAGCAAACAAAGCATTGGACAAGAATCGTAGAATGCTAGCAATGGAAAATGGACCCCAGAGAGCCTGGGCCTCTGGGGTAAAGTGATTTGCCTGAAGTTATCAACCTAGTTGAGGCAGTGCTGGGATTAGAAATTCTTTCTGTTCCTAGTCCTTGAATTATATAGCATTACTACACATCGCAGCTTGCTTAGGATAGTCCTTATTTATTCTTGCTGGCCCCGATAATTATAGAAAATGTCACACTATTACTATACTTTTTTTTTCCCCTCAAAGTGGTGCGTTTTAACTTGGTAGTTTATAGTTAGGCATATTTAATTAAAAACACAGTGCCAGTGTTTAGGTAAGAATTAAAGTCTGTTTTAGATGTTTAAATGGCCTCCCATGTTTGTGGATCTAAGCCACGTTAGAGAGTTCAGTACTTCCTCAGTGGTCTGATGTGTTATGGTTTTCTTTTATAGCAGCAGCCTCCATCTACTACAACATTTGTGCTGAATCAAATAAATCAGCTTCCAACCCTGGGATCTACAATTGTAATGACTAAAACACCACCTGTAACAACGAATAGGCAGACCATCACTTTAACAAAGTTTATCCAGACTACTGCAAACACACGCCCTTCAGTCTCCGCACCAGCAGTACGAAATGCCATGACCTCTGCACCCTCGAAAGACCAGGTTCAACTGAAGGATCTGCTAAAAAATAATAGTCTGAATGAACTCATGAAACTGAAGCCACCAGCTAATATTGCTCAGCCAGTTGCAACAGCAGCTAGTAAGTGTGTCTGTTTTCAGTAGTGTCAGCTGGCTCCCGTTGGTAAGATGTGTCAGTCTGTTTGTAAGGGTTTCCTTGGGTCTTAAAAGAATTGGCTGTGAAGGACATATCTGTATGACTTTGTACAATTACAGTATTTATACAATTCAAAGGAAGAAGTTTAGAAGCCATAGCATTTACTTTGAAATTAAGTGTGGAATTACTAGGAGGCTACATTAATTAACAGTATGATATCTCAGTTTTATATATTGGGAATAATTAGTTAACATTTTCTTAGTCTTTTAAGTCAGTACTTCTCAAACTTCTTTCTTCTCAAGAGAAGTGCCTGCGAATCACCAAGAGAGCTTGTTCAAAAACAGAATCAGATTTAGTAGGTCTGGGGTAGGGCCCAAGATTCTGCATTTCTAACAAGCTTTTCTGAGGTGTTCTTGCTGGTGGTCCTTGGACCACGTGTGAGATAACTAGCTTTAAACTGATACTTTACTGCTTTCACTGTGACTTTTAGTTTTATTATTTACCTGTCATTGGCTTCATTGCTTGTGAGTAGTTGTTTATTTAATAAATTCTCTTTTAAAATACATTTTTGCGGTGACTTGATGGCTCAGTCGGTTGAGCATCCAACTCTTTGATTTTGGCTTAGGTCACGTTCTCAGGGTCCTGGGATTGAGCCCTGCATTGTCCTCCATGCTCAGTGCAGAGTCTGCTTGTCCCTCTCCCACCCTCTCTGCCCCTCCCCCTGCTCACATGCACTCTGTCTCAAATAAAAATCTTTTTTAAAAAAATAAGATACATACATTTTCATTATTAAATAATTACTTTTTAAAAAAAGATTTTATCTATTTGAGAGAGAGCATGGCAGGGAGGGCTCGATCCCAGGACCCCAAGATCATGACCTAAGCCAAAGTCGGACACTTAACCAACTGACCCACACAGGTGCCCCTGACTATATATTTTTTTTCTTTTTAAATATTTTATTTATTTATTTGACAGAGAGTGAGAGATCACAAATAGGCAGAGAGGCAGGCAGAGAGAGGAGGAAGCAGGCTCCCCGCTGAGCAGAGAGCCTGATGCGGGTCTCGATCCAGGACCCTGAGATCATGACCCGAGCCCAAGGCAGAGGCTTTAACCCACTGAGCCATCCAGGCGCCCCTATGTTTTTTTTTTTTTAAAGAATGAGCACTCATATAATCCATTTTTTAAAAACAGCTTTATTGAGATACGTTGTACATACCGTGAAATTCATCCTTTTAAATTTCATGGTTGAGTGGGTTTTAGTATATTCACAGAGTTGTTAAACCATCACCACGAGCTAATCCTTTAAAAAGGATGGAGTTTGGGGCGCCTGGGTGGCTCAGTGGGTTAAAGCCTCTGCCTTCGGCTCAGGTCATGATCTCAGGATCCTGGGATCAAGCCCCGCATCGGGCTCTCTGCTCAGCAGGGAGCCTGCTTCCCCCTCTCTCTCTGCCTGCCTCTCTGCCTACTTGTGATCTCTCTCTCTCTGTCAAATAAATAAATAAAATCTTTAAAAAAAATAAAAAATAAAAAGGATGGAGTTTAAAGGGAAAAGTTCATCAGTGGTTTTGATAACATTTTTTAAAGAGTTTATTTATGTAGAAAGAATACAGATTAAAAAAGAAGAATACATATTTTATTGTTTTTCTTTTTTTTTTTTAAGATTTTTATTTTTTATTTATTTGACACCAAGAGAGAGATCACACGTAGGCAGAGAGACAGGCAGAGAGAGAGGGGGAAGCAGGCTCCCCGCTCAGCAGAGAGCCCGATGTGGGGCTCGATCCCAGGACCCTGAGATCATGACCTGAGCCGAAGGCAGAGGCTTTAACCCACTGAGCCACCCAGTCACCCCTATTGTTAGTTTTTCTTTAGAGTGTTTATTATTGCTCATTTTTCCAACAAATACTTATCGAGTGCCTACTATGTGACAAGAACTGTTTTGGGTTTTTGAGGCTGTGGCTGGGAAGAAAACTGTTGAGATCTCTTTTGTCATGCAGCTTGTATTCTAGTGGAGAGAGAGAGATGATTAAATGAAGAAGTTATATAGTGTGTCTGAAAGGAATAAGCTCTGTGGAGAGAAGCAGAAAATGAGGTGTGTGGCAGGAAGAGGTTACGGTTTTGAGTGCAGTGTTCAGCAGAAGCTTCATATTTAGTAATGTAATTTTTAAGGGTAAAATAGAATTAGTAGGTGTATTTTAAAATCTTGACTACATCAAATTTTAGTAGTAGTTTTAGAAACTGAAAAACATGAACTCGTAAGAGGGATATTCTTTCCTTCCCTTCTACATTCAGCCGAAGTGTATTTGAGTACCTATTAGGTAACAGTGACATGGCGGGCACGGTTGGGAATGGTAACTGACCTCAGTTATATTCTGAGCTGACCACTATGTTATAGTTTTAGCGTAGAAATGGGTGCCTTTTTTTTAAAGTAAATTTCTTTGGGATTGTATGTTTGGATTAAGGGGATAGAATGAAGGTTCCTGAGGATTTATACTAGTACATAAATAGCATTTTATTAGGGTTTTGGAATAAGCTGATAGGTATTAAACAAACAGTTCCTTTTTCCAAACAGCTGCCTTGTTTTTCTAATATTAGGAGATAAGTTTTAATACCTGATATAGACCAATATATAATTTCGTGGCAGAATGGACTGCTTGGAAATTGTGCTTGTGTTTGTGAAGTATAGGACTGGGGCATTCTAAAGCAATGGCCAAGAAGTGTTCGTAGGGTGATAGAGAACTAACTTTGTCTCTAGTGACAGATACAATTAAAAATATCAGATAATTTAGTCTTTTGTTTGAGTCCATACCATTGTGTCCTTATGGCTGTAGTTTACTCTCAAAGTCATTGTCCTAAACTAACTGCAACCTGGCAACTACATGCCCATTAAGAAGTCATTTGAACTGTCTTAGAACTGATTTTTACTCTGCTCCACCATGGACATCAGGAACATGGTCGTGATCTAGCTGGGGTGCAGGGCAGCATCTGGAATGATTCCTGGGAGTCTTGGATGATCAGCAGTTAGTGGAAACAGCTGTCATTAAAGTCTGGGTTTGAGGAGAAATCCTGATGCTTTTATGCGAATGGCTTCCTGAGTGTTCCACTCCTCAAACCAGCACATGTTCTCATAATTTAAAGAAGACCGTGCTATTGTGAGGGAAGTTTAGAAAGCAAAACAAAACAGGATAGGTTTGGAGCTGATAAAGTAATGCTTAGTACAGTAACATCTCCCACATCCAGTGGAGTAATTTTAAAAAGACAAAAGAGTACAAATCAAGGCTGTCCTTGTGTGGAAGCCTGAGAAACTATCAGACTAGACCAGGGCTGAAAAAGAAACATGTAAGTGACTGCCAAAGATAAGCATACTTTTGTGTTGTAGCACAGGGTTATCTTTTTACTGGAAGGGAATATTAAAAGTATGAAACTGCAAAGAGCAAGGTTTTGCATGTTCCCCTCTCCCGTATCTGTGGGTGTTGCCCCTTCTGGAGCTTTGAGCCCTCTGGCGCTCTGTTTGGGTGCTGAGCTCTCACGTGAGGTCTGGTTCTGTCCTCTGCCAACTTTTCACTGTCTCTCCCCCAATTACATTAAACACATAAATTTGTTATCTCTGTTCCAGCCTTCTTATTTTGTTAACAGTTCAATTAAAATCATTTTGGAGTTCCAAGTGACAGGTCTCCCATACACTCCGTATCTTTTGGTAGAGTAGATAAGATGTTAATAAGTCATTCTGGTGTGATTTTCACACTGATCTCAGAAATCCCAAGTACCTGAAATTAGTGCTTCAGGGATGCAGGCTGGTTGTGGGGGCTCTAGACTACTCAGTCAAGCAGTTCTACTTGGCCTGATACTCAGATTGAGGGATTCTCTTGCTGTATCTAAAAAGAGTTTGTAAACCACTGGTATAGAATAAGAAAAGATTAATCATTTGGATCTTTATTCTGAGGGGAGGAAGAAAATAGAGTTCCCCAATTTTTTTTTTCTTCCAAGAAATAATTATTTGCCTCGAAAGTTAAGTATCACCAACTCAGATGAGATTGATTCTGTCTTGATGATAACACCATTCTGGTTTGTTTGTTTGTTTTTGATGAACCAAGTGAAGTGTCCCAAAGTAATGCCGGCTGTTGATACTTGTATTAAAATAAACTATCAAATACTTCTGGTTAAGATGTCCTTTTCATAACTAGTTCTCAAGTTTCCTGTGCACACATTTCTGTTTAAGTTACTTGTTTTCTAAGGTTAATTCTTAGCTCCATGATAACACATAGCTTTGAATGTTTTCATTCTTAAACTTAGTTTAGGTTAGTGACAAGCAGGTTGGTATTCTTTGGTTCATGAAGTGGGTAAACTTTGACTCTTTAGATTTAACATTTTTTTTTAAACCTGAATTAAAAAAAATTTTTAGTAAAACTTTCACTGAAAAGAAATTGCGATTTTGTTCTAAAATCTAATAACTCTTCCCTCAGCTGATGTAAGCAATGGTACAGTAAAGAAAGAGTCTTCTAATAAAGAAGTAGCAAGAATATGGATAAACGACATGAAAATGAGGAGTTTTTCTCCAACCATGGTGAGTATCAAAAGCCGCATTTGTATTGTGTGGTATAGAAGTACACTTGGCTAAAAGTGCTCTAAAACAACCCTCAGAAAACGTTTTGGGTGATGGGGGGGCTACTCAACTACATGAAGTAATGAATAAGCATTAAATCTCAAACTGACGTCTTAAACAAGGTGATTATAGCTTGCATATTTGATAGGGGTTTGGTATTACACTCAGTACTGACATTCTTTTACTATGAATATCATCTAATCACAGTCAAAGACAATGTGGAGTTAACCAAAGTATTGATAACTGTCCATTTTGGGATTGAACCTGAATATATCGTTAGTTATAAGCTGTTAGATCGTATGTTCTAGTTATAAGTAATTTTTTTCCTTAAGTTTTGGAAATGCCTTGGGTTAATTAACTGTACATTTATTTCATCACTGTGCCGTGTGTAACACTGCATGTATGTGGTGGGTTTGTGCAAGAGGTATACTACATGACTCCCCCTTCCCTAATCACACAGTTTGACAAGCACGTGGTTTAAGTAGTATAAAGTACAGCAAGAAGTACATTGAGATACTCACAATTAGGATTATGAAATTAGAGGAAGAGGAAATCTCCCTGGACTCAAATGGCCTGGGAAGACTTCATTTTGTGGAGCAGGTATAATGGAGATTGGGTGTTGAGTTTGGAGAGACTGTAAGAGGGAGCTAAAGCATTGATAGGCACAGGGGAGGTGGTGGCTATATGCTTAGATGGCAGTAAGCCAGGAGGAAGTTGGAATGGTTGGTTTTGGCACTATGGAGGGTCCCGAGTTGAGTTTGAAAAACTTTGGACTTTGGGTGCCTGGGTGGCTCAGTTGGTTGGGCATCTGACTCTTTGTTTCTGCTCAGGTCATGATCTCAGGTTGTGAGATCTGGCCTCTGCGCTCAGCAGAGAGTCTGCTTGAGATTCTTTTCCTCTGCTCCCCCCACTCTTGCTTACGTGCGTGTGCATGCTCTCCCTCTTGAATGAATAAATCTTAAAAAAAAAAAAAAAAAAAGACTTCGGACTTGGTGCAGCACCAGTGGGGGCCCCTGGAAGTGGAGGATCCTGTTGGCGTTTCAGGGCGTTTCTTCTCTCAGGGAAGAGAGGCAGGTTGGAAAGTTGGTTAAGTACTCCAGAAGGGAGGTATAAGAGACTAAATTTGGGGGATTGCAAAGAGGATTGGAAAAAGGTGAGGGGAAAGAAAAAAAGGAAAATAGGGATGACTGCATGTAACAATACCAAAGGATTGATAGGACTTGGAGATGGAATATGGCATTGGAAAGACAGCACAGCAATCTGTGCCTGAGGTTTCGAACAGGGACCAGGAGAATGAATGCTGTCAGGACCCAGTTTACTTAATGGTTGTGTGCCAGCAGCTTACGTGGAAGTTGATTTTTAGAAAGTAAGATTGCATTTTTCTTTAAGAAATTTACGTAGTGCTCAGATTCCCATTCCAGCCCATGTTTGCCCATAATATGCCAAAAGTTCTATGTTGTCCTTGCAATTAAGAAACATCTAACAGGTGCATCTGGCTGGCTCAGTCAATGCAGCATGCGACTCTTGATCTTGAAGTCTTTAGTTTGGGCCCCACATTGGGAATAGAACTTACTTAAAAGAAACATCTAGCAGAGATTACAAACTGGTAGACTGTGCACCAAATCCAGTTGACAGATGTGTTCTGTTTGGCCTCCACAATATTTTGAAAAGATTTTCAGTTTGTTGCTACCACATAAAGATCCTGAACTCCAGGTTCAGGATGAAAAATAGGAGTGCCTCACAACCCTGGGTTCACATTCCCCACCTCATAAATCATGCCTCAAGTTAAGTAGTGAACACAGTGTTTTGTGTGTTGGGCAGGCCTTCCCCAGGTACCAACCTTTCCTTGCTTCCCCTCATGATTCTCTCCTTGATCCTAACCTTGGTGACCCTCAGTTGCCATTTTACTGGCTTAGAAATTTACCTGTCTGGCCCTTGGATTTTGTGACCAGACAATATCACCAACTTATCTTCCAGTTACACTCTTGGTAATTTTTTTTTTTTCTAAATTCAGGTATGGGAAGATAAGATAGAAAGGGAAGGCTGGTCATTTAGTATGCGTTCTTATTTGATAGGTGGGGAAGGGGTGAAGGTAGGGATGGGGAGGAGTCAGAATTTAAGTGATTTGCATAAGACCACACAAAAAAAACCAGCAGAATGGGGATTTACATCTGTTTCTTTGGCCAGCCCTACTTTGTCTACAGTTTCTGAAATTGAGTTTCATTTTGGCAAACTTTATAAGAGCATTTGGAGCTGTTTTGGATTTTTTCCTGAGGATTCCATGGATTGATGTTGATTGGGTGTTTATCTACCATCTCTCTTCTCCTTCCCACTTTTTTTTAAGATTTTATTTATTCATTTATTTGACAGAGAGAGAGAGATCACAAGCAGGCAGAGAAGCAGGCAGGCAGAGAGGGGGAAGCAGGCTCCCCGCCAAGCAGAGAGCCCGACGTAGGGCTCAATCCCAGGACCCTGAGATCATGACCTGAGCCGAAGGCAGAGGCTTTAACCCACTGAGCCACCCAGGCGCTCCTCCTTCCCACTTTTATTGAGCATCTTTGTGCATCATACTCTAGACGAAAGAAAAAGAAATCAAAAAGCCTTCCCTTAACCTTTCAAGGCTTTGTTGTCCTTGGCATTGCTTATAGGTCCTGACTGGTTGCTCTTTTCTTTTTCTTCTTCTTTTGTACATATGCTGGGTTTCACAGCTTTTTCTCCGTAGTTTTTCTTGAACAAGCACATTAATAAAGAGCTTTGCTGACGGTTTTACTTGTAGTGAAAGGCAAGTTCAGGGTCTTTCTATTCCACTATTCCTCTATATCTTACCCTTTAAGATTCTGTGAAGAAACAAAGGAACACATGATTAGTAACCATTCACTCAAGTTGCCTGGGACAGTCTGGCTTCGTTCCTGTTTTCCTGGTTTAATTAGTAAGTGCTCCCCATTGCATTTTTGGGTGTGCCAGGGTTTGGAGAGTAAGTGCTTAGCTATCTTACATACGATTGTTGTTGTTTGGAGGCATAGATATCTGAAGTAGATTCTCTGTCCTTCAGAAGAACCTTTAAATCCATAGTTTTCTGGGGTTTTGGTTTCAGTGTCTGATGGAAAGAAGACAGCTGAATTGAAGGTGCACTGAAATGAGGGTGGGAAGTATAACTTCAGCAGTTTCTGAATTGAGGTTATAGGATGAGCTGCGGGGGCTCATCTACCTTTGCTCCCCAAATCTTTTGGTCTTTCTGTTCCTAGAACTGAAATGAAGACTAAAGACTGAAGTTAAAAGGAGTTCTGGGCATCAGGGAGGGTGGTATGCAATCCTGAAGGGGAAAGTAGTTTGAGATAATGGTGGCTGGAAGGATGGTGGAGCCGTGTAGTGACCCAGTGGTGTGTTAGGGATGAGAGTTAGGTCATGGATTATCTGTACTCATTGGAGAAGCATGGAAGATGCGAAGTGTGACCCAGATTTTAGGGAACACAGAAGTAGTATGTCATGTTTCCAAGACTGAGGACTGTTTAGTATTCCTACAGAAGAGTTTTTCTTCGTGTTGGTTAGGCTTCCAGTCTCTGATCATGCTCCCACTGTGTTACAGAAGGTCCCTGTTGTGAAAGAGGAAGACGAACCAGAGGAAGAAGATGAAGAAGAAATGGGTCATGCAGAAACCTATGCAGAGTATATGCCGATAAAATGTATGTTGGGATCTGTCAAAATAATGAAAGACTTCCGGGTTCTTCTTGAACTTAAGTAACTTTCCCACACACGTTATTATCTATTAGGATCTGTCAACATTGGGTACCTCAGTATTTGACAAGAGCTTTGTAATAGATTTTAAACTATAATATGTTTTAAAATATCTACATGAAAATTTTACTGTGGGTTATTTTCCCTACGCAAACGTAGAACTGTTTTAGGTTGAAGTCCTTTAAAAGTAAAAAAGCTTGGGTTTTATTTTGTTTCAAGTTAACTTCGCTCGTATTAGCAGTGATTATAAAATCATACTAAATTGCAGAGATAGAAATCTGTATCTTGGCTCCATATACTTTATCACAAACAAAACATAAAAACATGGGAATCTTAAAAATATGCTATTTATTTCAGTGGTGTACGTTAACACTTCTGTCCTTTTTTCCGTAACAACCATGATTTATTTTTTGTGTGGCTACTATGTCAAATTGAAAATTAAAGGTTCGGGGCACCTGGGCGGCTCAGTCGTTCGGCATCTGCCTTTGGCTCGGATCATAATCCCAGGATCATAATCCCAGGATCCTGGGATCGAGCCCCACATGGGGCTCCCTGCTCAACGGGAAGCCTGCTTCTTCCTCTTCCCCTGCTTGTGTTCCCTCTCTCACTGTATCTCTCTCTGTCAAATCAATGAATAAAATCATTTAAAAAAGAAAATTAATGGTTTTTAGCTTTGATGTAAAAATGTTCACTTTTTCACTTTAGGGAGGGTGATAAGATGAAAAAAATAAATGGCTAGAATCCTTTATGTACTCCGAGTTTCTATAAAAAGCCACTGATATTGCCACTTAAGCTCAAAATTTCTGTTTACCAACTATATTGACTTCAGGATCCCATTATTTCTAGTCATTTAAAATGAACTTTAGGGGGTGCCTGGCTGGCTCAGTTGGTAGAGTATGAGACTCTTGATCTCAGGGTCTCTTGATCTCAGGGTCATGAGTTCAAGCCCCACATTGGATGTGGAACCTACTTAAAAATAACATATACATACATAAATTTAAAAAAAGATCTTAGGTTGTGGTATCTGAAATGGGTGCTTTCCCTCACCCTCCGTAATAGTTTTCATAAAAGAATTGAAAGTTTATCATGGCCTTTTAAACCAAGGTCAGCAAACTAAATTTAGACCATTGCCTGTTTATATAAAGTTTTATTGGAAAATAACCATGCCCATGAATTTATTTATTGGCTGTGGCTGCTTTCACACTGCTGCAGTGGCATTGTTCAATAATAGACCAGCTGCTCGGCAAAGCTGTAAATGCTCATTTATTATATTTATAGAAAAATTTGCTGACCTTCATTTAAAACTATTCACATAATGCATTTTGAGGAATTAGTTGATTTTTGATTTTATAGCTGAGATTTCCATTAAAATACCTTTCAGAATAAAATTAAATTCCAAACTTTTTGTTTTACTAATTCAAGTGAATGATTCATTCAAATAAACTTTTTTTTAAAGATTTATTTATTTGTCGGTGCGCGCACAAGCAGGGCAAGCGGCCAGCAGAGGCTCCCCGCTGAGCAAGGAGCCCGATGTGGGGCTCGATCCGAGGACCCTGGGATCATGACCTGAGCCGAAGGCAGATACTTAACCAACTGAGCCACCCAGGCGTCCCTCAAATAGATTTCCAAATCTAGGATTATGTTTTGTTGCTACTGGAGAACCTGGTGATATGAACTAAGTTGGTATTTTTCTAGATCTTTTTTAACCAGCAGGTCTCTATTTAAACCATAAGGATTTGATAAGTTGGTCCTTTTATCAGATTTAAATAGTAATTTACCACCTATTAGTGCCTTTTTAGAATTCTGGAGTGTATAGTTAGTTACTTACTTTTATTTTCTCTGATAGCAAAAATATGGCAATATTATATAATAAAACTGGGAGCATTATTACCTAGAAAAATTAAGATGAAGTATTTTTAAATTTTCATTTAGTAAAAATTGGCCTACGTCATCCAGATGCTGTAGTGGAAACTAGTTCTTTATCCAGTGTTACTCCTCCCGATGTTTGGTACAAAACATCCATTTCTGAAGAAACCATTGATAATGGCTGGTTATCAGCATTACAGCTTGAGGCAATTACTTATGCAGCCCAGGTAAGCAATATTTCATAACTACGTACAATATATTTATCTTTTAATCCTAGTCCATGTAGTATAGTTGCTTTAACATAAAGATGATTTTCCTTGAATGAAAAGCTTGTGCTTGTGGTTTTTACAAAAGTTTCATTTGTTAGAAAATTATTTATTTTTTTATTTTAGAGAGAGAGCGTGTATGAGCAGGGGGAAGAGCAGAGGGAGAGGGATAAACAGACTCCGTGCTGAGCGTGGAGTCCAATGCAGGGCCTGATCCCATGAACCCTAGATCATGACCTGAGCTGAAATCAAGAGTTGGACACCCAACCAACTGAGCCACCCAGGTGCCCCTCGTTTGTTAAAAAATTAAAGGGGTAGCATAGATGCAGGGGGTTCATTTCTACTGGAAATGAAAAGTGTTATGACCTTTTTGGAATTCACTGGGCATGTATATTAAAAATGTGGGGTGCCCGGGTGGCTCAGTTGGTTAAGTGTCAACTCTTGATTTCTGCTCGGGTCATGATCTCAGGGTCATGAGATCAAGCCCTACGTCAGGCTCTGTGCTGGGTGTGAAGCCTGCTTAAGATTCTCTCTGTCCTCTCCCCAAACCCAGCTCTTATGCATGTGCTTCCTCTCTCTTTTAAAATAAATAAAAATAAAAATACATATATCCTATTGTGCTTGGTTGGCTCAGTCAGTAGAGCATGACTCTTGATCTTGGGGTCGTGAGTTCTAGCCTCACATTGAACGTAGAGCTTGCTTGAAAAAAAAATACATATATCCTTTGACCTAATAATTCCAATATTGGCAGTCTATCCAATAGAATTATTAGACTAAGAATATATATATTGGGGCACCTGGGTGGCTCAGTGGGTTAAAGCCTCTGCCTTCGGCTCAGGTCATGATCCCAGGGTCCTAGAATCAAGCCCTGCATCGGGCCCTCTGCTCAGCGGGGAGCCTGCTTCCTCCTCGGTCTCTGCCTGCCTCTCTGCCTACTTGTGATCTCTCTCTGTCAAATAAATGAATTAAAAAAACAAAACAAACAAAAACAACCATGAATTAGTTATGCCAGCTTTCTTGAGAGGATTTCTTCTGTACTCCATTTCTGTAAAATAAGCAACAGCCAAACAGCTAACCATCCTCCATATTTATGTGTGATTAAGTTGTTATTTGACAGTGCAGGCATTGGAAGAGACACAGAAGAATGCTAACCAATTTGTTAACTTCAGTAACTTCAGTTACCTGGTGCATGTGAGTGTAGCCAGAAAGAATACATAGTAAATATTAAGAAAGTATCCATACTGAGCCAAACTGTGTGCCATTTGTATACACATAGATCATATTAATATATTCCTGCAAGTGTTTGAAAGACTGATCACCACAGTATCTAAAGGAGTTAGATTAGTTACCAGCTTTCTCTTTTTCAGCAACATGAAACATTCCTACCTAATGGAGATCGTGCTGGCTTCTTAATAGGTGATGGTGCTGGTGTGGGGAAAGGAAGGACGATAGCAGGAATTATCTATGAAAATTACTTGTTGAGTAGAAAAAGAGCATTATGGTAAGTACCAAAGACTGTCTGTGGAAGCTTTCTTTTGTGAATAGTTATTCCAGCATGTGAGATGGGCTTTAATGAGTGTATTTTTTTTTTTAAATAACAAGCCCTGTTTTTATTTATCCTGAATACTGCTAGATTGATGGAATTTGCAGTTAATTTACTTTTTTTTTCTTTTTTATGTGGCAGGTTCAGTGTTTCAAATGATTTAAAGTATGATGCTGAAAGAGATTTGAGGGATATTGGAGCAAAAAACATTTTGGTTCATTCATTAAACAAGGTATGAAAGTTTTCTATTTGGTTAGTCATTCAGTAAATATTGACTCATCTATGAGATGGGAATAACAGTTTCTACTTTGTAGAGTTGTTGTGAGGATTAAATGAATTATTTTACAGAAGGCATTAGTGAGTGCTAGCCACTCTTGGTTTGTGGGTTACCGTGTTATCAAGTACTGTGCCAGGTACAGTTGTGTAGTGGCAAACAAAACAGGCCTTGTCTCTGCTGTTATGGAGTTCTCAGTCTTTGGTGCTCTTTTTGCCTTTGTTTCTGAGGTAACCTTATACGACTGAAACTCATAACTGTGAGTAAAAGGGTGCAGTGTAGTAACGCTGTGTGGACAGGTACTCACAGCACATAGAGAGTTGTTGAGGCTTGGAGACTGATTTGGATATTTGTATGTCCACTGGATTTTTTTTATCTTACCTGTGTTCATGTTAAAACAATTCTCTCAAGTGGAAGAAAATGTGTCCCAACTATCTAAAGCATAGTTTAATGTGATAGTAATCTTAATGTTCGTTTGACAATTCTTTACTGACCTCCTTTGTAGCAAGAGTTGGAGTAGTACAGTAGGAAGACTTACTTCCTGCTGGTAAATGTAAATCTACTTTCCATCTGAGCCCTAGGTTGGTTCAGTGTTGCCCTGCTCATCATTGGCTTTTTTGGGTGGGTATGACTGCATGGATTGGTAGGTAAAGTACTGTGTCTTGAATGATTCCTCACAGCTGAAAGCTAAAAACATGTAACTCGCATCTAAAAATATTTTTTATTTATTTTTTTTAAGTCTGTGCAGTTGAAGAAGGGTATATTAACTATTAATCATAATTCTTTATATATGCCTTAGAACTTAATTATAGTGACTTGGCATACAGTAAGTACACAATAAATATTTTTGTAAAGTGAACATTATGACTTTTTTGTAGAGTGAATATTGTGACTTTTTTTTCTTGGAAGAGAGTTTGGTTTGTAATCTTTTTTTGTTGATAGAAGTTTTTTGAGGGGCTTGTGGGTGGCTCAGTCAGTTGAACATCTGCCTTTGGCTCAGATGATCCCAGCATTCTGGGATCGAGCCCGTCATCAAGCTCCCTGCTCAGTGGGGAGTCTACTTCTCCCTCTCCCTTGCCCTTTCCCCCTGCTCATGCACATTCACTCTCTCTGTTCCTCAAATAAAATGAATAAAATCTTTAAAAAAAGAAAAAAAGTTTTTTGAGACTAACGAAAACCAGATTGTTATATCATGAAGTTGTGGGTATATATATAAGTGTGGGTGCGTACACATATGTGTGTGTGTATACATATGTAGAAGTTTTGTGTGTGTGGTCTTAGGGGCTCTTTTGACATCCCTAAAACTCATGATGGACCCACCAATTTCCTGCTATAGAAGTTTGGGCAGGATAAATTTTTTAGAGAAAAAAGTGTATATGTTAAATTCTTCTTTTTTTCTGTTTTAGTTTAAATATGGAAAAATTTCTTCCAAACATAATGGGAGCGTGAAAAAGGGCGTTATTTTTGCTACCTATTCTTCCCTTATTGGTGAAAGTCAGTCTGGCGGTAAATATAAAACTAGATTAAAACAACTTCTGCATTGGTGCGGTGATGACTTCGATGGAGTGGTATCCTTTACAACAAATGTTTTTGTATTTTTTAATGACACAAAAGTGAATGTAAAAATAAACATTTAAAACTTACATCCTGAGGGGCGCCTGGGTGGCTCAGTCGTTAAGCGTCTGCCTTCGGCTCAGGTCATGATCCCAGGGTCCTGGGATCAAGCCCCACATCGGGCTCTCTGCTCGGCGGGAAGCCTGCTTCTCCCTCTCCCACTCCCCCTACTTGTGTACCCTCTCTCGCTGTGTCTCTCTCTGTCAAATAAATAAATAAAATCTTTAAAAAAAAAAAAAAAATACTTACATCCTGAGATTAACTGAAATTGCTGGGATGAGAGCTTTAATGAGTTTCCAGCGTCCAAGGAGGATTCTATTTTGTAGCTGTCGTATAAGAGGCCAATATTTAAGCTCCTGGTTTAGGAAAATGTTAACAGATGTGGGAAGTGATGAATACTGTATTCTGCTTTTGGGGATTCACACTGCATATTCACATAGTAGAGCACCTGAGAAGACTAAGGGGAAAAAACTGAACTTAGTGATTTTGAAACCTATTTGCCCATAGCACACCTTTCACTGTCATGCATGAGGAATGTTTTTTAAATGGTGATTAAGTTAGTCACCAATTATACTTCTACTTAGAGAATTTACCAACATTATCTGTGTGGTCGGCATATCTTGCCACAGTGGAGTCTTCCATTCTAAGAAATATCTGGTCAGTATAAATAACCGAAGTCATTTCGTTGCCTCTCAGACTTGAGAGGGAGGGGTGATGTCAAGGAGAGGCACATAGAGGGCTTCATTTATGTCTCTTATCTTAAAAAGAAAACAATCTGAGGCAAATACAGCAAAATGTTAAGGTTTGACAAAACACCGTATGATGGGTATTTGATGTTATAAAAAATTAATGCTCAGGGGCTTATTATCCGTGGCATCTCTCCCCTTCCTGATTGTCTTGAAGTCGGCCCCACCAAATTCTACCATCCCAGAAATTTGGGATGTTTCCCAAGGCCTTGCAATAAACGTTAAGTTTTCCTTAAAGATTAAGAGATACTTGCTACTATGATATGTTCCTTAATTCATTCTGTACAGATAGTGTTTGATGAATGTCATAAAGCAAAAAACTTATGTCCTGTTGGTTCTTCAAAGCCAACCAAGACCGGCTTAGCAGTTCTAGAGCTTCAGAACAAATTGCCAAAGGCCAGAGTTGTTTATGCTAGTGCCACTGGTGAGTGTTATTTTATTTGAAAGATATGTGTTGGTTATTTTTTCAGCTATAAAATGTTTTGTTTTGGGATTTTTCAGGTGCTTCTGAACCACGAAACATGGCCTATATGAACCGTCTTGGAATATGGGGTGAGGGAACTCCATTTAGAGAATTCAGTGATTTTATCCAAGCAGTAGAACGGAGGTAAAGCAATTTACAGTATACATTGTCTGTTCTCAGTTGCAATCTAAAAGAGGTGTTACCGCTAAAACCTTTCCCACTTATATTAAAGCCCTACTATATTTAATGATAGTTACTGTGTGTTTTAATTTTATTCAGAGGTGTTGGTGCCATGGAAATAGTTGCTATGGATATGAAGCTTAGAGGAATGTACATTGCTCGACAGCTGAGCTTTACTGGAGTGACCTTCAAAATTGAGGAAGTTCTTCTTTCTCAGAGCTATGTGAAAATGTATAACAAAGCAGTCAAGCTGGTGAGAAGTTTTTTCTTAATTCCTAGTATTTTTAATGTCTCTCAGCCCACAAGAGTATATTTTGCTATAAAACAACAGATAAGGCGCGAGATGCTTATTTTCCTAATTTTCTAAGCTTTCTCTTTTGTTAAAGTAATTTATTTTTTAAAAAGCTATTTGTAGGGGCGCCTGGGTGGCTCAGTGGGTTAAAGCCTCTGCCTTCGGCTCAGGTCATGATCTCAGGGTCCTGGGATTGAGCCCCGCATCGGGCTCTCTGCTCAGTAGGGAGCCTGCTTCCCTGTCTCTCTCTGCCTGCCTCTCTGCCTGCTTGTTATCTCTCTCTCTGTCAAATAAATAAATAAAATCTTAAAAAAAAAAAAAAAGCCATTTGTTATGGGGCATGTGGCTGCTGAGTCAGGAGGGCATGCAACTCTTGATCCTTGGGGTTGTGAGTTCGAGCCCCTTATTGGGTGTGAAAATCACTTAAATAAATAAGCTTTTTTTAAAAAGCCGTTTATTTAAGTTGCATAATTTTAAAAATTACAACGTAACTATTCCCTGAAATGACTCTAGCTAGTAGCTAATAAGAATTTAGAGGCAACTCTGTGTGAGCATCCTGAAAAACATTTGTTTAGAGATTGCCAAGTTACTAAAGATGGTTCGTTAAATTAATGTTAATTACTCTTGTACCTACCATTATTTTGTTTGAATCTGTTATTTTTAAATAGTTCACACGCATAGGTGTAATGTCTAAAATGTGGATTCTGCCTCTTCAGTGGGTCATTGCCAGAGAGAGATTTCAGCAAGCCGCAGATCTGATTGATGCTGAGCAACGCATGAAGAAATCCATGTGGGGTCAGTTCTGGTCTGCGCACCAGAGATTTTTCAAATACTTGTGCATAGCGTCCAAAGTTAAAAGGGTTGTGCAACTAGCTCGAGAAGAAATCAAGAATGGAAAAGTAAGTTGAAGAACACAGTGAGAGATTTAGTCTTTGGTTATGTTTCCTAGTCTTTTGGGTGTTCAGGCTTTCTGCTTGTAAAGCCTGTTCTTTCTGAGAGAGAGTTAAAGTATTAATGTAGTAAGACTAAAATTTACGTTTCTTAAAAATAATAAAAGCAGTGCCTATTTATAAGTAATTTAGATAACTCAAAAAGTATATAAAGAAGTAAGTCACTCTAATTTGGCCATCCATTGATACAACTACTGCTGACGTGTGGGTATAGATGGCCATACAACTTTTTCCTTTTTAGCAATATAGATATATATATATTTTCCAGTTTTATACACACACACACACACACACACACACACACACGTACATATATTTGAAGCACAAAGAACTGGATGTCCAGGATGTGATCTAAACTTTTTACACATAGCATGCCTCAGATATATGTAGAATAAATAAATGAGCTCAATAATGGGGGATTCTTGTTTGAAATATTTTTTTTTAACTAAATATTTAAAATATGTCCTAAGAAACCACATGCATAGTTTTATTTACAATTTTATTTTTCTCTCCAGTGTGTTGTAATTGGTCTGCAATCAACAGGAGAAGCTAGAACATTAGAAGCCTTGGAAGAGGGTGGAGGAGAATTAAATGATTTCGTTTCAACTGCCAAGTAATGTTTTTGGTTTTGAGTTTTTATTTAGATTAGTTTGAATGTTGGCATTTCCTAGAGGCATAAGTTGTGATTCATGTGTATCATCATTAAAGTTTTTCTGATCCTAGTTTTTCCATTCTGTGCTTGTTCATCACAGTATATCCATTGGAAAACAGTAACACAGAAGTACTCAATTATTAAGCATTTTGACAATACTGTGCCCAGTATTTGGACTAATGGAAGGGTGTGATTTTTGTCTTGTAGATCTTGGAAATCTGTGACAGCTTGGATTAGTTTCCGTTTTAGTTCCAGCTTTGTGTGTTTGAAATTACCATTATCCAGAGGAGCAATATGAGCAATGCCTCACTTTAGTTATCTGTAGTATAAAAATTGCAGACAGTAATGAGAGTTTTAAAAAGAAGATTTAGGCATTGTTTTTCAGTTTATTTGCCTACCCTGCCAATTTTAACTCTAATAGTAAAATTAGCAAAATAACCTTTGCCCTACTGTACTATTTCTTGTGTTAGGAGATATATTCAAGTGGCTCTTTTTAAGACGAATATAATTCAGAACTTCCTCTTAAAGCAAAACATGCACATACTAGTCTTTCTCTATACTTGTGTCCCTATTACTGGATTGTTTAAAATGATAGGAACTAGTGACATGTGCCTATCAATGGCTAGTCCAAAATTGAGATATGCTGTGAACATAAAATCCCAAGATTTAAAAAAAAGTAATGTTTTACAACTCACTGATTGCATGTTGAAGTGATACACTGATATGTAATATTAGTCTATATCCTGAAATCTGTTACTAAAAAAAAAAAAATGTTTCAGGGCGCCTGGGTGGCTTAGTCGGTTAAGTGTCTTCCTTCAGCTCAGGTCATGATCTCAGGCATGAGATCAAGGCATGCATCAGGCTCTCTCTGTCACATAAATAAAATCTTAAAAAAAAGTGTTCCTACAGTTTTCTTTTACTTTTTTTTTTTTTTTTTTTAAGAATTTAGAGAGACACAGTGAGAAGAGGAACACAAGCAGGGGAAGTGAGAGAGGGAGAAGCAGGCTTCCTGCCGAGCAGGAAGGTAGGGCTCTCTATCCCAGGACTCTGGGATCATGACCTGAGCCAAAGGCAGACACCTAATGACTGAGCCACCCAGGCGCCCCATCCTTCACTTTTTATTTATTTATTTTTAAGATTTTATTGTTATTTTTTTTTTTAACGGAAAAAGAGATCACAAGCAGGCAGAGAGAGAGGCGGAAGCAGGCTCCCCGCCGAGCAGAGAGACCAATGCGGGGCTCGATCCCAGGACCCTGAGATCATGACCTGAGTCGAAGGCAGAGGCTTTAACCCACTGAGCCACCCAGGCGCCCCTTATTTTTTATTTTTTAAAGGTTTTCTTTATTTATTTGACAGAGAGAGAGATCACAAGTAGGCAGAGGGACAGGCAGAGGGAGAGAGGGAAGCAGGCTCCCTTTCGAACAGAGAGCCCGATGCGGGGCTCGATCCCAGGACCCTGAGATCATGACCTGAGCCGAAGGCAGTGGCTTAACCCACTAAGCCACCCAGGCTCCCCTCCTTCACTTTTTGATGTAACTACTGGAAAATGTAAAAATTGCATAATTGTCGGGGTGTGAACTATATTTCAATTCAACAGCCTTGGCCTAGAATACTAAATTTATTTTAGCTCAGTTATCAATATTTTGTAGTACTAAAGTATACTTATTTTTAAGAAACATGTTTTGAAGAATATATATATTTTTTTAAATTTTATTTATTTGAGAGAGAGTGTGCGAGCACTCATGGGGAGAGGAGCAGAGGGAGAGAACCTTAGGCCAGCTCTCTGCTGAGCATGGAGCCTGGCAGAGGGCTCGGTCCCACAACCCATGAGATCATGACCTGAGCCAAAACCGAGAGTTGAATGCTCAACCCGACTGCACTACCCAGGCACCCTTTAAGAATATATTTAGTAAGACTTTATAAATAATAAATTATTTTGCAGACTGAACCACTAATTGTCACTTTTTCTCTCGTATAAACAGAGGAGTGTTGCAGTCACTTATTGAAAAACACTTCCCAGCTCCAGACCGGAAGAAACTTTATAGTTTGCTAGGAATTGATTTGACAGCTCCAAGTAACAATAGTTCACCAAGAGATAGTCCTTGTAAAGAAAATAAAGTAAAGAAGCGGAAAGGTGGGTTCTTTTCTTTAAATGATGTTGTAAATAGTATAAATGTGAGCATTTTGAGGCAGCTATATTTTGGGATTGAGCTGCCTTCCTTTTAAATTGGCGTGTGGTTGCATATTTTCGCTGTCGCTTATGTGGTTTTAAATGCACAAGAGACAGTTTGGTGCTAGGCACTATGTTAAGCACTGCCCTTCTATTATTTCATTAAACCCATAAGGGAGTCATATGAAAATAGATCTTATTTTTTGTTTTCTAGACAGAGGACACAAAGGCACAGCAAGATTAAAAGGTTAAGGAATCTCCCCAGGTTTACACAGCTAATGGGCAATATATGGAAAACAAAATCTGGGCTTTGCTCTTGTCAAAGCTGCATATGCATATATACATACCATGTTTTTATAGTCTTTAAAGAGGCATTCATTATTATTCGTTAGGAATACACTCAGTGCTTATTAGAAATTTTATCATATGCCAACTTCGATTTCTGTTTGGATTCCTAGTAAACTGTTCAGCTTTCAGAAGTTAACTTCTCAGGCTCTCTTTAAGACGGCGATAATTTCTATGGGAACAACTGTCCGCGGTGCTGGGTGTGTTCTAAACACAGTGGCTGACACTTTAACCTTATTTCATCTGTTTGAAAAAGGACAGTTTTTTTACATTTTTAATGTAACCCCATATGCTTGAAAGTGGATTAGTTATTATAATTGACAATATTTTTTTATTGTAGTGGCAAAAAAAGTAATACTGTTTTAGAATCAGTGACGTCTTAAAATGGTCACGTGGGCATGTTTATCTTTCCTAAATTATGTTCTTTTTACCGTCTATCTCATTAATAGGTAAACTTTTAATTATTTGTTCCAGGTGTCTTTGTCTTTTTCCTTTCTTTCTTTTTTTTCTTTTTTTTAGAGAGGGGGAGAGAGCACATAAGCATGAGTGGTAGGGAGGAGCAGAGGTGGAGGGAGAGAGAGAATCTTAAGTTGGCTCCATACATGGAGCCCAACTCAGGGCTCAATATCACCACCCTGAGATCATGACCTGAGCCAAAACCAAGAGTCGGACACTTAAAATTAACCGACTGAGCCACCCAGACACCTCAGATATCTTTCCTGAATACTCAGTAAAATAATTCAAATCAGCATCTCATTCGACTTTTTACAAATGAAGTTTTAGAGAGTTGTTTAAGTAATTATTAGGCCTCTGCTCTCAACCTGATTCACAATCGAACTGTGAAAATGCTGGAGATTGTGTGTTATCTCTGTTGTCCTGAATTTATTTTGAAATATGTACACTTAAAGGCAGTCTTGCATTTGTATTTACTTGTCTAATTTTTTCTTAATAATTGAACATAACATGATTTCTTATGGAAATCTAAAAGGTTAACACTTACTTAAGAAATTTATATACTTAAGAAAGTTTTTCCTATATGCATCTCACTTAAAAATCTCCTGAACTAAAAGTAGTTTTCTAGATCTTTAGAAGAGTGTGTTTGGACTGACTGTCTTGTTTCGGGTTTGAGGGTAGGTGAAGAAATAACTCGAGAAGCCAAAAAAGCACGAAAAGTAGGTGGCCTTACTGGTAGCAGTTCTGACGATAGTGGAAGTGAATCTGACGCGTCTGATCATGAAGAAAGTGACTATGAGAGCTCGAAAAACATGAGTTCCGGAGATGACGACGATTTCAACCCATTCAGAGATGAGTCTAGTGAGGATGATGAAGATGGTAAGTATGTCACTATATTAAACGTTAATGAAAGATTAGTTGTTTCTGTGTGTTTGAAATGGGATATTGTGTTAAAACCTGTTTTTTCAGGGCACCATGGGTGGCTCAGTCGATTAAGCATCTGCCTTTGGCTCAGGTCATGATTTCAGGGTCCTGGGATCAAGCCCTGCTTCAGGCTCCCTGCTCCATGGTGGGCTTACTTCTCTCTCTCCCTCTGCTTGCCGCTCTCCCTGCTTATGTGCTCTCTCTCTGTCAAATAAATAAAATTTTTATTTATTTTTAAAGATTTATTTATTTATTTGACAGAGAGACAGCGAGAGAGGGAACACAAGCAGGGGGAGTGA
>CM052889.1:75562046-75616133 GCA_028534135.1 Potos flavus | reverse complement strand
GGTTGTGTAGTTGTGTGGGAAAGATGGTGAATACAACCTGTCTTCTGTGCCTTGATTGGAAATTTTATATCTTGATAGGGAGCACTTACACATGGTGACAGAAGAGCAACAGAATCTAGAGATCTGAGCAGGTTCAATTTTGATAATAAGGTACATTTCAGCTTTCATTATGTCTGAGATTTTGTGGTTGTGTGTGGTGTCTGTGGTGAACAAAAAGGGAAAGTGGTTACTGTTTTAAAACTTAGAGCTGCCTCGTCTTACGGTTTCACAGTAAAATGATAACGTCCTGTAAAATTTTCACTTATCAGATCTTTGGTGATCAACTCTGCAGTGTAATCCCATTTTCATTCCTGTTAGGAAATAGGAATATAATAAATACTTGTGAACGAATCAAGTGTGAATTTCCAGAAATGAAATTGTTTAGTGGATGTCTGTTGTGTGCATAGGTGTGAACTAGGCACTAGGTAGTTTAGTACATAACATATATATAAAAAGATAATTGAGTCTTGCTATTTTTGAATCTTTGCTACCATAATAGTTTTTTATCGTGTTCAGTTGGTCATGTGATTGAAATATATCCAAATGCTGCAACTGGTTAAATTTGTTTGTTTTCTTATTGCAGTATGGAAGAAATGCTTTAGAAATTGTCATGAAATCCATTGTCAACCTGGATTCTCCTATGGTATCACCACCTCCAGACTACCCTGGAGAATTCTTTAAAGGTAACTTTTTAAAATAATCACAAGAAGAAAATGAGTACAAAGTAGGCACTAAAACCTCTTCTGACATGTGCTGTTGTTTTTCAATCTCTTTGGACATAAACTGTATAAAAATTTAGAAATTAGGGGCGCCTGGGTGGCTCAGTGGGTAAAAGCCTCTGCCTTCGCCTCAGGTCATGATCTCAGGGTCCTGGGATCGAGCCCCGCATCGGGCTCCTGCTCAGCAGGGAGCCTGCCTCCCCCTCTCTCTCTGCCTGCCTCTCTGCCTACTTGCGATCTCTGTCTCTCTCTCAAATAAATAAATAAAATCTTTAAAATAAAATTTTAGAAATTAAAGGTTAATAGACACCTAAGTAGGCCTCTTATAAACAGCAGATTATTAAATTTCATTCATATAAAGTATTTTGTGCTCTTGACAGTTTATTGCATGTTAATACTAGATTAGTAGAAGAAAGTGATTTTGTTAGATTAATTTAAAATCACTATGCCAGACAGCTTTTAAAATTTAATTTTAAGGTACCTAGGTAAATAATCTGTGGAGGTGGGATAGGGTGTAGATAAAACAAAATTGGCTGTGTATTCACAGTTAAAACTGTGTGATGGATATGTGTATATGATTCATAGAATGTTCCCTTTACATTTATGTTTTTGGAAATTTCCATATTAAAGAAAATCCAGCATAATGCTATAGAAATTCTTTGACCTATCTCTGAAATTGGTAGAATATATTTTGCCCATAAATGTAAGTAGTCTAGATGGTTTTGATTTTTGATTATTTTATAATTCCGGAAGCTATGAAAATATTTTGGAAAATATGTAGATGTAAGATATTTGAAACATTATCATTGTAGAGTTAGGATTTTTCACTAGGAAGTCTTGCAAGTGGAAACCAGTATTTAGTATTGGTCCAAGCCATGTTGACATACTGTCAAGGGTGTTTATCACCGATGGCATATTAACAAAGCAAAAATACAATAAAGACTTCTTTTTCCTTTTTCTTCCATTCCTTTTCCTCTCTTTTTTTCTTTTCTTTGTTGTTGTGGTGGTGTTTAAAATGGCTCCCTCGTTTACTTGTAATTTTAAAATTACCTGTTACTTGGGGTGCCTGGCTGGCTCAGTTGGCAGAGCATGTAACTCTTGATCTCAGAGTTGTGAGTTCAAGCCCCATATTGGGTTCTGTAGATCTAGATTAGTTAGAAATAAAGTCTTTAGGAAAAAAAATTATGAGTTACTTATTATAAGTAATGATAAAACAAGTATTTAATAAAGAGTCCGTTCTCCCCTTAATCCCCTCCTTCCATTTTCACCTGCTGAGGTCACAAATGTTGACAATCTGAATAAGGGCAGCCTGCCACATCTTTTCTCCATGTTTGTTTAAACATAGCTTTTCTTTTAAATGTTGTTAATATTATTTTAATATTACTTACAGTGTACTTTTCTCATTTCATACTCGTAGACAGACACCTCTTACAACTCAGTACCTATAGCACTAACTTTTTTTAACAGTTGCATAATATTCTGCAGCTGACTTATACAACAGGTTTTTTTTTTTAATCATTCCCTTACTGGTATTCAAGTGGTTTTCAGTTTTTTGTACCATCACAAATAGTGCTGAAATTATATGGCTATCCTATATAGATTTTCTCCCATAAGATTGGTTTCCAAAAGGAGGATTTTTGGTTACACAGTTGTCACCTGCAGAATCTGAACAGTTTTGTGCATGTAGCAGAGTACTAGCTGATTTATTAAGTGTGTTAAATAGGATATGATAATGCTTCCTGTTGACCCTTTTCTGTTAACACCCTTATTCTGCAAGTCTGGGTTGGAACCTAAACATCAGTATTAAAGAGCCCCATAAACTGCCTTCTTAGTAACATAATTCAGAACATGTTAACTGTTACACGTATTGCTTATCTTTTGCAGCAACTTGTCAATACTGATAATATATGGGAGGGAAACAAGATTAATAGCTTATTTACACAATTATTTAATCAGCTTGTCTGTGTTTTCAAAATGGTTTCTATTCTGCAGGTGACAACTGTATAACCAAAGATGTCTACAGCCAAAGACTGCTGTTAGACAGAGGATGTCTTTTAATGAGATAATAGAGTGTGAAGTTTGAGTACTGTAGGATTTGGGAGTGCCTAAAAGACCTTTGGGGACTGTGTGTTCCATTTAATTCAGCTAATAGGAACTATGAAAAACACCTTAGGCTGTTCTAGTAATGCTAGAACTTGTGTTCTAGTTTGGGGCGCCTGGGTGGCTCAGTTGGTTAAGCATCTGAAAAAAGTTGATCTAGTTTGATCAGTTGAGTAATAGCTCATTGAGTCATTTGGGTTATAAAGTTTTTAAATTTTCTGACAGATGTTCGACAAGGACTGATAGGAGTTGGCCTGATAAATGTAGAAGATCGTTCGGGAATTCTTACTTTAGATAAAGGTAAGAGTGTGAGTTTTGTATATAGACATAAAACGGAACTATTGCTATATCATTACAGACCATTTTCTTGATGCCTTTATCAACTTGAAGGGGAAGCCTTAAGTTTGTAGTTCTCAATCCTTCCTTCTTGAGTGCTCATAAAGCACTCAGTGGTTTTTGCTACTGTGGTTATTCAAAAGAGATTAAGCCTTTATTCTGTCCACAAAGTAGCGATTCTCAACTGAGGTTGCATATATGATCAGCTGCGAAGCTTTTAAAAAGTACTGAAGACCGTACTGAGGCTTAGACATTGGTAATTTCCCATGGTTCCAGAGCTTCTAATTTTGCAGCTAAAGTTGAGCTTCACAGACTTAACAGCACTTAGAACTTTTTATAAGTCAAGATTTCATGTTGGAGAACAATCATTCTCATGTGCTAAATTGTGTTCATATTTTCAGTAAGTGAAGTTTGACGATGCACAAATTGAGTAAGACATGCATCTTTGGAGCATGTATGTGGTCGTGCTGATTGCTAGAGGTAGCAGTGGTCAAATTACAGCTCTGTTCTGAGAGCTGTGCAAGGTTGAGGGTGTGAGGGAAGACCATGGAGGAGGAATTGAGACTTGGTCTAGGCTTAGATGAATAAATGTTTTTTTTGTTTTTTGTTTTACTTCCAGGGGCAAGTGCATTTTAATTGCAATTCAAATGCATTAAATCTTTCATATAATCTTGTCCTTGCAGATTATAACAACATAGGAAAATTCTTAAATAGAATTTTGGGCATGGAAGTGCATCAGCAGAATGCATTATTTCAGTATTTTGCAGACACACTTACAGCAGTTGTGCAAAATGCCAAAAAAAATGGAAGATATGATATGGGAATTTTAGGTAAGTGGAGAAATTTTGAAAATGTCCTGTGTATTCCTAATAAAATGTTCTTTTTCCATTTATGTGTTTCTTTTTCTTGTTCAAGATCTTGGTTCTGGAGATGAAAAAGTGAGGAAAAGTGATGTTAAGAAGTTTCTGACTCCAGGATATTCTACTTCTGGTCATGTAGAGTTATATACTGTAAGTTTGGGAAATGTGCACGTTTAAGTGTAACCTATGATTGGCGCTCAACAGAAATGAGTGTAATTTAAGTTGTATTATTTCTTTTACAGATTAGTGTGGAGAGGGGAATGTCTTGGGAGGAAGCTACCAAGATTTGGGCTGAGCTGACAGGACCAGATGATGGCTTTTACTTGTCATTGCAAGTAAGGCTCGTCTCCTTGCATGTTAACTGCTCAGATACATAATGCATCGTCTTGCCAGCACTGCAATTATGTATCCACTTTATGCCGGTTTTCCAATTGTGTTTCGCTTTTCTCTGTTTGTTGTAACTGGGTTTGTCCTTTTGCAGACACTTTGATTTAATGTATTTTGAGGAGTGTTTTTAGGTGCGAGTTTTGAATTATTACATATTCTTAGTTAATCGGACCTCTTTGTTTCATGGTGCAGTGACCTTCTCTAGGCCTACATAAAGGACTGTATATTTAGTTCTGTAGGCCTCTAGTAAGCTTTTATATTTGAAAGATTCATTTTGTAGCTATTAGTGTAAATAATTCCTTAGTATTGTGGGTAGAGCTAAGGAGGAGGAAAGTGTAAATATGTACATGTCAGCATACCAATACATTAACATATAGACACACACACATCCACAAATGCATGCGTACGTATATATAATCATCCATAGTCGTGGTATAGTATCTTGAATTTTTCCGTTAAAGACTATGGAATTCTTATGTTATCTATTCTCTGATATTTATCTGTGTGCTTTTTCTCCTACAGTAATAATCTTTATTCTCCATGGCACACAGGATAATAAAAGATCACTGATATTATACCCCAATATTCCTGAAAATAGTTTTGAGAAAAAAGCATAAACTTTTTTTTGCTTTTGCTTCCCCCCATTCTCCCATTCCATTAAAACATAGTTGTGCTATTTATGCATTGTCAGCGTATGGCACTTCTATAATATGCTTTTCTTTTAATACTTAATCTTAGCTGTAAAGGAAATTAATTTAAATTTAATGCTCACCTCTCACTAATCCTTAGGTTACTATCTCTAATCATTTTATTCGAACACTGTTCTGTAATAGAATCCTCAAGAAGGGCTTATTGGGAGTATTACTTTCTGAGATTATTTGTTTTTAGATTTATCTATTTGAGAGAGAGAGAGCCTGCGTGTGTATGCCCGCCTGCACCCAAGCAGGGGGAGAGGGAGAGAGAGAATCTCAAGCAGATTCCATGCTGAGCAGGGAGCCTAACATGGGGCTCAATTCCAGGACCCTGAAATCATGACTTGAGCTGAAGTCAGATGCTTAACTGACTAAGCCTCCCATGTGCCCCAGTGGTTCATTTTTGTGACTGAATAATGTTCCATTGTATGTCTGTACCACATTTTGTTTTTTATTTGCCAAATTTTTGGAGAGACGAACTGTAAATGAAGACCAGGTTCAAGATGTAACTGCATAAAAGAGACCATATATGGTCATGCCAGAGGCTGTGTGAGACCATAAATAAGCTATCTAGAGCAGGTGTCCCCAAACTTCTTTAGGGTCAGATAGTAAATACACTAGGTTTTGTAGGCTATGTGTAGTTTCTACTGACTATTCTTTTTTATTGTTTTTTTCTTCCTTTTCCCCTCTCTTTCTTCCTTCCACTGTTCTTAAGCTTAGGAGCCTCAGGCCCAGTTTGGTCACAGTCCTGATTTTACTGGTCCCTGATCCAAGAGCAAAGCTCTCAAACTGAATCTGGCTCCTAATTAAGTTTTTTTTTTTTTTTTTTTTTTTTTAATTTATTTATTTGTCAGAGAGAGAGAGAGCACAGGCAGTCAGAGTGGCAGGCAGAGACAGAGGGAGAAGCAGGCTCCCTGCTGAGCAAGGAGCCCGATGTGGGACTCGATCCCAGGACCCTGGGATCATGACCTGAGCTGAAGGCAGCCGCTTAACCAACTGAGCCACCCAGGCGTCCCAAGTTATTTTGTTTTTTGAAAATCTTATTGAGCGAGGGGTACCTGGGTGGCTCCATAGGTTGAGTGTCTCACTCTTGATTTCAGCTCAGGTCATGATCTCAGAGTCGTGAGATTGAGTCCTATCAGTCTTCGTGCTCAGTGCAGAGTCTGAGATTCTCTCCCTCTCTCTCCCTCTGCCCAGCCCCCAGCTAAGGTGCACTCTTGTGCACTTGCTCTCTCTCTAAAATAAGTAAATAAAATCTTTAAAAAAAAAGAAAATCTGGGGCGCCTGGGTGGCTCAGTGGGTTAAAGCCTCTGCCTTCGCCTCAGGTCATGATCTCAGATTGGGCTCTCTGCTCAGCAGGGAGCCTGCTTCCCCCTCTCTCTCTGCCTGCCTCTCTGCCTACTTATGATCTCTCTCTCTCTTTGTCAAATAAATAAATAAAATCTTAAAAAAAAAAAAAGAAAGAAAATCTTACTGATACATTTGTAGATTGACATGAGGTTATGAGAAGTGATACAGAGAAATTCCTCATACACCGGTTTCACCAATGGTAACATTTTACAAAGCTATAACATAATATCAAAACCAGCATTATATCAATGTTACATAATTCACCAGATTTTATTCACATTATTTCTCCCTTAGATGGGATTTTGATTGCTTCAGTTTAGGGTCTTGGTTTTTGGTTTTTCATTCCAAACTATTGCCAGAATTTACACACTGGTAGATTTTGAGGAGTGCTGATCCATATCTTTCTTTGAGTGGAAGGGTATGGTAATACTGGTCCTTTGTTACTTCCTGTATGGCCACAGGTGATTAGATGTGAGGAGAGGCAGCCTTAGAAGGGGCATCAATCCAGGAAGGTTGCAGGTGTTTGAAACTCCACAAAAATAAGCAGACTACTCTACAATGTTTATCATGTGTTAACATTAGGAAAACAAAGTTGGAATTATTTTTATTTCCACTTTAGTGTGATGATTTATTTTGTAATTATAATGAACTAACTTGACACTATAGAGACAGATTCCACTGTTGTTTTTTTTAAAGATTTTATTTATTTATTTGACAGAGAGAGAGATCACAAGTGGGCAGAGAGGCAGGCAGAGAGAGAGGGGGAAGCAGGCTCCCTGCTGAGCAGAGAGCCCGATGCAGGACTAGATCCCAGGATCCTGAGATCATGACCTGAGCCAAAGGCAGAGGCTTAAACCCACTGAGCCACCCAGGCGCCCCAGATTGCACTGTTATATGCTTTAAACACTGTCCTCTAAGTATAATAATTTTACTGAATGTTTCATATCAACTGATAGAACAGGTGAAATGTAATTTTTACCTTAACCATTATTTTATAGACTTTGTAGTAATTATATAAATAATGTTTCAAATCATTTGAACAAGTAAACAATGAAGGATATTTAATATCCATGAAAAGAAAAGTAAAATATTAAGTTTTTTCTTTTATCAGTTTAAGAATTATCTTTTTTTTTTTTTTTTAAGATTTATTAGAGAGAGAGCGAGAGAGGGAATACAAGTAGGGGGAGAGGGAGAAGCAGGCTTCCTGCTGAGCAGGGAGCCCAATGTGGGGCTCGATCCCAGGACCTTGGGATCATGACCTGAGCCGAAGGCAGACGCTTAACGACTGAGCCACCCAGGCACCCCAAGAATTATCCCTAATATAAAAAATAGCTCAGTGAGCAATTTGTTTTATAGAAGAGCTGGCAAAGCATCTTTACTTTAAAACTTTTCTTTTTCCTTCAGTTTTGGCTCCAGAGATTATTGCTTGGAAATTTTTCACCATTCTTAGAGGAGATACTAATTTTCTAATCCTAATTTTCTTTTAGTTTAACGGGCCTTTTATTTTTTTATTTTTATTTTTTTTAAAGATTTTATTTATTTATTTGACAGAGAGAAAGAGATCACAAGTAGGCAGAGAGGCAGGCAGAGAGAGATGGGGAAGCAGGCTCCCTGCTGAGCAGAGAGCCTGATGAGGGGCTCGATCCCAGGACCCTGAGATCATGACCTGAGCCGAAGGCAGAGGCTCTAACCCACTGAGCCACCCAGGCGCCCCTTAACGGGCCTTTTAATAACTCCTTCCTCTTAGCATTTCTTCCATAAGTCCAACTTTTTTTAAAAATTAAAAATATATGTAAGTTCCATCATTTGATGCATCCATTTCTTCCACTTCTACATACATATTTATATATTATTTGCTCAACATTTTGGCTTTTTCCTGTCATAGCTTTACTGTTTACAAATCACATGACATCTCACGTCACTCTTAATGGCAACGATAGGGAGAAACAGCCCTAATGGATTAGTAGATGAGTACAGGGAACCATGGGTGATCAAAATCGTCTTGGAGGTTTTGTTTCATTGTAACTTCAAGGAGAGGAACAATTTTTTTTTTTTTAAGATTTTTATTTATTTATTTGTCAGAGAAAGGGCACAAGCAGGAAAAGCGGCAGGCAGAGGGAGAAGCAGGCTTCCCACCTAGCAGGGAGCCCAGTGCAGGACTCGATCCCAGGATCCTGGAATCATGACCTGAGCTGAAGGAAGATGCTTAACTGATTGAGCCACCCAGGCATCCCAAGAGGAACATTTTTTAACAGTTTTTTTTTTTTAAAGATTTTATTTATTTATTTGACGGAGAGAGATCACAAGTAGGTAGAGAGGCACGCAGATAGAGGAGGAAGCAGGCTCCCTGCTGAGGACAGAGCCCGAGGCGGGGCTCGATCCCAGGACCCTGAGATCATGACCTGAGCCGAAGGCAGAGGCTTTAACCCACTGAGCCACCCAGGCGCCCCTTAACAATGTTTTATTATGAAAAACTTTAAACATAGAGTGGAGGTAAAAGGATTTTCCTCTGAAGACCCTGCCCCACTACCTAGACTCCTCCCTCATGGATATCTGAGGCAAGAACACGGACTAGAACAAGCAAAATCGTCTCCTCTGGACATTAGTGCTTTAAAGCTTTATTCAGAACAATCTTCTAAGGAGTATCTTGGCCTTCAACGTATGTGTTCAGCATACCTCACAATTAGGATCCAAGAAGTTTTATTTGAGTGGGCCCTTGTGAAACTCAGGTAGATGAGCAGCTGCCATCCTTCTCCACAGTTACCGATCCACGTGCTTACTCATTACTCAGCATTACAGTCTTTCAAAGGATTGCATTTGCTAATATGATAGTACAGACAATAAGTTTATCTTAAAGTGTGCAGCACAAATCCTTATACTTTCTCGCTTTTTTTTTTAATAGATAAGGAACAACAAGAAAACTGCCATCTTAGTTAAAGAAGTGAACCCTAAAAAGAAGCTTTTCTTAGTTTATAGACCAAATACTGGGAAACAGCTCAAATTAGAAATTTATGCTGATCTAAAAAAGAAATATAAGAAGGTATTATTTCATTTGTACACCTTATACTACTTATGAGTATTTGTTTTATAATAATATGTTGAAACCGTTTAGGAGAGCTATGTGTCTATATTTAAGGTTATTTTGTCAATTTTTCCTATTTGATTACTGGAAAATTGTTTTCAGAAAACATGTTATCAAGTGTTGCCGCATTAACATCCTAGTCTTAATGTTATCAACCATTAAGAAAATTGTAAGATGATTATATGAAACAAGTTTGTGTTGTCAGAAAAGGAAACTTCCAGTGCTAACTACAGAAATTAGAACCGCCATATATATATTTTTTGCAATGATTTGTAGAAAAACAGTGAATGACTACGTTTTTTTCTAACATTACTATTAATTTTTAGTATTACCTTATATTACTATTTTTCCTAGCCAGTTTCACTTGTAAACAATTATAACTGAACTAGCTATTTTAAACATTTATTACGTAGGAAGTACCTAATGGCAGGACTTTATGAATGGCATGCAAATGCAGCCAGTAGCAAGGGCCAGATTGTCTGTACTGAGATGTTTATTGAGTTGGCTTAAGAAACTATAAGAAGGCAACCGGTTTGTTTAAAACAGCACTGTTTCAATGGAATTTTTGTCTTATTTTCACAGGTAGTCTCAGATGATGCCCTGATCCACTGGTTAGATCAGTATAATTCATCTGCAGATACTTGTACTCATGCTTATTGGTTAGTATTTTCATGTTTCTCACCATATTATCCAAATTGTAATCAAGATTTAATTTAAAAACACCTTCACTCTTCAGCTGTCTGTCTCTCTAAGTCCACAAACAGATTATTGTTAGGTGTCATTCCTTTTATCAGAAATACCTATTGTATGTCTGTGGACCACACACTCTAGGTGTCCCCTCTGTTCTTCACTAATGCTTTGTTACTTCTGACCAACTGTTATCAGGCAATATGGACTTGACTGTCATTCTTCCTGCTAAGACTTACTTTTTCTCCCTTCTCCTCTTCTTCCTTCCCTTCCTTTATTTTTTTTTCCTTTCTTTTTTTGAAAAAGCTTTACTGATATCCCAAATCAGTTTCATTTTTAAGGCTAGGGAACTTGTAGGAAACTAGTAAGAGTTGCTGACAGCACCAGAAAATGTTTTGTTGAGCCTGGGAACTGATCCCGCTGTGCCACTAGGTTGGCTGGAGGGGTATTCTTTCAAGTCACTATATAATAAATACCTCTTACAATGTTCATTTCAGGGCCTTGTATGGGATATTTTAATACAGTGCAGATCATAGGTCTCACAGTTTTCTTACCCATTTAATAGTACGGTGTCCAGCCCACTTTATGAAAAGGAATATAGGATATAGATGAATTTTAGATAAGTGTTTTTTAGACACATGTAGGTAGGTAAATTTGATATGAGGAGTGTGTTGTGTTTTCATTTTGAGAGCAAATTAGTGCTTTTGGAAATTAGGAAAAGTTTTCAAGATAAAAATTTTTTATTTAATTTTATTTATTTATTTTACAGAAAGCGAGAGATCACAAGTAGGCAGAGAGGCAGGAAGAGAGAGAGGGGGAAGCAGGCTCCCCGCCGAGCAGAGCGCCCAATGTGGGGCTCGATCCCAGGACCCCGAGATCAGGACCTGAGCCGAAGTGAGGCTTTAATCCACTGAGCCACCCAGGCGCCCCAAGATAAAATATTTTTAAAGTTAACTTACAGAAGTTCTCTCTAAAACATTCACTTTGAGTATTAGCAAGAAAGGTGCCAGTACTGTGCGTTCTCTTGAATTATTATTTGAAAGATAATTTTACTGATGAATTGTTTAAATAATTTTAACCATAAACCATGTCTTCCTTTTTTACAGTTTTTAAAAAATTTACTGGTTTCATTATTTTAGTTTGCTAAGGCCTTTCCCAGTTACATGATTTAGAGTATATTGGTTGTTTAATAATTTTTAGAGGTAATTGGCAGAATTATTTGATAAGCTAGCATCAATACTGTAAACTAATGGATGTTAAAATGACAGACCTTTTAAATGGATATTATAACAAGTAAGTCAACCCTTTTACAGGGAGTCAGGCCCCAGAAATTTTTTTTTCTAAAATAAATCTTAGAAAAAATTGGCAGTAATACCTTAAATTGGAAAGGATGATCCGATATGTCAAAGGATATAATCTAAGAAAGTGTCAGTAAAGTGTCGTGCTAGGACATTGTCCAATTGAAACCTAGATAGACTTTGTGAGCCTTTGTGTGTGTGTGTGTGTGTGAGTGTATGTATGAATATACATATATATTTCCCCCCCCCATCTATCCTAGGCGTGGCAACTGCAAAAAAGCCAGCTTGGGATTAGTTTGTGAAATAGGTCTTCGTTGCCGCACATATTACGTATTATGTGGCTCCGTTCTGAGTGTCTGGACAAAAGTTGAGGGTGTTCTAGCATCTGTCAGTGGCACAAATGTGAAGATGCAGATAGTTCGGCTACGAACAGAGGATGGACAACGTATTGTAGGTGAGTCTAATTTTGGGGGGTTGAGTTGTTGGAAAAAATCAGATCCCGTTTTTTTTATTTTGATTCTTACATTTTAAAATCTCGGTATCTATTCTAGCAGTGGAATAGAGCTTGATTTATATGTTCTTAAAAGGCTGAATGGAAGTTAAGCCTTTAAATGGGCATTGTTGATTCTGGCTGAAGTTATGATATGGTCATTTACTTTATGCTGCTCTCAGCTATTCCTGCTCCCCTTCCTCACGGTTGCCGTCTGTGCAGCCTTCCTGGTATAAAGACTAAGCCTTTAGCCTCTTGCCGAGAAGTCCCCGAAGTCTACTGTTTGACATTCACTGAGTCCCATCAAGATTGAAACAAATGTTGCGGTGCACAGAGACCGGCCTAGAGTTGTGCGGAGAGCATGGGCAGAGCAGGCCAGCTGCGCCCACCACTCGCTCACAGGCTTTGCAGGGAGCTTTCCCTGCCACTCCACGTTTGTTTCATTTGCCACAACCTTCCTTTTTTATCTTGCGTTGCAGATTGACAATCTGTTGGCCAGAGTCAGTGAACATTTTTTTGACCCACAAATACTTTCAGTTGTTGCAAGTTTGCATTTGAATTAGTTGCCAACATTTAAAAGTCAAAAACCTGGTTTTTTGTTTTCTCAAAAGGTGCATCTGCTCACACACACCTATGTACACACACCAGCTTCTGTGACACATCGAGCCCCTGTTCCCAGATGAGAGGAGTTAAAGTTCCTTTACCAGGACATCTACTTTCCACAATTTGCTAACATTTGTATTGTGACCACTTGGAAGTTACCTGCTTCAGTCAGCCTTTGAATTTGCAATCACTGTCCTGTGGTCTTTCTGCTCCGTTAGTACTTGCCAAAGAAGGTTGTGTTTATGTGCATTCGTGGGGCTGCAAAGATAGTAGATCGAGAGATATTCTACTTGACCTTTTGTTCCACCACCAAGATGGTGTTGCTGTAGACATGCATATGCTGAGGTATTTGTGGGTAACGCTGCCGAGGAATTGGGTTACTTCTGAAGGGGCCATTTCAGTTGTTAGGTATTTATTTCATTTTTGTGTGGCGTCTTCTTCGTTACACTTAATAGTGTGCTTCATTTGGAATGTGCTGTGAAGCTGTAATATATGGCTCTCTTGGATGCACCCTCCCAAAATTCTTGTTTCTAATTGCAGGTTTGATCATTCCTGCAAATTGTGTGTCTCCGCTTGTAAATCTCCTGTCAACTTCAGACCAGTCTCAACAGCTTGCGGTCCAACAGAAACAGCTCTGGCAGCAGCGTCACCCACAGAGCATCGCCAACTTGAGCAACGCATAAGAACAGACAGGTTTCGACATGGATGTATCTGAAATGCTGTTGAAGCATATCATTTGCATAAAAATCAGGGACAGTTTCCAAAGAATTATAATTTTTTTTTCAGTTGTGCTCTCTCTAGTTAATTTTTTTGGGAATAAGGACAAACCTGGAATAGATAGCAAAACTGAAAATCAGCAGTGCCGATGGGGGTACATATGTCTTTCCTTTGCTTTTCCCATGGTACTTCCCATATGCTTTTACTTTGAGTGAGCAGAGGGATATGTGCGCGTGCGTGTGTGTCTGTTTGTTTGTGAGTTTGTTAAAGGCTACAGACCACAATTGGTTTAAAAATGCTTGGAACTTCCCAAACTGGCTTTACTTTTATGTTATACAGTGCTCAGGGTTAACGCAGTACATCCATGCAATTGCTGTGGGAGTTATCCCCAGATGCATGTGTTTTGAGTCTATAAATATAGAAAATATATATTGGTTTCTTTTTCCAACTTATTAAACAATAGGTTTATTAAAGCATGAAATGAAAGGTTGCACATCATGCATTCAGGTTCTTTTCTAGTTTTTGTTCTGACAGTGCATGTCTTTGAAAGCATGCGTAAACAAGATTAAAACAAGTAACGGAGAGAAACATTTGTAGATGTACAGCATTGGTTATTGCATTTTTATAGTGTTTATACCTGGGTATTGCTTCTCACCCTGCAAATCCCACCCCCAGCTCCATTCTCCCTGCCCCAGGTTTCTTGTCAAGGTAATGAGTACATACATTTTTTTGTGGTAAAACTCTTAAAAAGTTAATTTTAATGTATTAATAGTATTCCTAATGTGTGCTGCAAAAATGGCTACAAGCCCTAATTTCTTAAAATTACATTTTCCTTAACTTAAAGATAGTTTTAGAAAGAAGTACAAATTGGCTTCCATCTTGCAAACAATCCTTTTTTTTTACTTCATTATCTTAATTTGTCACTCATAAAAAAGGAAACCGTACTTGAGCTGTAAACTAGACAATGAGGAGACACTTGAGGCTTCTGCTGTATGTTTATTTCTTGTTGTTATTGTTGTTACCCAGTAACTTGAATATTGTTTAATGTGTTGTAAGACATTGTAGAGTTTATCTCAAGCTGTTAAAAATGGTAATGTACAAATGTGAATAGACACTTATCTATAATATGGGTAAGTTTGTTTCGCCTATAATAGATGTTTATAAAAACAAGTGAGGGGACAATTGGTTTTTTTGTTTCCTTTTGTTTTCCTTCCCCCCCCCTTTTTTTTTGCTTGCACAGGTTGCACTATTGAAAAATTGAGATTGTATAAACCTGGTCAAAAGCTACAAGATACCACAATCTTGTAGATGTCAAATAAAAAGTTATTATACTAACCAGAAGTGGACTCGTGTTTAGGCCCTCACCACCTTCAGAAGCAGTCTGTGACGAGGATTCTGCAGAACTTGTGTGTTGCTCAGCATTCGGATAGCCTTCCGTTTGGGTTTCTCTTGGGCTCACCCTCAAAATTGAGATGATGTCAAGGAAGGGGTGAAATGATAGTTCTTTTGAATGTTGCTCAAATTGAATTGTTCTCTTTTGTTACTTTTTAAACTTCTAGCAGAATCAGGTGGGATGTATGTTCAGTGATGGAAAGCTAGGGCTTTCATCTTCCTGTGTTTCTTTAAGCCCGAATTCGCTTATGTCATACCATAAGTCTCCTTTGGATTTATTTATTCTTAATACCTAGAAGAACTCATTGACAGTAATTTCTGTTCTTTGGCATATTTTGCCAAGTGGATGCAACTTTTATCCTCAGTCTAGGCTTCTATCTCAGGCAGTGATCCATTTGAATATCAACCAGTGTTCCTTGTTAGGGCAGATTGTCCCACCTGCAGCAAAACTTCTCAGTTAGTTCCTCTCTGTTTAAACTGTTAGCCTGTTCAGCGTCCATCAACACGCTAAAGTGAAACAGAGTTGGGGACGGGCACTGTAACAAACCTCCCCTCAGTGAGACAAAATGGCAGGGTTAGGGAAGACAGATTTCTCAGAGGCTCTTGGCCCAACTTCCCTCTTTTGTGTGTGGGATTATCTTTTTTGCGGGGTGTGCTTATTTCCAAGCATCAGTATGAGGATTCTGTAGCATGCAGTTAGCTGACCCCCACAATTCCGGGTGTAATGTTTGCTCTTTGAACAGCTATCTTGATGCAAAGGACATATGTACGTTCTGTTCTTTGCGGAATCGCTTTGTTTTGCTTTTAAAAATAAGGTCCAGAAATAAGGCCTCTGAAAAGTCTGTGGGGAGACCTCAAAAAGGTGACCAGTGTAAATGGAGGGGGACCTGACGTGCCACATGCCCCTGTCCATCATACCCATCATGGCGTGGGGTGTGTTGAGCACCAAGAGTCTGCTGCTCATCCCCCTCTCTGGAGGTTGAGCACAGGACCTTTACACTGTGCCCTTACCTAAGTCAGCAAGTTCAGGTTGGCCAGCGTGGGAACACCCAGCATTCAAGGTCCTCCTCTGTCAAAAAATCAAGTCTTAACAACAGCTAACTTCTGTAAACAGGTCCATGTAGTTCAGGATCTGAATGCCATGTCTGACCCCAGGGCCTTGCTGAACCCAATGCAAATCCATTTGCCCCCTGCAATGCCTTCCCTCCCCTTTTTAGCAATACGGCTCTGAGCACAAAGATCTGATTATAAATCGTGTCCGTGTTTTCAGAGTTTACAGTGTGGATTGGGCTGAAAACCACTTCCTGAATCCAGAGCTGCTCGGATGGTATCTTGGGGGGAATTCGTGTTCCCCGAGTTCAGCAGTCTCCACACCACAAGGTCTCTAGCTGCAGTTTAGTGAGATTATCCAGATAGGCATCAATGATGCGAATTCCTTGAAGTATTAACGAAGTATTTCTTTAAACGCAACTTGATCAAAAAGTAAATATCTTAAGCAGTTTTCCCTTTTTGCTTCTATATTGCAGATAGACTCTTCAATATCTTTTCTTTACATCTGTATATAAGTTAGCAAGAACTTGCATCCAAAGCAATGTACTAGTGTGTGTTTGTGTACATATATTTATTCCAGTCTGATTAATTAGCACTTCTGAAAATTTTTTGAGCTGCAACGGGAATCCTTTTCATTTTAGTGTGCTTCATCTGTAAAGGTAAAAGTTCTAGATTACCAAGCTCCAGGGGTCTGTAACATCTTAAAGGCACAGTTTTGTGTCTGCAGCCCCTGGGGCATTCATTTCCTAGCCTCCATGTGATGCTATTAGAACTCGTAACAGGCGCGACCGGAAAGGGCACCAGGACAGCATTTACAATTGTATAATGGGGAGCCTTTCCCCCCACCCCTCTACTTCCCAGTTTAGCAAGAAGGCAAAAAGCAGTAGATTACAAATGATTGGTGCATCTCAGTTTATGAAAGTAGGAGCGGAGGAAAAGTACTTTCCCTTTTGGTCCTTTTCTTGGTAAGATACTAAGAGGAATGTCCCTGTCTATAATCTCTTACTTTAAAAACATATCTGAGTGATATTTGGTAGTTTCTAAGAATGGTGCTAATAAGAGTCGCTGTGAGGCAGGGATCCAGTTAGCCAGACGTTTGGTTAGTTCAGGCATCCCAATGGCAAAGGCATCCACTGTGACGATGGGCGTTTGTTTGACTACCCTTCCTGGGTCTGGGGTCTCCCCACTTAACCACATACCCACGCACAGGGCTGGGCACACTTTGCTGCTGGAGTGTGGAGGCAGTCCACGTCGTGGCTCCAGCCATGAGCAGAAACCATTTGTGGAAACTCCTCATGGGATGCCAGTTATTGAATACAAATGCAGTGTCTTGTAAGGGCGTATAAGTGAAGGGAACACATCTAGATATCTGCAACTCAAGCTAGCTAGTAGTTTTTTCTGAGTACTTGAGGTGAAATCCAAAACCCACCTTCTGATTTTGTGCTGTACTTATATATATGTACATAAATGTGTATATATAGAAATGTTGAGTTCTTTTGAATTCTGAATGTAAATATTTCTTGTAAATTGGGACCCCATCCACTTGTTTTTCCCTTTCCCTCCTCCCTTCAATCCTATTTATTCTTTTCTTGACTTCCCATATGGGGCATCTTATAATTTTTTTTATATAAAAGTATGGAAATCTTCTTAGTTGAATTTGTTCATATATTTTAGAATTCAGTTTTGCATCTTTACTATAGAATTCCTATGTCTGTTTTGTGTTAATATTTTTCAACATGCCTGATTGTGTTTGCATTTTTATTACAAATTTTTACTGTGTGCAATGCATTGTATTGGGGGGAATGTACTTGAGTGCAATTTCTGATACTGTCATTATATGACTAGTTATGCTCTTTTATGTTGCTCTTTGGAAGCTGTAGTGAGCCTGATGTTTTCACATAAAAAAATTTCTTCCCAAGACTTCCTTTAAGCTCCTCTAACTTCTTCAGTGCATTTGAGATCCAATGTAGCTCCTCAGTAACCCGACTTGCTCCTACCCGTGCAGGTTTTCAGGCCTGTACCAAAGCCTTCATCTGTGTGGCTCTCCAGCTGAAAAGAAAATCTCGCAGATCTGAACAGTAATTGATGGCCTGCTACTGGCTGCAAAGTTTTTGAGTTTTTTAAAGAAGTCAGACCTGTACTTTTAACCTGCAAATTAATAAATCAAAAATTTACTTTGCAGGGAACACAGGTAATCTGCTTCTGCTCTCACCTATTAAGGATATTAATAGCAGATGGAGAGACTGGCCTGGGACATGTGGGTCTCCGTAAAGAACGTACTTTCAGGAACAGTTGTCCTCCCAGAGAGAGCAGTGCAGCTGCTCCGGAGGCTGCACGAGCCTTCAGCTCATGGGTTGATTCTGAGCTGAGGGTAGAACAGACCGTTAGCTGTGGCTGGACTGGCCAGCAGGCTCGCCTGAGCCGCTCTCACCACCGGTGTACTACTGGTGAGTTGCCCTTGACTGGGTGGAGCTGGACTAAGGCATTCTTGACGATGAGTGTTGCCAATGGGGAAGACCCATGGGTGGCTCGTGAAAATGGTGGTAATGATCAGTGGGGAGGCAGACTTTGGGTTTTTTACTTAAAGATTTTGCACCTTGAAGAAAATGTTCCTCCATGACTTTTAGGAGGGATTGCCACGAGCATTTCTTGGGCCTTTAACTCACGTACATGTTTCGCTTACCTAATGAACTTGCTAGACTTGTCGAAAATTTACAAGTTGTCTGCATGTAGATAAGTCTTGGGAACGTAGCATATCTTAAATTAGGGCCTGTTAGAGATGCGCTCCAGTGGAAATCCCGGCTCAGACCCACCCTGCCCACTCCCTGCCTCTGGTGCCCGAGGAGTGGTGAGCTGGGCAATGTGCGGCTGCTCTCCCGGGCACCACGGTGGTGGGACGGCTTAGAGTGCCTTCAGGGCGGGCCCAGCAAGGGACACAGCCTGGCCAAGTCGGTTCTTCCCGCTTCTTGAAGTCCAGGGCTCCCCCTCCCTGGGTCTGAAGGTCAATCGACAGGCCCCTTAGTGAGAACACCCCATCTTTCCACCTACCCAGCCCTAAGGCCTGTCTTGCTGTGACATCTGTGGCACTGAAGAGGATAAAGAAGCTTTGAGCCTTCTTCCTGACTTCCACGTTAGGGGCAGAGAGCTTGTTTCTATGTAGCACATTGTAGTCTCACCGCCATTAGAGGAGAAAACCATCCTGTTCATGGTTTATACTGAATTTGCAAACTACTGATATTATTTTTCAATAACCACTTGTATCTACCATCAACCATGAGAGGTGGGAAGAGGTACGCTGTATCTCTGCAATAAAAACTTTTGCCAGGTTCTACCTCTGCTGAGCAAAGGATACTTTTATACGTAGGCATAGATCTTCCTCCTTTACTGATCTGACTTGGTGCATCTTGAGACAACGTGTGATGGAATCCAAAGACAATTTGAAACTAAGGTGGATGTAAACTCTTGGTTGTTTTTATTTGGTCCTCTTTTTTTAAATCTCCCTTTTTATATTGCTCCTCTGTCTTGAATGTCCGTTAGTGTGTGAAGGGTTCGCACTGTTCTGACGATACTGCACTGCTTCGTTCAGCCTTCCATGGTCACTCCAGTACCGAGTGTCCAGAAGCAATTGTTCCATTTTGATATGTAACTTTAAAAATTGGGTCTCATGCAATAAACTTGTGTTGGCTGCATTTAGCGAGGTTTTACCCTTGCAAGTAAAAAATGATCAACCATGAAGCATAACAAACTCTGTAGTTTTTTGTTGTCGTGTTTTTTGTTTTGTTTTTTTTTTTGTAAGATTCTTAAATAAATTAAACTGGCTAATATGTTTTTTCTCTGTTTGTGTTTTCTTCCTCTGGGTTCTGAGCTCCCGTTGGAGCTGTACCCGTGCCACCATCCTCGCTAGAGAGCTTTCCTTCTGGGGGCTTGGACTTTCTTAACGTTCGCATTTTATTTAGAACGAATTATAGAAGACTTCTCACAGTGTGGCTGGGATGGAACCCAGCACTCTTCAGAGCAGAAGAGGTGCACCCTGCCACACACGGGAACAGCTCTGCAGCTCTGGGCAGAGGTCCTGCCACGGCACCGGAGACTCCCCTCACGGAATGTCTGTCCCGAAGGACGCCACAGAGCAGAAAGGTAGCCACGACTATTAGAAGATTTGCGGGGGCACGAGGCTCCTTCTTTCAAGTCATTCCTGGTGTTGAGCAACCGCCCAGTCTGTGAGTCCCAAGATTTGAGTTCTGCTTAGGAAAAAACAAGCCAGTGTAGAAAACTGTCAGGGCATATTGTGTGCCTACTGTATGCCAGTCACTGTGGCACGCTCTCCATATTCTTTCTGTGGCTTTCCGTCCTTCTGTAGTTTTCAGATGAAGTCACTTTGCTCATAAGCTCTGAAAGGCGTTTCGTTTTCTCATTTTTGTGGCATCGGTGCCTGTATTTATTAAGGGTCTTATAAGTAACTGCTGTGCGTCTAGCATTGGGGCACAGGCTGAGAACTTAATCTCATGTTGAGACTGTAGACGAGCAAGCAGATAGGATTCTTGTGATCACGGGAGTTAAGAAAACATCAGGAATGCTATTTGTGCCTGAGCCTAGGAGGTGACTGACCATGGCGTTGAAGCTGGAGTGGATGGAGGGAGTGGAGCAATTTTAGGCTACTATTGAACTCTGGGGCTCATTTTTTTTTTTTTTAGTCTTTTTTAAGATTTTATTTATTTATTTGACAGAGATCACAAGTAGGCAGAGGTGGGGGGGGGGGGAAGCAGGCTCCCCGCCGAGCAGAGAGCCCGATGTGGGGCTCGATCCCAGGACCCTGAGTTCATGACCTGAGCTGAAGGCAGAGGCTTTAACCCACTGAGCCACCCAGGCGCCCCGCTGGGGCTCATTGGTAGAGAAATAAGGATTGGTCAGGACGACTGGTCAGCTCCTTGCCCTGGCCTTGGGAAGCAGAGAGAACAGGGAATGAAAGGAAGGGAAGACACCACAGGAAGATCAGTTACTTCCCCTGTAAGGTTTGACTACCCTCACTCTTAACTTACAAGCACAG
The DNA here is from genome assembly GCA_028534135.1 of Potos flavus. Taxonomy (NCBI): domain Eukaryota; kingdom Metazoa; phylum Chordata; class Mammalia; order Carnivora; family Procyonidae; genus Potos; species Potos flavus. The sequence goes on along the minus strand of CM052889.1, from coordinate 75,595,284 downwards.
ATCTGGGAGCCAGCACGAGGTGGGATTCTGTGCAGCCCAGGTGGCCTGGACGAGGTGGGATTCTGTGCAGCCCAGGTGGCCTGGGCCAAAGGTCAGGACTGCTGTCCGGGAGAAAGGCGGAGGGAGAAGTCCGGGAGAGGGAGGATGGGAATGCATGGATGGGTTTTTTTTTTTTTTAATGTTTGGAATATGGCTTCTGAGTGTGGGGTTTGAAATGCTTAAGAGAATCATAATCATAATTTGTAGCTTGAAATTCTTAAGGGAATCAAATCAGATTTGTAAATGGTGTTAAGGTTTAGGGGAATTTAATCTCAAATACATGAGATAATTGAGTATTAATTGAACAAGTGAAAGGGAGTGTTTTATATTTTAACTAAAATTTTTATTTTTTTATTATTATTTTTAAAGATTTTATTTATTTGTCAGAGACAGCAAGAGAGGGAACACAAGCAGGGCGAGTGGCAGAGGGAGCCTGACACGGGGCTTGATCCCAGGACCCTGGGATCATGACCTGAACCGAAGGCAGACGCTTAACAACTGAGCCACCCAGGCGCCCCAATTTTTATTATTTTTTAAATGGATAGTATAGGTTTGTTTTTTTTTAAAGAGAGTTTTTTTTTTTTTAGATTTTATTTATTTATTTGACAGAGACAGAGATCACAAGTAGGCAGAGAGGCAGGCAGAGAGAGAGGGGGAAGCAGGCTCCCCGCTGAGCAGAGAGCCCGATGTGGGGCTCGATCCCAGGACCCTGAGATCATGACTTGAGCCGAAGGCAGAAGCTTTAACCCACTGAGCCACCCGGGCACCCCAGGATAGTATAGTTTGTTTTTAAAGATTTTATTTATTTGTCAGAGAGAAAGAGCACAAGTAGGGGGAGCAGCAGAGGGAGAGGAAGAAGCAGGCTTCCCACTGAGCAGGGAGCCCGATGTGGGGCTCGATCCCAGAACCCTGGGATCACGACTTGAGCCGAAGGCAGACACCTAACTGACTGAACCACCCAGGCGTCCCTTAACCAACATTAAAAATACATATATTTGTAAGTTGAGGGGCACCCGGCAGACTTTAATAGAGTGTGTGACTCTTGATCTCAGGGTTGTAGGTTTGAGCCCCATGTTGGGTGGAGAGGTTACTTAAAAAAAAATCTCAAAGAATACATGTGTAAGTTGAGCTTGAAGACTGAAAGGAAACAGGATTTTACGTGTATAACCTTAATAAATTAGGGTATTCGTCTGAGTAAGAGATTAAGAGACCTGACCTTCATTGAGCCCCTCTACCATCCCCAAGTTTTGGTTCCCATTGGCTTTGACCGTGTTCCCCTTCAGTGTTTCATCTGCTCTCAGGTCTGCTTTCAGCCTCACCATGTGTCCCCTGGGCTTCCACACTGTTGACATTTGGGCCAGGTCCTTCGTCGTCGTAGGAGATTTAGCGGCATCCCTGGTCTTTACCCACTAGATGCCAGTAGTACATGCTGCTCCTCATGCCCGACCACAGCGCAGCCCCCCTCGGCTTGTCACAGCCCAAAATGTCTCCAGACATTGCCAAATGTCCTCTGAGGGCCAAAATCGCCGGCCTCTTGGTTCAGAACCACTGTCCTCGGCAAGTTAGTCATAAAGAGGCAAAAAGTTGGTGTCTACGACAGGTGTGTGTGTGTGTGTGTGTGTGCGCGCCCGCGTGCACGAGTTTGTGTTTTACAGAGGACAAGGTCCATGAACAAGGGCCTTGAGCTACGGAAAATACAAATGCTTAACTGGCTGGGGGTTTGGAGTATGTACAGTACAATTTCCATAAGTATGAATATTTAACAGCTAGTCATTTGAGAGCATGATGTAAAGAAGCCATCTGTGGAGGCCTTTATGGAGAGAAAGGAGGCTAAAAGAAATGTGCAAAATGCTTATTTTTAGAGTCCAACTCTTGGCATGTTGGCTTCACGCTCTGAACGCTGCCCACTCTGGGCGTCAGGTGCGTTATTGGGTTAGGAGAGGCAAGTGCCCTGCTGTTGGCTCCAAATCACCAAATCATCCCCATTTAAGAATCACCACAAAGGGGGCGCCTGGGTGGCTCAGTGGGTTAAAGCCTCTGCCTTCGGCTCAGGTCATGATCTCAGGGTCCTGGGATCGGGCCCCACATCGGGCTCTCTGCTCGGCGGGGGGTCTGCTTCTCCCTCTCTCTCTGCCTACTTGTGATCTCTCTCTCTCTGTCAAATAAATAAATGGAATCTTTAAAAAAAAAAAAAGAATCACCACAAAGTAGCGTGCAAAGGTAGGATGGCTGGGCGGGTGCTAAATTAGTCTGGAAGACTTCTTCTGTTTGTGATTAGCTCTTTGCCTGAATAACACCACCTGACTGAAGTCAATGAGCAGATGAGAACATAGGGCAAACACTCGTTTCCACTCCTACTGCTTGGTCCCCCGTTCCTGTTTCCACCATTTCAAGGTGGTCAGCCTTGCCAGTTTCTTCACTATTCCTTCTTGGGGAACTCTAGAGGGTAATTTTTTTTTTTTTTAGTAACAATAACAACAAAATGCTCTAGCGTCTTTTTTTTTTTTTTTTTAAAGATTTATTTATTTGACAGAGAGAGAGAGATCACAAGTGGGCAGAGAGGCAGGCAGAGAGAGAGGGGGAAGCAGGCTCCCTGTTGAGCAGAGAGCCTGATGCGGGGCTCGATCCCAGGACCCTGAGATCATGACCTGAGCCGAAGGCAGAGGCTTTAACCCACTGAGCCACCCAGGCGCCCCTCTAGCGTCTGTTGTTTACCTTTGGTTCCAGCCAAGACTAGCTTTCAACAAAGATTGATGTGCGAGCCCTTAATTACTAGAGAAATCCAAACTAGAATACATTATAATTGTAGGAAATTAGGAAATCCAGCAGCACGAACCCCTAGTAGAAAGTTGAGTGTTTTGCGAAGGTGCCCACTGGTTAGGGCAGTAAGACGCTCCTAGAATTCCCCCCATTTTCCTCTCTAGTCCAAGATCAAGATAAATTATACATTTCTCTCAATTCTTGCATTAATACTGGGGTTTTGTTTAGCTTTGTGTTCCCACAGCTTATTTTTTGCATGTGTTTCTTGTTCAGAGGTATTGATATGAAAATAAGTTCCTTATGTCCTTGAATGCATGTCCCATTTTTTGGTGTTCTACCTGTAGGGAATCAAGCTTAAGTTTCTGTGGTCTAAAACAGGGATTGGCAGACTTGGGTCTGCATGTCAAAACCAGTGCATCACCTGCTTTTGAGTGACTCTGCAAGCTAAGAAAAGTTTTTACATTCTTAAATGGTTGAAAAAAGAGGGCTGCCTAGGTGGCTCAGTTGTTGGGCATCTGCCTTCGGCTCAGGTCATGATCCCAGGATCCTGGGATTGAGCCCCGCATTGGGCTCCTTGCTTGGCGGGAAGCCTGCTTCTCCCTTTCCCACTCCCACTGCTAGTGTTCCCTCTATCGGTGTCTCTCTCTCTGTGTCAAATAAATAAAATCTTAAAAAAAAAAAAAAGAAAAGAAAGATTATTTTGCAACATGCGAAAATTACATGAAATTCAAATTTCAGTGTTCATAAATAAAGTTTTATTGGCACTCGGTCATGCCATTCCTTATATGTATTTAGCACTAAATGGCAGAGTTGCATCGTTAAGAGACTGTGTGGCCAAACTACGGCAAAGCCCAAAAAGTTTGTTATCTGTCCCTTTACAGGAGAAGTCTGCTGGTTCCTGGCCTACAAACAGGAGTAATGGCAAAAACGTAACTGAAATTTAATAAATTTGGGGGATGCCTGAGTGGCTCAGTGGGTTAAGCCTCTGCCTTCGGCTCAGGTCATGATCTCAGGGTCCTGGGATCGAGCCCCGCATCGGGCTCTCTGTTCCCCCTCTCTCTCTGCCTGCCTCTCTGCCTACTTGTGATCTCTCTTTGTCAAATAAATAAATAAAATCTTTAAAAAAAATTAATAAATTTGGGAATTAGACCTCTGATCAAAACCCAACTTGATATAAAATCAATTATGGTTTTGCTGTCTTGAGGACATAAACCACGTTAGAATTGCTGTGATAAGCTAGTCATGACCCTGCAGCCCACAACTTGTCTGCTAGTCAAACTGTTGGGTTTGGCCACTGGCTACTTAACTAGGTTCTTAGGTCAGTGGTCTCCAAACTTTTTTTGGTCACATATTTAAAAGAATTTTTTTGTGAAGTGCCTTGGTGTCTGTCGTTAAGCGTCCAACTCTTTTTTTTTTTTTTAAGATTTTATTTACTTATTTGACAGAGAGAGACATAGCAAATATCTCAAAATGTCCAGTGATGAAACAGCTCCAACACGATGCAAAGGCCTTTCTGGGCGGATGGAAATTAGAGAAAATGGCCCGTGCATTGTCTCTCTGCCTTCTTAGGATGTTAGAGTTTCCAGGATTCTTGGAGCTCCGTCCCATCAAACCTCCCTAATCTTAGATGAGACGAAGGCCCAGGGAGGTTAAGCAAGCTCTCTGAGACTTAAGGAGAAGTATCTGGTGGATCCGGAGCTAAACCTTTGTCTCCTGATCTGTGCTAAGCTCTTTCACTGGGCTCCCTGGGCTCATTGGTTCATCTGCTGTGCTCCCTGGCAAGCCAATCTGTGAAATGCCCATTAAACTAATAAGGAACCATTCTAGATCATTCTAAAACACTCATTAAAAGGTGCACATTTGGGGCGCCTGAGTGGCTCAGTCATTTGAATGTCTAACTCTTGATTTCGGTTCAAGTCACAATCTCAGGGTCCTGGGATCCAGCCTCATGTTGAGGATTCTCCCTCTCCCTCTACCCCTCCTCCTGCGCTCTCTCTCTCTCTCTCTCAAATAAGTAAATAAATCTTTAAAAAAAAAGATGCTTGTTTGAGTTGCATCAGAGATGTGTTTTTAGTGGAGCCACTAGGAATATTTGTTTTCCTTTTAGGGGTTTTAACTCAGAGACAGAAGGAAGAGGAAAAAGGGGGAAAAAATCCAGATCCTTGTAGAAGTCTGTTGTAGCGGGTTGAATGGACATAAAAGATATGTCCACCTGGAATCATTAGAAGTGAATATTTTTTTTGGGGGGGAGTCTTTGTCGATGTAATTAATTTAAGGATCTTGAGATGAGATCATCCTACAATGACAAGTGTTCTCAGAAAGGGGAGAAGACAAGTAGCAAGGCCCCATGAAGACAGGCTCAGCGTGAGGCAGCGACAAGCCAAGGAGACACCTGGAGCTGCCAGCTGCTGGGAGAGCAAAGGATTCTTCCCTAGAGCCGCGGAGGGAGCCCAGCTCTGCCAGCACCGTGATTTCAGGTCTCTGGCCTCCAGAGCCGGGGGAGAGTACATTTCTGTTGTTGAAAGTGGACAAGTTCCTGGTAATTTGTTACGGCAGCCCAGGGACACTAACGCGTCTGCTCTGGGAAGTGAGCTGTGAGCAGGAAGAAGGGTGCAGAGGAAAGCTGATCTCACTTTGTCTTGTTTCTAGGACCACATTGAAGCCATTTATGAAACGCTCGGTGAGCCTGACTAGAACATTCAGGGATGCAGCTCTCTGCTTCAGGAAGCTCAGGCTCATGAAGGAGACAGACCCGATTACATGTAATAATAGCAGGTATTGACGGAGGGCAGTCCGGGAGGACTTCTCAGAGGTGGGGAGAGTTGACCTGGGCCTTGTTGGATGAGCAGGAGTTTGCTGACCGGAATATAAGGGCAAGTTTAGTGTAATGAAGTCCTAGGTGTGAGGATGAGCAAGAATTAGGCTCATCATCCAGTCTGGCCTGAAAAACAATAAGAAATAGTGGGAGGTGAGGAGCAAGGCAATCGCTCCGATGCGGTGGGGAAAAGGAAAATCGTGAAATGTGGCTGCTGTGTCTAGAACAGTAAGTTTCATGACAGCGTGGGGACTGTCTTCCTTTGCTGACCCTAGAATAGTGACTCTCAACAAATATTTGTTGAATAAAGGGGGAAAAAAATCCCACATGATCTTCTCAATGATAAAATCCCACTCTCAGGGCGCCTGAGTGGCTCAGTCGGTTAAGTGTCTGCCTTAAGCTCAGGTCATGATCCCAGGGTCCTGGGATCGAGTCCCATGTCAGGCTCCCTGCTCAGCGGGGAGTCCGCTTCTCCCTCTCCCACTGCCGCTCCCCCACCACTTGTGTGCTCGCTCTCTTTCACTCGCTCTTGCTCATCTCAAATAAATAAAAATTTTTTTCTTATAAAATAAAATAATAAATAAAATAAAATACAACTGTCGCGATAAAAACACTCCACAACAAACTAGTAATAGAAGGGAAATCCCTCCGCTTTATAAAGGGCATCTATGAAAAGGCCACAGTGAACATCATACTTGATGGTGAAATGCCGACATCTTTCCCCCTAAATCAGGAGCAAGACAAGGATGTCTGCTCTCACCACCTCTACCCAAATTGTTCTTGAGGTTCTAGTCAGGGCAATTAGGCAAGGAATGGAAATAAAAGATATCCCATTTGGAAAGGAAGACGTAAAACTCTTTACAGAAGACATGATCTTATATACAGAAAGTCCTTTTTTTTTTTAAAGATTTTATTTATTTTAGAGAAAGAGAGCACATGCACGTAAGCATGGGGGGGCGAGAGGGAGGGAGAGAGAAACCCAAGCAGCTCGATCTCACAACCTTGAGATCATGACCTGAGCTGAAACCAAGAGTCAGATGCTTAACCGACCGTGCCACCCAGATGGCCCATTTTATTTTTTTTACAGTAGGCTCCATACCCAGTGTGGGGCTTGAACTCAGGACCCTGAGATCAAGAGTTTGCTCTACTGACTGAGCCAGCCAGGGACCCCTATATACAGAAAATCCTAAAGAAACCACATATACACAAACCAGCAGAGCTAATAAGTAAGTTCAGGGAAGTTGCAGGATACAAGACAATACACAAAAATTACTTATATTTGTATATATTAGCAACGAACAATCCAAAAATCAAGAAAACGATTCCATTTACAATAGCAGCAAAAACAGTGAAATACTGGGGAGTCTGGGTGGCTCAGTCGGTTAAGGGTCCAGCTCTTGGTTTGGGCTCAGGTCATAATCTCAGGGTCGTGACATTGAGCCCACATCGGGCTCTGCATTCAGTGTGGAGTCTGCTGGAGAGTCTTAGTCTCTCTCTCCCTCCACCCCTCCCCCTGCTCTCTCTCAGTCTCTCTCTTTCTAAAATAAATTTTAAAATCTTTTTAAAAATATAGTGAAATACGTAGGAATAAATTTAACCAAAGAAATACAAGACATTGCTGAAACAAAGAGAATAAACCTTATTAAATGTAAAGACATCCTGCATTCATGGGTTGGAAGACAATAATGCAATTAAGATAGCAATACTCCTAAACTGATAACACAGGTTTAATACAAGCCCTATTGGAATTGCAGTTGCTTTTTTTTTTTTTTTTTAATGAACAATCTGATCCTAAAACTCGTATGGAAAGTCAAGGGACCCAAAGAGCCAAAACAGTCTTTGAAAAGAAAAACAAAGTTGGGAGTATTTACACCTCCTCAATTCAAAGCTCACTTCAAAGCTGGAGTAATCAAAGCTGTGTGACTTTGGTGTAAGGATAGATGTACAGATTGATGGAACAGAACTGAGAGTCTAGAAATCAATGCTCATATTTATCATTAATTGATTTTCAACGAGGGTATTAAGACCATTCCAGTGTGGAAAGAACAGTCTTTTCAATGAATGGTACAGGGACAGCTAGATTCCCACATACAAAGAATGAACTTGGACCCACCTCACACCATACACAATAAATAATTTAAAAATGGATCAAGCACATGAGGCACCTGGGTGGCTCAGTTGGTTGAGCATCTGCCTTCGGCTCAGGTCATGATCTCAGAGGGTCCGGGGATTGAGCCCCATGTCGGGTTCCTTGCTCGGTGGGGAGCTGTCTTCTTCCTCTCCCTCTGCCTGCTCCCCCTGCTTGTACTCTTTCTCTCTGTGTCAAATAAATAAAATCTTAAAAAAAAGGATCATTTTTTTACATTAGAATCATACCTAAATGTAAGAACAAAAACTTTAAAACTCTTCAAAGAAAAGTGTAGGCGAAAATCTCTGTGACCTTGAAATAAAAATGACACCAAGAGCACAAGCAAACCAAAGGAAAAAAATAGATAAATCGGACTTCAAATTAAGAACTTATGTGTCAGGGCACCTGGGTGGCTCAGTGGGTTAAAGCCTCTGCCTTCGGCTCAGGTCATGATCTCGGGGTCCTGGGATCAAGCCCCGCATTGGGCTCTCTACTCGGCGAGGAGCCTGCTTCCCCCTCTCTCTGTGCCTGCTTCTCTGCCTACTTGTGATCTCTCTCTCTCTGTCAAATAAATAAATAAAACCTTAAAAAAAAACAAAAAACCGAACTTATGTGTCCATGGACATTATCAAGAAAATGAAAAGACAACCCACAGAATGGGAGAAAATATTTGCAAATTATATATCTGAGAAGAAACTGCTTTCCAGAACACATAAAGAATTTTTTTTTTTTTTTTTTTTTTGACAGAGAGAAAGAGATCAGGAGTGGGCAGAGAGACAGGCAGAGGGAGAGGGGGAAGCAGGCTCCCCGCTGAGCAGAGAGCCGGACATGGGGCTTGATCTTAGGACCCTGAGATCATGACCTGAGCCGAAGGCAGAGGCTTAACCCACTGAGCCACCCAGGTGCCCCCACATAAAGAATTCTTATAACCTAACATAAAGAGAAATCTCAATTGAAACGGGCAGGAGTGCCTGGCTGGCTCAGTCCGTGAAGTGTGCAGCCCTTGAGTCTTGGGCTTGTAAGTTCAAGCCCCATGTTGGGGGGTAGTGATTACTTTTTTTTTTTTTAAATTATTTATTTATTTGACAGAGAGAGAGAGACAGCAAGAGAGGGAACACAAGCATGGGGAGTGGGAGAGGGAGAAGCAGGCTTCCCGCTGAGCAGGGAGCCCAATGCAGGGCTCAATCCCAGGACCCTGAGATCATGACCCGAGCTGAAGGCAGACGCTTAACGACTGAGCCACCCAGGCACCCCAAGATTACTTAATAATAAAATTTTAGGGGCTCATGGGTGGCTCAGTCGGTTAAGCGTCTGCCTTTGGATCAGGTCATGATCCCGGAGTCCTGGGATGGAGCCTCGTGTCAGGCTCCCGGCTCAGGGAGGAGACTGCTTCTCCCTCTCCCTCTGCCCCTACCTCCTACTCATGTTCTCTCTCTCATGCGTTGGTTGTTTGTCTCAAATACATAAATGAAATCTTAAAAAATAATAAATAAGTAAAATCTTAAAGAACACAAAAAATGGGCAAAGGATCAGAATAGACATACATCTCCAAAAGATCTACAAATGGTTAAAAAACACATGGAAAGATGCTCAACATCACTATTCATTAGAGAAATGCAAATCAAAACCATGAGATAAAAGTTCACATCCACTAGGATTCCAAGAACAAAAAGCTAGATAATAAAAATATTGGCGTGAAGTAATAGGAACACTTTTACGTCACTGGTACGAATGGAAAATGGTACAGCCACTATGGACATAAGTTTGATAGTTTCTCAAAAAGTGAAACAGTCATTATATGGCCTAGCAATTCCATTCCTGGGTATAGATCCCCAAAAGATTGAAAACATGTTCACACAAAAACTCGCACACCCATGTTCATACCAGTACTATTCACAATAGCCAAAAAGTTGAAATAACCCAGATGTCCCTCAATGAGTGGATGGATAAAAAAAATGTAGTCTATCCATACAATGGAATATTATTCAGCCATAAAAAAGGAACAAAGTACTGATATGTATTACAACACAGATGAACCTTGAAAACATGCTTAGAAGCCAGGCGCAAAAGGTCATATATTGTGCAATTCCATTTATGTGAATTTTCCAGAATAGGTCAGTTCGTAGAATATAGATTAGTGGTTGCCTAAAGCTAGGGGTAATTGTATATTTTAAAAGGGTAAATTTTAAGCTAAATGAATTGTATGTCAATTAAAAACAAAAGAAAAAAACATTTTTCAGTGATGATCAGGCCTTAAAGTGAGGGGGTTAGGCATCACGTCAAAAATTAATATCAAAAGAGAACAACCCAGACCATTTGCAGGAGGAATGGGCTAGGTTGCTGAGATCTGGATTCTTGCATCAAGGAAACTGAGGCCCAGGCACACAGCTCTCTGGTGGAGCCAGAATTAGTACGCAGGTGTGTGTGCCTTATGAGCTCGGTCCTTGCAGCTTCTAGCCCTGCACTGTCCAATAGGAAAGCCCCTAGCTCTTCCGGCTATTGCGCCCTTGAAAAGTGACTAGTCTGAATTTAGATCCCCTGTGAGTGTGCAATGTATGCTAGGTCTCGAAGACTCTGTAAGAGGAAAAGAACATAAAGTATCTTAACTTCTTTATGTTCATTACATTTGACATATTGTTCAAGATAGATTGTGTTAAATAGACCAGTTTCGCCAGTTTTTCTATTTCTAAACTGTGACTACTAAAAAGTTTTATATTATGTATATGGCTTGCATTTATATTTCGATTGGAGAATGCTACTCTAGAGTATTTGGGCCCTTGGGGCAGTGTAGGAGAGATTGGCGTTAATTCATTCACGAAATAAAATTTCCCTGAGCATCCTTGGCTGAATTAGCCTAAAGCTGATCCCCGGGTGTGCTAGTTAAGCTGGAGAGGGGGTATCACCTGCACTTTGAATCCTAAAGGGGAGGGGGGAAGGCATGCGTGGTAACCATACCCTCTTGGTGGGGAGGTTGATGCCTTCTTCACTAATCCAGATGTGCCTGAAGGTCTGTGGCTAAGTAAAAAATCTGCAACACATGGTGATTAAAAACGGCAGAAAAGGGTGGGTATCTTGTGTATTTTGACGAGCTTTACTGTTTAAGCGGAACTCCAAGAAACGGTACCTTTCAAAAGCTTAGTCATCTAATCCAAGATATACATGTGATGCTGTTTCAGTCAGACCTGAGGATGGGCTGGAGGGGTGGGGGTGGAAGGCGGACCGAAAATTGTAACGCACACAGCAGGAAAGTAGAAACTTTGTCAAGTTCATTCTTGTATCCTTGGCGCCTGGACCAGTGCTAGGCACGTAGTAGGCGCTTCTTAAACATCTGAATGGGTTAAGATGTAGAGTTTTGTGGATGCAAGAGTGAATTTTGCAGGCAAGAGGCCTCTGGCTTTTGTCAGTCTCCAAGGAGTCTCGTAGGCCCCCCAAAGGGTTAAAAACCACTTAATACAGACAGGGACACGAATTTATTTGAAATCAATGTCAAGAATTGGTTGTTCTTCTTCTGGGGAATGGCCAGACTTCGGCGTCTGGAATGATCTACGTACTTAAAAATACCACTCGCCACCATTTTCTCCAGGTAATTTTCCATCCCTGCCCCCACATCCAAGGGGGGAAAAGTAATTCTGAAATCCTACCTAGCTATTAAAAAAGAAGGAAAGAAAGAGACGAAGCGGTAAAATAGCGAATCTCCGGGCGCGGAGAGCCTAGCAGAAGAAAGGGACCCACGCGGGCCTTGGGCGCCGCCGGGACCCAGCCCCCCAAACTTTGCCAAGTTGCGGGCGCCGAGCGCGGCCGGAGGCGCGGGGCGCGGCCGCGGGCAGAGCCGCCCCCTGACGCCGGGCCGCGGCGCGCCGGGCCGCCCCCTCCCGGCCCGGGCCGGCCCCGCTGGCTCCGCTCAAAGTTTGCGGCCGCCCCTGCGCCCGCCCGCCCGATGTATGGGTGATATACTGCAGCGGGTGTCAGGGTGAGGGACGGCCATATTTGCCGGTGCGGCCCGAGCCGTCAACAACAAAAAGTGCGCGGGAGCTCGGCGGGCGCACGGACGGGCGCTCGGACGCCGGGCCCGCCTCGCCGCCGCCCGGCCTCGCCGCTGCCGCTGCCGCCGCCGCCGCCGCCGTCCTCGCGGGCCTGGCCCCGCGGCGCCCCGGCGCGCCCCGCCGCTCGGGGGGATGTCTTACAAACCGAACTTGGCCGCGCACATGCCCGCCGCCTCCCTCAACGCCGGTGAGTGAGTGCGCCCCGCGGGCCGCGCGCGCCGCGCCCCAAGTGCCGCCAAGTTGGGGGCCGGCGCGCCCGGCCCCGGCCCCGGCTCCCGGGGGCCCGCGGTGGCCGGGGGCGCCGGGCACCGGGTCCCGGCCCGGGGCAGCGCGGCCGCCGCCGCCATGATTCCGGCGCCCGCGTCGCCAAAGTTCGCGGGGGCGCCCCGTGCCGCGGCGGGGCTCGGCCGGGGTCGGGGCCGGGGGCGCGGGCGGCCGCCGCGGTCCCCCCCACGCCGGCGGCCGAGGGATCGCGGGGAGCGCGGCGGGCGAGGGCGGGGGAGGCTTTTCTCTGCTCCTTTTTCCTCCGGCTTTTGGGCGGCTCGGCGAGGGCCCCTGCCGGCGGGAGTCGGGAGCGGCCGGGCCACGCCGGCAGCGGGGCGCGGGGCCCGGGTCGCCCTGGAGGAGCGGGGGTGGGGGGGGCGCGGGCCCGGGGCTGGGTGGGGGGGCGGGCTGCAGGGGGGCAGGTGAGCCAGGCCAGGCCGTGCGTGGGCAGGGCGGGGGCGGCGAGCGTGCCCGGTGCGGGCTCCCCCTGAGGGCGCGGGGCCGCTGGGGTCACCGGCGGTGCGGGGGACTCGATCATCAGTGGGGGCTCGGTCTGGCGCGCCGGAGCTGGGGTGCCCACAACGCGGCACGCCGGATGTCCCCTCAGGCGTGCGCGGAGTGACAGAAGTTGGAGAAGACCGGGGGCTTCTGAGTGCCTGCGGGCGGTGGGTGAGGGCGGCGTTTCGGCCCAGACTCCGCATCTCGGAGCCCCCAAGTGTGGGCTTCGAAGGCCCCTTCTGCGGAAGCCGGGGGTGGAGGGGCGTCCTCTCCCTTCCCGGGGGCTGGAGCTGGGCGATCCCAGGAAACTCCTCCAGAAGTTGTCAGGCGGCTTCAGGCCGTGCCCCGGAGCTTGCCCCAGGGATCAAGGGAGACCTGGGGTCGGGGAAGGAAGATGGTGAGGTTAGGGTGTGACCGGCTTTTCCCCTTGTCTGGGTCTTTCTCCTTTAGACACTTGGTTGGCAACAGACTTCCAAAAAAGCAGGCGCGTTGGAGGGGGGAGGGGGGCAGAGGCCTTGTGGGGGAGGGGATTGGCCTTGCTGGTCAGAAATGCCACGTTGGCAGTTGGCCGCGAGTTTTGGGCCTTGTCTCCAAACGGTGACTCCGTAACTCCAAAAATCTGAAGAGGGACCCAGGAAATCAATCAATCAATCACTCTATCTATCTATGTATCTATCTATTTTAACTTATAGGACACAGATTTGGGGGTTGGAAAGGGTTAACATAGATTCAGGGTGCCCGCGGAGGCAAAGTTGAATTGGTTAAATTTGGGGTCTGCGTCCCAAGAGCAAACAGCCACTATTTTCTCAAATGTTCGCACCACCTTTGGGGTCTGCCAACCTTACAGAGACGGGCTTCATGGTCCAGATAGGACCATGCCATTCTCCTTGCCTGCTTCGTCTGTCTCTGGGATATGCAGGCTGGAAGGTCTTGCTGCCAGCCTGGACGCCCTGGAAATCTCAGGCCTGGCCTAGGATAGTTGAGGCAGGTGCCCTAAACTGAGACCTTTGGGGATTGGGGTCAAGTGACAGGGGCACCCACTCAGGACCCCTGCAGCCCTGTGCTGGGCTGGCTGGCACCTGTGCACAGGTTTTCTTCCGTGGTGATTGCCAGGAGGACTGCTGAGGTCCCCAGATATCTGGTGTTTGGGTAGGGGGGCTGCGCCCCTCCCCGTGGACCCTTTAGAAAGCCCCAGTCTCCCCCTGCCATTTGCATCCAAGATGGACTCTCCGCTGCCGCTCCTCCGGCTTCCTTGTCATCATCCCTCACGCCCTCCAGCCCTGCCTCCTGCTCGCGGGTTGCCAAGCCGCGGCCTGGCCGGCGGTGGCAGTGGCGGAGTTAGACAAAGCCCCCGCCTCCCCGCCGGAGAGCACATCCCCCCCCCCCCAGGCGCCCCAAGTGGCGGGAAGGCCGCCAGCTCCCCAGGCCCAGGCCGCTCTTTGTCTGGCATGGGGGCGGGGAGCTGCGCCTGGCCCCAGGAGCTGCTGGCCTCTGCCAATCCCTCCCTCGGCTCCGGGCCCTCCCTGGTCCCCGCACACTGCGTGCATTGTCTGTGATGCTCGAAGCGGCCGCGCTCACGCCCAATCTGGTTTTCTCCCTGGCCTCCTGCAGCCGGCTGCACTGGCCCTCCGTGCGTCTGCCGGAAGGAGTGGGCATGAGTAGAACTCAGGGCCCTTCTGCCAACTCTCCCCAGGGCCGCACACATCCCCCCTCCTGCCAGAGTACGAGACTGGCACTGACACAGAATTGGGGTCACCTACCATGTTACCTGGTGATGGGAAAGGCAAGCCCTCAGCTATTCCCCAACCCTCCCCCCAGCCCAAACCAGGTGATTTCTCCTCCCTCTTAGCATCCACTGCAACGCCCCCCGCCCCCCCAGACCTAACCCTAGCCCCATGGAAGAGTGGGGCTTTAGACATTCTGTTGGGAACCATTGGCTCAAACAGATGGAGAAACAGCCCCAGAGAGGGAAGGGTCTCATCCAAGGTCACAGCCAGACCAGTCCTGGTCCAGGCCCTCGTCTGTAGGAAAGCGGATGGGACAGGAGGCAGGGAGGTGAGGAAACCAACAAGAGGCGAGGGCAGTCCCGGGAATGTGCTCCCGAGTCCCGCTCACCTCCTGCCCAGGACCTGGAATCTTCTAGAGCCTGGGCTGTTCTGCAGGGGTGTGTACCCACTTAGCGTCCTGGCCTTCCAGAGAGGTGTGATACCCTGTGGTGGTCACGACTGGAACCCAGATCTGGGACTGCAAAGACCACACTCCCTGCCCATGTCAGAAGGTTCGGGAAGTTGGCGTTTGGCTGCTGTGGTGAGGGGTGCTTGGGGGCACCCCCCCACCCCGTCCTGTGCTCCGGCCACCGCACTTCTGTGGTTGCCTTGGATGGAGGTCGCAGACGCGCTGGTAGTTCGTCCCCAGCCTGAGCAGCATGGGCCCATAGCACAGGTGTCTTACCTTCCCCGGTTGGGGGGTATGGCGACTGGGGTGAGGAGTGGCCCCGTGATGTGCCCACTTACCAGCTGAGAAGTGGCAGGAACCACGCTCCCTGACTGGGCATCCCACATCGGAGCCTAAACCTGGGCCCCAGCTTGGGGTGGGGGACGTGAAATCCAGGGCAGCCCCTAGAGCGAGGAGGACATCTCGGGTACGGAGCTGTCCCCAGCTCCTGGACAGAGGGACAGGGCTCGGGATGCTCGCCTGTCCTGTGGCGTGTGGCTCAGGACAACGCCCACCCTCTCCAGACTGTGTGTCTCTTCCCGGTGCGGGCCTCCAGGGCTCCCCGAGGGCCCCTTGCACTCCGCCAGCCGCAGCTCCTGAGCGGCCTTCCTCCCCGTCCCCTCCCCTGCTCGCACCAGATGAGCAGCTGGTCGGTTTGGCCAGCCTGGCACCAGCTGTCCATCCCCGGGGCCAAGTCTGCGTGGTGCGCCGTGTGCTCGAGAGACTGGCTCCGGGGGCGGCAGGCAGGGGGGGGCTCGTCTGGGCGTGGAGGCAGGCAGGCGGCTGCCGAGGAGGGCTAGGTAAATTCTCCATGGTTACCGCTGTTTGTAATTCTGCAGGACAGCCTCTACCCGCTAATGGCCACTTGGCCGCCATTATGGGTCTGCATGCTTCCGGCTACTGAGCTGGAGCCGGAAAATTCCCCGCAGATGACTCCCCCCCCCCGCCCCCCCCATCCAGGAGACTCCATTCCGAGCCGGGCCCTGTCCCCACGTGCTCCCTCACTGCTGAAGGACCGTGTGTCTGAGTGTTGCGGTCCATACACGGGGCCTTGGCCCTCCCCTCTTGGGGCGGGAGCCATCCAGGCGTCCGTTCAGACTGTCGCGGATCCTGGCCCCTCTTCGGGGAGGGAACCACAGGGGCTCAGGGAGATTGAGAGGCTACCGAGGACACGCAGAGACACGGCTGTAGACTCCAGATTCCTGACGTGGTGTCCGGTGAACCAGTCTCCACCCGGGTTAGGGCTCCGGTCCTCCGAGCCCTCCCTCCGTCTTCCTTAGCATCCGTGCGGCCGAGGGCTGGGCACACGCGGTGGGGACCGGCCCCAGGAGCAGGTGGGCCCCTGTGGCGGGGGTTTGGCTCTCGGTCATCCATCTCTGGGGAGCAGCAGGGCCCAGGGAGAAGGGACCGGCAAGGATTAGGCCAAGAGTAGCAGCAGATTTCGTCTTTGCGACCATCCCCGACCTGCGGATGGGAGCGAGTTCTGTGGTTGATGCGTGACGTCTGCTGTGGTGCTGGGTGTGAAGAGCGGGGACCTGTTCGCTGCATTTTCCTGTCGTCTGGGCTGGGCGTCGGCCATCACCAGACTAGAGGACAGGAGCAGGGTCTCTGTCCTCTGAAGACAAGAGACCGCTGTTTGGCATGGGTCCGGGGTAGGGGGACTCTCGCGGGACCCAGAGTCTTTGCTTTGGGTACAGTTACGTGATTCCCGATTGTCCTCTCCTCCGTAGCTGGGAGCGTGCACCCGCCCTCCACCAGTATGGCGACGTCCTCACAGTACCGCCAGCTGCTGAGTGACTACGGGCCGCCATCTCTCGGCTACACGCAGGTACGGTGGGGGGGGATGTGTGGCGGGAGGGGCTCTGGGGCTGGCCTGGGCACTGAGGGGACATGCTTCCCTCCGTCCGGGGAGGAGGGCTGCTGGGACAGACGAAGGAGTAGAAGCGATGCAGTGGCACAGTCGTCCGAACTTGAACCTACGGCCCTGGCCGGCCTCAAGTCTCCAGCCTGGAGGCATCAGCGTTGGGGGGGTATTTCACCGGGGCACGGGGAGACAGGCAGCAGAGAGCCCAAGGAGAGGCTGGAAGGCCTGAGTGTGCAGGTCCTTTTGGGGCCACCAGCCACGTGTGTCCTTGTGGCGGGGGTCTCTGTGCTGGACTCCTGAGGAAGTAAGGCTTGACCTGGGCTCTGGATCTGAGCCTGAGCAGGGGAGAGGGGCCCCTCTTCTCACTCACTCCCCACAAGGTTGTGGCCCCAGCAAAGAGGAGGACAGGGGCCCTTGAGTCAGACCACGGGAGTTTCTCTGTGGTTCGGTCCCCTGCTTGGCAACCTCGTAGAGATCTGGTTCCTCATTGTCGAGCGGGGTCCATGCTGGCACTGGCCTCACGGGCTGTTGCCGATGGAGGGACCTGGCCAGGCCCCCCGCCTCAGTGCCCTCTGGCCGTGGCTGCCGTCGGGTTCTCTGGCGTCCTCGGAATGCGGCGGCATTCTGGGGTCGCCGCGGAGGCTGGCCCTGGGCGAGGGTGGCGGCTGGCCATGCCGCGCCAGGCCGTGCTGTCCCAGGAGCAGATGCGGGACCCGGGACGGGACCGCCGGAGGAAGCGGCGGTGGGAGGACGGCGAGGAGGACTGCCAGGCCAAGAGGCGGCGCCCGGAGGGTGCTGAAGAGCTGAGCAAGGACAGGAGGAAGGCCCTGGAGGCCAGGAGACAGAGGCGGCAGAGGAGGAGGGAGGAGCAGGCGAGGGCCTTGGGGGGGGGCCCCGCGGGGACCCCAGCCTCACTCATCGGGGTGCTTACTTGGGCTATGGGTGGGGTCTAGAGCAAAAGGGGTTTTGGGGGGTGAGCCCTGCCGGCGGAGTGGGGGGGAGAATGGGTGAATTGAAGCACATTCTGTGTTCTGTCCAGATGGTCTTTGGCAATTCTTTGTAGTCCTGCTGACCCCAAGGTGTGGCCCCCACCTCGTCCCCGTGCTCTGGCCTGTCCTCCCCAGGGATGTACGTGCGCATCGACCTGGGTCCTAGGAACGACCCGGTGCCTGCCGAGGAGACAAGCCAGTCCTCCTTTTTTCTCAGTCGAGATGTTAAAAGCCTTCTGGAGGCTGCCGCTGGCTTCCTAGAGTGTAGGAGGACAGCAGAGCCCAGCTCTCTGGTCTGTGGTTACCCTGCAGGGGGACCAGCCTGGCCCCGGCAGAGACAGCCACTCCGGGAGCCTGGGCCAGGCGTCCCTGCCTCCAGCGGCTGCCTCAGCGTGCACCTCTCCCTGCCCTGTCCTTGCTCTGGCTGGCGTGTGGCGCGGCCCTGACCGTGGCCTTGGGGTCAGGTTAGGGTTCAATCCATGTAAGCTCGTCCTTCTGATTCTAGGGAACAGGGAACAGCCAGGTACCCCAGAGCAAGTATGCCGAGCTGCTGGCCATCATCGAGGAGTTGGGGAAAGAGATCAGACCCACTTACGCGGGGAGCAAGAGCGCCATGGAGAGACTAAAACGAGGTAAGCAGTGGGACCCAGACTCCCCTCACGGGTGCTGCCTCCCTGCGGGGTGTGTGGGGAGGTCCCCTGTGCCCCAGGCGCGCCTGTATCGTTCATCGGATGTGGGCCGGCCCGTGGGATGGAGACTGTTGTTGGGATCTGACAGGGAGGCCTCGTGTGCCTCCCGGGAGGCTCCATATGCTTTAAAAAAGGCGCCTTTATAGCCCAGGTGCTGCTGCTTTGCTGCCTGCTCTGCCCCTGTGGGCTGCCGCTGGTCGCAGGCAGCGCAGGGGGCCAAACGCGCCGGGCTTCCTTCTCTGGGTGGGCCGGGGACAAGGAGTCGTGAGGTCCTGGGTCCTGTGTTGGCCTCTGCTGTGCGCTCTTTGGAGCAGAGCCCGAGGGGGCCCACGGGTCCGCGCTAGTCTGGGAGGGAGACCAGGAACACTGGGAAGTTCCTTCGTGATTGAAGAGGGAGGGAGGGCGGGCAGGAGCATGATGTCACAGAAAACCGGTGACTCACGTGAAGACGTGACCAGCTGGTCTGGGGGGGGCGGTGAAATCGGCTGGCACCTCGTGAAGTCCTGGGGTGGAGGGGAGAAGAGCATTTCTGTTCTAGAAGGTGGCAGTGCAGAACAGCAGCAGCCTGGGTGCAAGTTTAATTGAGGGAGGGATCTGGTATTTCCGAGGAAGGCTGGAGAGGCAAGTCTGGAGTAAATCTGGGGCCTAAAGGGGGGCTTCTGCGGAGGCCAGGACTCCACAGTGACGGGCGAGGCTGGCCGAGGACGGCAGTGGGCTTCCCTGGTGTTTATGAAGCCTTCATGGACAGAGAGGCTGGACCTGGACAGGGCTTGGGGAAGGGGCGTGAACCCTGACCCATCCCGGGGGGCAGGTGGGGATCGCTCTGCATCCGGACAGCTGTTTGGAGGCGGGGGAAGCAAGACGGTCCTGACATGTGGAGTTCTGGTTACCCGAGTGGAAATCCCTGGGAAGAGGCTGAACCCCAGAGTCTAACAGGTGATCTGCAGTCCCCCCAAAAAAGCCAGCGGGTTCAGGCCAGCCGATGGCTTTTGTGATGGCTCGTGATGCCTCGTGATGGCTCCAGGGCAAGAGCTGCGCGAGCAGCTGGTCCCACGGTCACACTCAGCAGGAGACAAGTTCAGGCTAGGCAAGTGCGTGTCGCAACAGAGTGAAGGAGGGTCGTAAAGGGCACGGGGAGTCAGGCGCATGGTCGCTAGGTCAGCAAACTATAACTGATAGGCCAAGCATGGTTTTTAGTTTTTAATGGGGGACATGATTCTGCGGGGCGCCTGGGTGGCTCCGTCCTTAAGCGTCCGCCTTCGGCTCGGGTCATGATCCCAGAGTCCTCAGATCGAGCCCCGTGTCGGCCTCCCTGCTCAGCAGGGAGTCTGCTTCTCCCGCTCCCCCTGCTTGTGCTCGCTCTCTTGCTGTGTCTCTGTCAAACAAATTAAATCTTAAAAAAAAAGAAAAGGGAAAGAAAATGATTCTGTGACAAGTGAAAATGATCTGGAGATCAGACTTCAGCGTTCGTAGTAAAGGGTTACTGGAAGATGGCTCCACCCATTGCTCCTCTAATGGCTGTTTGAGCGGTTGTGACAGAGCCTGTGTGGCCTGCAAAGCCCGAGATACTTACTGTCTGGCCCTTTCTGGAAAAGAGTCTTCTGAAGCTCAGAGATAAGATTTGTGAGATGTGGACGCCTGCGTGACTTGGGGATGTCGTTCACAATGCCCCCCTCCGGCAGTCCCCTCTCTGAGGGAGTACATTCTTTGTGTCTATTAAAACGAGATCAGTATCTCACCGCGTTCACTACAGGCCACAACAACAACAACAACAAGAACAACAAAACAAACGCAACAACCAAATCATGAGCAGCAAACCAGAGCAAGAAGAGACGGGCAGGGGAGCGATAGGGCGGAAGGTGCTCTCCGCACCCGGCGGGCTTCTGGGTCACAGTGGACCGAGGTTGGACATAAACGAGCAGTCTTGCATCCTAACTGTGCAGGCTGGACACTGGACAAGCCCTTTCTAGAACTTAGAATATGAAGAAGTCAGAGAAAAGTCACGATTTGAAGTCCCGGACTCTCCAAAGTGGGTCCGGCTTACCAAGAGCGGGTGCAGACACACCTGCTTCCGTCCTCTGACGGCTTGAGACGCCAGGAGAGCTTGCGGGTCGTCCCCGTGTGTGCGGGAAGGGGCTGGTGGGGGCCACGAAGAGGAGTCTGGGCTAGGAGGGAAGGCCTTCGAAGTGGGGCTTTCCAAACCGCTGGAATCCCGGGGTGGCTTGGATGCAGGTCCCGAGGTCCCTTCCAGGGCGAGGGCTTTTCAGCTGGGTTGTGCAGGGCCCTCTTCCTCTGCAGGGATGGCTTCTGCTGGACTTCAGCCTCTGCCTCTCCTCCAGGCATCATTCACGCCAGAGGACTGGTTCGAGAGTGCTTGGCGGAAACGGAACGGAATGCCCGATCCTAGCTGCCCGCGCGGAAGGTTTTCCAGCTTCGTCTGAGACCGGAAATTACAGCTCATCTCCCATGTTCCCATGAAACTCTTGTTTGCAAAATGGTAACAGTTTGGTTTCTCCTTCCCACGTCCCTCCCATGGTTCATGAGGCTGAGATTGAGAATATTTTGCAGTGGACTAGGATTTCCATTTTAAATAGTTAGGAATTAGCCAGGGTTTTTTGTTACTGTTTTTTTCCCCTCCTAAGCATTGATTTAAAAGATGCACGTGAAAGATACCTATCTCACAGCAAAGATCCCAATACGTTACCCAGATTGTTCTCCGTTCTTTTTCATAAGCTAATACAACTCTGAGGGGTTTTTTTTTGTTGTTGTTTTTTGGTTTTTTTTGGAGTGCATACGTTTGCCCCACGGTGTGGATTCCGCTTAATATAACTTCTTTTGTGCTTAAGCATTTGCTTGCATGACTATTAGTGCTTTGAGGTCAATTTAAAAAATGCACAAGTTATAAATACAGAAGAAAGAGCAACCTACCAAACCTAACCTAACAAGAACCCTCCCCCACCCCCCCAAATTTTCCTACTAAGACTGTGTGTGGATTTCAGTTCTCCTTTTCCTGTAAGGTGATCTAAACATCTGGAAGAAAATGACTAAAACTGTTTGCATCTTTGTATGTATTTATTACTTGATGTAATAAAGCTTATTTTCATTAACAATTTGTATTAAGGTGTGGGTTCCTTGAATTCTTAAGTGTTTCGTTTCTTTGTGTTTTTAAGTGATATTTTAAAAAACAGCTCCTCGGGGGCACCTGGCCAGCTCAGTCCCTAGAGGTGCAGCTCTTGATCTGGGGCTTGTAAGTTCGAGCCCCACGTTGGGTGTGGTGGTGACTTAAAAATGAAATCTTTAAAACAAAATAAAACAAAAAACAGCTCCTCTGACGAGAGTGGGAGATTCCTGTCCCAGAGGGTTTGCCCACCTGACCCCAGAAATCTTTTGTGCGCTGATGCCAGAACCACTCCGGGCCAAAGAAGGAAGGCGTTTGCCTAAGTCAGAAGGTGGGGGTCAGGTGAAGCTGCGTCCCGGTGCGTCGTGACTGCTGTGGACGTCAGTGCCCGCCAGGGAAGTGAGCAGGAGCATTAGTGGAAGGGGCTTTACTGACTCTCCCCGCCGCCTGCCCACAGTGAGGCCGTTCTCGGCTTCCAGGTGCTTGTCCTGTGAGCATTTCCGGGCTGCTCCGGGAATCTAGTTGTCCTACGACGTGGCCTCTGGACTCCAGTGAGCTTCCTCTAGTCCTCGCTGGAGGATTCCGCTGCCCCGGTGCTCCGGGAGGCCGGCCTGCGCTGGCCGAGCTGAGACTGTGTGGTGGTCCCCAGCAGCGGCCCCCAGAAGGATTTGGCGGTGATTTCTACTACATTCCTGAGGCGCTAAGCCCCGGGTGATGAGGATTCACCGTGGTGACAGGGAGACAGAGACAAAGACGGGATGGGGTCAGTTTTGCAGGCACGAGGGAAGGGCCCAGCCAAGACGGGTTGAAAGGCCAGTAACGGACTCGAGGGAGCGGGCGTGGCTACGTCTGTTTCATGCACAGCGAATCCCAAAAGGTATGAGAGGAGACAGATTGAAGCTCTGTCTACAGCTCCCGAACTTCTCTTCCCACTGTTACCTGCTTGTCATGTACCCTTCCAGGCGCTTGGCTACCTTCTGAATAGAGGTCCGCATGGGGATGGGTCCTGGGTGCTGCGACCTGCCTCCAGAATTGCACGCAATGCTTAAGCTTCCGGACCGGCTGGCTCCGGGGTGAGAAGAGCCTTACCTGGCTGCCTTAAAGGTGAATTTATTCGGACACAGGTGCTGCGCACGCGGTCCACACCTGTAGAATGGGCTGGTTTTGACTGCAGATCCTGATAGTGGCCTTCTCTCCTCATGGTTTTTCCCCTACCTGTTTTATGGGTGAGCCCCAGATGTGTGCTGACAAGCCAAGCTATTACCTCTGCCTGAAAGCCCCACACAACTGTAGGGTCAAATCCAGCTTCAGTGATGGCCTTGTGCAAATTCACAAATAAATCAGGTTTCTGGAAACTCCTCACAAATCCATTTGTAAGTAAACACATAGGGAATGTCATGTGTATTTTTTTTAAGTAAGCTCTACGCCCAACTTGGGGCTCAAACTCATGACCCCAAGGTCAAGAGTCCCATGCTTCACCGACTGAGCCAGCCACGTGCCCCAGAAATGCCACTAATGTTTGTCTCCCTTCCACAGTTTTCCAAGAAAAAAAAGGAACTTCCTGGGTGGCTCAGTCGTTAAGCGTCTGCCTTTGGCTCAGGTCATGATCCCGGGGTCCTGGGATCGAGCCCCACATTGGGCTCCTTGCTCAGCGGGGAGCCTGCTTCTCCTTCAGCTCCCCCGCTTGTGTTCCCTCTCTATCGCTCTCTGTCATAAATAAAATTTAAAAAAAAATTTTAAAAAGGACCTTCCTTACTAATAATGCTTTTTTCAAAAAGTTTTATTTTTAACCTTTGATAATAAAACAAGACAATCACACAAATATGTAGCTTAAAAAAATACAGTGACGTCTTTCTAACTACCCCCCCAGGTCCAGAAAGAACTTTGTCAGCCATCCACAGCCCCTCCGGCTGTCCTATCACAATGACCCCTTTCCTCCCCACGAAAAGTAGCCGCTGTACTTTTATAGTAATGTCTTCTATGTGTCTCTTTATAGTTTTATTCTCAAAATGTGCATCTCTGTTCATCACAGTTTAGTCCGCCATTTAAAAAATTGTGATTTAAAATGTTAAGTCTATCTGTATTTCCTAGAGTAATGCTTGAGATGGACTGGAACTCCCCACCATTATTCCTTGGAAGCATCTGGCAGGTTCTTTTTTTTTTAATTTTGATTTATTTTTTTAGAAAGAGGGAGTGTGCAAGCATGAGCGGGGTGAGGAAGGGGGTATGGGGACCGAGGGAGAGGGGGAGAGAATCTTAAGCAGGCTCCCTGCCCAGCATGGGGCCCGATGCAGGACTTGATCCCATGACCTTGAGATCGTGACCTGAACTTAGATCAACAGTCGGATGCTTAACTGACTGAGCCACCCAGACACCCCTGCATCTGGCAGATTCTTTAGTTAGAATCTGTGATTTTTTCAGGGGCGCCTGCCTGGCTCAGTCGGAAGAACGAGCGACTCTTGATCTTGGGATCAGGGTTGTGAGTTCAAGCCCCAAGACGTAGAGATCTTAAAAACAAACAAACAAACAAACAAACAAAAAAAACAGAAAAGCATCTTCGTTTCTTTCTCAGTGGACGTTTTTACTCGATTCCCAGAGTTCTTTCAGCAGCTTCTTTTTCTCTAGGGTTTCCTTTGCTCTTTTTTTCCTCTCTTGCTTTTTCCTCTCTGCCTCCTGTTTTTCTTTGTAAACAAGACTGTTTTCACCATTGTAGAAAATATCCAGTTTCTCTTGGAGGATTTTCCGAGCGAGCTTTCTGTTCTGATCAACCGATCTCGTCTGATGGCACTGCGAAAGATAGTATTTTATAATGTGAACACGTTCGTTCTGGACAGGACCTCAGAAATTGTGGAATTCCACCCAGTCGCTCCACAGATGGGGACGGGCCCGAGAGGCAAGGCCACTCGTCAAGAATCCCAGTGAGTTCGTGACAGAACTAAGACCATATGCCCTCCTTCCTGCCTCTTCCTAGCCTTGACCTTGTCCCATCCACTCAGCTGTATTACATGACTTTCTCGGTGATGGTTTTATTATTAAGAGTGTTGCTTTGTTCGGAAGCAAAGATAGCCTTCAGATAACTTAAAGTCCCCAGATAATTTTGAAAATATCAACTGATATGTCTAGCTTGTGGCCAGGGTAGTAAGCCCTCTGCACCATTTATAAACGTAAAATTCTGTCTCAGGGAGGAAGATAGCATCTTTATGATTAGTCAGCCATACCGTCGATTATGTCATCCCTGAGTTATTAGGGGCGAGTGCCTTTTACAAAACTATTGGATAAAAAATTCTCTGAAAATAGAGCGAGAGAAGAGTACGGAAAGCAAATCTACAGTAAGTTTATAAAACAGTTAAACAAAAATCCTGTCAGGTTTCAGAAGTTTATGTGTTGCTCATGCATGACGCTTTTTCTCAAGGAGGAAGACAAAAGCGATTGAGGTTTTAACTGATGGGCTCTTGGCTCAAAAAGCTTGGCGGTGAAGAACAGCTGTCGGGAGCACAGACTTTGGGCTTGGTCTGGGGTGACGCCCGCGGCTGTAGGATCTCGGGCAAGTGACTTAACCTCTCTGTGCCTCATCCCGCGCCTGTACCACGAGGGAGACAAGGCACGAGGGCTTGCGAGGATGACGATGGACTGCGTGCGGAGCTGCGCCGACCGGGGCCTCCCCCGTCTCCGGTATGTGGAAAGCCCGCCTTGCTGTCCCTTCTCAGGGCTCTCTGGCGACTCAGAACGGGCCAGCAGTTAGCTGTACTGAGAGGCAGCGGGGGCCGCTACTAACCAGGGAACGGGAGAGAGCATTCCAGTATTCCCGGGGGCTCGGGGTGCGTTGCGAGCTGGGGATACTCTGATCAGAGATTGGTTTTGAGGTAAAGAAGGAAGACGCCTCTGGGCAGCCACGTGTCGCATTTTTATCCCGAGGGCTGGACATGCCCTGCCTGGGTTACGGCACTCTGAGAAGGGCAGGGGTCACGCACGTTTACCAAGGAGGGGACCAAAGCGGGGACGTCTACCTTGACGACGATGCCGGAGGGGATGTGCCTCAGCACCACGCAGTTGCTGGTTTTGTTGGTGGCCTGGCCCCCCGGACCGTGCCCTTTCACGAACTGCTCTTCAAGGTCCCTCTCCTCCAGGGGCGGCGGAGCGGGCCGGTCCTTCCTGCCCGCCACCTGGACCGCAGGGACCGCGGCTGCCGGGGCGAGCAGCGCCCGCCTATCCCGAGGCCCGGGGCCCCACGGCGCTGGCCATATCCCGGCCAGGGCTGCAGGCCAGCGAAAGCAAGCTGTGGGCCTCATGCAGAGGGCTCTGCCTGTTCACCGCCCGAGCTGGAGGAACAAAAAAGACAGCCTCAGGAAGATGCGTTCGCTCTGAGGATTACACTAAAGGTTCTAGGACAGCCTTTTATTAACCGGTTCAAACGAGGGCCACCCATCCGTCATGTGGGGTATTTAGGAAGTCAGTGGAGACGGCAAGACACAGCCCTCTGCAGCTTCGGGCCAGCTCCCGTGATCTTCGCTGCATGTGCCCTCCCAGCTGATAACTTTTCTTTTTTATTTTTTTTTAAAGATTTTATTTATTTGACAGAGAGAAATCACAAGCAGCCAAAGGATCAGAGGGAGAAGGAGACTCCCCACTGAGCAGGGAGCCCGAAGCGGGACTCGATCCCAAGACCCTTGGGATCATGACCTGAGCCGAAGGCAGAAGCTTGACCGACTGAGCCTCCCAGGTGCCCTTGATAAATATTTTCTTATAACAAACCGAAAATATCTTCAAAGCACCAGAGGTGCTGCTTTCTCAGGAAGGAGAGGTTTTGAGCATGACATTCAAAAGAACAGGGCTGTAATTCCATAAAGAAACACTAAACAGGGTACCAAGCAAGAAGTTAGGATCTGAGTCCGGCGACATTATTTAACCGTTTGAGAATCTTTGAAATCCAAGTGTAAAGACGACAGTATGCAAGTCTATCCTCTAGCTGAGCTTACGCGGTCTGACACAGTAAATATCACTATCAATCAATGTCATGATTGTTGTTTTTTCATGTTTCCAGTTTCATGGATTTGCATAGGAACATCTGTTCCCTCAGACGTACTGCCAATAACATGATCCAAGCGGTACTCATCCCTGGAACGTTAGGATCAACTGATTTTTATGAGGGTGCCCGCGTGGTTCAAAATGCCACACGAGGCGTTGTGAGCGATGCGAGGTGGGCGAGAGCGAGCCTTGGTCTTCATGGAGCTTACAGTCTAGTCAGAGAGAAGAGGCTAAAAGAGAAAGCAGTATTTAGCCATTAGACTTAAAGGGCTACTCCAGATGTAGCAGAAGGCTGGAATGTCTTCGCTGACAAGTGAATGGTGTGGAGAGTAACAGCTACCAGGACGTGGTGAATCCCACAGGCCTTTGCTTTCTTCCAGGGGAGGAAGGCGGAACAAGCCGACAGGTGTGTTAGCTCTTTTCAAAGATGAGTCGCCTCCTTTTGCCAACAGGGACAAGTCGCAGCGTGGGCCTGTTTTCTTACCTGGAAGGTGGGTGAACGAGTCCTTCTCCGCCCATCCTGCACAGGCTTAAAGATCAGAGGGGGGAAAAAATATTCTGGAAAGAGCTTTTCTTGAATACCTTTGAAAGCAGGAGACTGATTTTTAGCAACATTCCTGTCACTCGGGTGGATTATGGGAACGAGGAACGTGCCGCTCGCTTCCTGCTCCTTGATCCAGGATGATGTAGGTGCTAAAAACAGATGGACTGTCCTTTCTAACAACTGCTTCCTTTGAGGCTCTAAATAGCTGCCTTTACCATCTGAAACCTTGTAAACTCTAGCTGAGGGCCACGGGTCTCTAACCTAGGTAGGAAGTGATGTATACCTGAGCCAGCGCCGAAGCCCAAAGTAGCTTAATCACGCACCAAAGAATTTCAGCAGGTTTGCTCTCGGCTCATTTCCCTTTTGCCCCCTGTCAGTTCTGGCTGCTAACTTCTCGGAGCCCATGCTGGTCTCTAACAAGCTTTGAGGATGCTTATTGCAGATGCAGGCTGGTGGGCACTGCTGCCTTGTAAATATGTACATTTCTGTTATTTTACGGGTTACCTCTCTGAGTGATCAGCTTAGCTGGTCCCGAGAGGATCCTCGTCATCTTTAGAACGACAATACTGTATTCTTAACCTCTCTCTCTATGGAAAATACATATAATAAAATGTACTTTTCAAGCTTGATGCCAATGCTAATTTTCAATCCTGTGATGGACTTGATGGTCTAAACTCGTAACTTCTGAAAAGTATGGCATTCAGGATGTGTGTCATTCCCGGGGGGGTGACAATGTGGTGTTGGTAAGATGCTCGGCGGCTGTGAAGGGCTAGATTTTGAAACAGCGTGCCAGGGAAAGGGGCGCTTTAGAAAACAGGTTTTGTTTATTGTGTGTCAAGTCTTTCGGAAGTACGCTCGGGGGGGGGGGAGGGTAAGATAAATGATAAACACCGGCACTTTTCTGAAATTGCTACAACAAAGAATCCGCTCCCCTGTAAACGATTAAGTGAATGAGACCCGAGTTGATGTCCGAAATGTCCCTTCCCTTATTTCTGCTTTTCAATCCATAGAACAAGATTCCTTTGTGTACCAGACAGCATCGAGTCCCTGGATCAGATTCATTACCAAATGCAAGCCAGGGGCCTCCCTTGGGGTTTCTCTTCCGCTAGTTAGTAAATCTGACCAGGCAGGACAGCATTGGAATAGAGTGCGGTGACAAAGAAAGGAAGTGAGTCTGAGACGAGGCGAAACTCCCAGACAAAGGGCGGAGAGGAGATTGCTTTTATCAGCTGCTTTGTCCCTGGCCCCACGTTTCAACTCTCTACCTTTCTGTCCTAGTTCAGGGCTGACACGCACACTGGAAGGCCTCCCACCCAAATGGAGTTCAAGAAGGTCCCCGGTGTTCAGTTACTGGCTGCTTTGTTTAACGGCTAATTCCAACAGCCAATCGGGCGATTCGCAATACTTTTCGTATCTCTGGGAGCTTTGGCTCTACTCCAACGACTGCTAAAAATGACCAGTGCACCCATGGTTCCACTTCCCCAAAGCCCAGGGAACACGGATTGGGTTTCAGGTTTTGTGATACCCACAGAGCAACTCAAAAGTCTTTGGGGGACAATAAAAGCAGCTCAAATTAGAGCTCATCGTGACATTAAAAAGGAGCAACAGAAAAATGGTGATAGGAGGTGCTGGTAAGGGGAAACCGGGAGTCACGACAGCGTGCCCCAATTCTGTCTGTGAGCATGCGCCTCGATTCGGGGCTCCGCACCCGCGCTTCCCCTCAGCCCTGCTTTCCCTCCGAGGACCCGTCTGCACTAAACAGCCTGATTGCGATTTGGCTTAAAGCCTCTCATTGTCCCTGTCCCTTCCCGCCTGGTCAAGTCAGAGATGATAGGTGTTAGGACTTTACAAAAGGGAATGCTGATCTGTTCAATGACTATTTTCAACATCTACTGTGTGCCAGGCATGGGCCTCGGGGCGCCCAAGGAGCCTGTGGCATACAAGAATTAAAGATGCGCCCAAATATGATCCATGCTAATAGCCCAGGATGGAGAACAGGCTATAGAGCGTGGCTCTCTGACTTCCTGGGCCCCTAAGTCACTCGGAGGGCTTGTTCCCGGGACCCGGGGGTCTGTATTCCGGTAGGTGCCCCCTTTCCCGACGTGGAGCCAGCCGCCACGCACTCCCTCCTCGGGCCCCCACAGTCAGCCCCCGCCTGGGAAGACGTCTGGCTGCAGGGATGGTGTATGCTGAGGTCTGGCCCGTGGCCCGTGACTGCAGCAGTCAGCTGGGAACTAGACGCAGCAAGGTGAGGCTCGTTTCCCCCGCAGCTCTAAGACTCCCGCGATGGGGGAAGGGCATGGTCATGTGTCTCTGCGAGAGAGGAGGTCCTCTCAATCTGTTTGCAGGAAGTCATAGGATTTCAATCTCTGGACTCACCTTCTGGATGCCATGTGCCCCAAATTTACTGCTTAACTTTTTTTTTTTTTTTTTTTTTTTTTTTTTGAGAGAGAGAGCGAGTGCTAGTTTCTCTGAGCCACGACTTGCATGGTTATCTCAGCCTCGGAGAAACTTCATCACATCCAACCGAGGGAACAGATGTGGAGATGAACTGAAATGGGGGTGCTTTAGGAAAGAGGGCCGGCAAAGCTGTCACTGTGCACATTTTCATGAGCAGACAAATCCCCTGGGGGTCCTATTTCAATGGGTCTGGGTGGGGCCGGAGACTCTGCATTCCTAACCGGCTCCCAGGTGAGGCTCCTGCCTCCAGGAGTATTATGGCCAAAAGCTTTGAGCCAAGGTGCTTGCCTGAATGGTGGCTCTTAGGACCATCCAATGATTGGATGGGAGCCCCAGAACAATGATGGCAAAGATGGAGATGAGGAAGGGGGGAAGGAGATTAATGGTGGGAACGGCAAGCGTGCATAGAAAAGAATGATATGAATACTGACTTGAGCTAACAGAAGGTGAAATGGTAACAAGGGGATTGAGAAATGGGGTCATCTGAAAAAAGAACACCAATAATGTTTCTATTACATTAGTGTTCTAGAACAGCACTGTCCGATGTGAACATAATGTAGGCCATGTGTGAAATTCTAAATTTTCTAGCAGTCATCTTAAAAACAGTAAAAAGAGGGGCGCCTGGCTGGTTGGTGGAGCATGTGACTCTTGATCTTGGGTGCAGATCAAGTCACACGTGGGGCGCAGGGATGACTGAAAAATAAAATCTTTAGGGGTGCGTGGGTGGCTCAGTCGGTTAAGTGCCTGACTCTTGATCTCAGCTCAGGTCTTGATCTCAGGGTTGTGAGTTCAAGCCCCGAGTTGGGCTCCACACTGGGTGTGGAACCTACTTAAACAAAATTAAAAATCTTTAAAAAGAACCTATGATGGGCCACTGGGGTGGCTCAGTTGGTTAAGCATCTGCCTTCGGCTCAGGTCATGATCCCAGGGTCCTGGGATTGAACCCCACTTCTCCCTCTCCCTCTGCCTCCTGCTCCCCCTGCTTATGCTGTCAAGTGAATAAATAAAATCTTTAACAATAAATAAATAAATCTTTAAAAAATATATTTTAATATATTAACCCAGTATATCCAAAATAGTATTTCAACGTGCAATCAATATGAAAATTATTGTGGCATTTTATTTTTTATATGAAGTCTTCAAAATCTGTGGTGTCTTCAACGCTACCCTATCAGACAATGTGGCTCCAGAATCTTGCTCCTCATTACTGTCCACAGAGCAGCAGCAACGGCCCCACCTGGGAGCTCATTAGGAATGCAGACTCTCAGGCCCGACCCCAGATTGCCTACATGAGAACCTGCCTTTTATGAGGTTCCCTAAGTGACTCAGAGACACACTCCCGAGGTCTGAGAAGCCTTGTCCTAGAATGTAGGAACTAGCAAGTTCTTCCAGCTGCCGGGACAGACACTTTTACAAGCTGCTGTTTCTTCTATTTAAGAAGTCGAGGCCAGAATTCTGGGGTGATTACCTGCTTGGTCCTGGTCCCGTTTCCCCTCCCACGGTGGGAGATAAAGGGACAGGTCTCAAAACAACGACCTCATCAGTGGGGAAGGACCAAACACTGAACTCAAGACAGGCTGATGTGCATTGGTGCAGCTTGAAAAAAGACAAATGGCCAGCTGATGGCACCAGAAGCTAAGTGAGAGAATGATTTTCTGACCCATGCTTTAGCATAATCCATGTTTTTTATTAATTTATTTTTAAATAAACACATTTTTAAAAATATTTTATTTATTTTTAAATCAGAGAGGGAGGGAGTACAAGCAGGGGGAGTGGCAGGCAGAGGGAGAAGCAGGCTCCCCGCTGAGCTAGGAGCCTGACGTGGTACTCGATCCCAGGACCCTGGGATCATGACCCGAGCCGAAGACAGACACTTAACCAGCTGAGCCACCCAGGCGTCCCATGTTATTTTTTTTTTAAAGATTTTTATTTGAGGGCAAGTGAGCACATGCAGGGGAAACAGGCTCTCCGCCGAGCAGGGAGCCTGATATATGGCTCGATCCCAGGACCCTGAGACCATGACATGAGCTGAAGGCAGATGCGTCACTGACCGAGCCACCCAGGTGTCCCCGGAATCCATGTTTCATAGTATGTTTTGGAGCTTGCTACCTGCAAAATGGGAATTAAGACAAAGCAGCGGTTTCCCTGCTCTGTCTAGCTCATCTTCCTTTTCTGGGTGGTCTGGAGTCCTTCTGGGGGCTGGAGCACCTTCCCGAACGGAACCCCCAGGGGCTGCGGCTCAGGCCTGAAACAGCCCAAGTCCTTTCCTGGGCTCAGGGGTTCACTCTGAAGATAAAGCACCTTTCATTCACAGGAAGTGTTGGCAGAGAATTATTTCTCCAATCAGACAAACATCGTAGATTGAGCAGGAAATGCCATGCTGGAGACTGCTCTGGGTCTGGTCTCAATTTAATAGGCTCCCTGCTGCAGAGTTCAAGAGACAACTAATGAAGTAGATAAAGAGAAAAGCTTTCTAGTCATACAACACTAACACCCTATTCAGTGTTGCTTATTTTTTTTTTAAGTACAGAAAACTCTGAATCCACAGAGAATTACACCTGTCCTATTTGTGTGCATCGCTGTGATTTTCTTCTATTTACGGCATCTAACAGGAACTTTATAATTTTATCAACTGCACTGTTAAAATAAGAAACACATAAAAAAGCAGCAGTAATAACACTCTACGTGTCCTTAAATTCTCAATGCCTCTATTATCATGAATGATAACCTTATTTTTGTTTAGGACCCAAATGCTTTCAAAGCACTTTCAAATACATTATCGTATTTGACACAAATAAAGAAAAGGGATTATCTCGGGAGGTCTTGAAAGAACATTAGATATTCCATCGTTTATACTAAACTTAACCTTTCTACCTTTACCTTTCATATCTCTAGATCTGACCTTACCCCACCTTCTTAAAAGTGTTAGCTCATTTTCCTCAGCTTTCTTTTCTAGAATGTTCTTCTCATTCTTTTTTTTTTTTTTGTCCCTGAAAGGCCACACTGCTTTATAGTCAGTGTCTTGGCTTCATGATTTATTCACTGTGCAAATCTGGCCACGTTTCCTCATATGTAAAGTAGAGGTAATACCACCTAGGGTAAGAAAAAAAATGTACATGTCTCCACAAACCTAAAGCCCTGAGGGGTACTTTGGATCCCTAAACTATAAAGCAGAAGAGCCTTTAACTAACACACCACATAACTGCAGTCTCATTCCATAAACATAATCTGAAATTGATTATTTCATAGGCTTTTAAAAATACATATCTTTAAAGATTTTATTTGAGAGAGTGCTAAAGCAAGAGAGGTCATGGAGACAGAGGGAGAAGCAGGTTCCCCGCTGAGCAGGAAGCCCGATGCGGGGCTCGATACCAGGACCCTGAGATCATGACCCGAGCCGAAGGCAGACACTTAACCAACTGAGCCACCAAGGCACCCCTCACAGGCTTTAAAAAAAAAAAAAAAATTTAAGTAATCTCTATACCCAATGTGGGGCTCAAACTCACGACTTGGGAGATCAAGAGTCACATGTTCTAGGGGCGCCTGGGTGGCTCAGTGGGTTAAGCCTCTGCCTTGGGCTCAGGTTGTGATCTTGGGGTCCTGGGATCGAGCCCCACGTCGGGCTCTCTGCTCAGCAGGGAGCCTGCTTCCCCCTCTCTCTCTGCCTGCCTCTGCCTACTTGTGATCTCTTTCTCTCTGTCAAACAGATAAATAAAATCTTAAAAAAAAGGGGGGGGCGCCTGGGTGGCTCAGTGGATTAAGCCTCTGCCTTCGGCTCAGGTCATGAT
>CM052889.1:75536040-75561546 GCA_028534135.1 Potos flavus | reverse complement strand
AGCAGGGAGCCTGCTTCCCCCTCTCTCTCTGCCTGCCTCTGCCTACTTGTGATCTCTTTCTCTCTGTCAAACAGATAAATAAAATCTTAAAAAAAAGGGGGGGGCGCCTGGGTGGCTCAGTGGATTAAGCCTCTGCCTTCGGCTCAGGTCATGATCTCAGGGTACTGGGATCGAGCCCCACATCGGGCTCTCTGCTCAGCAGGGAGCCTGCTTCCCCCTCTCACTCTGCCTTCCTCTCTGCCTGCTTGTGATCTGTTTCTCTCTGTCAAATAAATAAATAAAATCTTTAAAAAAAAAAAAAAAAAAGAGTCACATGTTCTCCCGACTGAGCCTGCCAGGTGCTCCTTGGTAGACTTGTTTTAAAGCTCAGAGTGAAAAGGCATCTAGAACAGTGACCTGCAAATTATTTCATTTGGTACAGTCCAATTTAAGAAGTACTTGAAAACCATGAAATTACCAAAGACATGCTATTTGGTGAGGTCATAATTGTGGTCTATGAAATCAGGTGCCAAGGAGATAATTATGATGCCAAGAATACAGTTTGACTCCCCAGCAGGCTCACCTTGAAAGATAAACCACCTCCTTCATCTAGGCAAGTCCTGGATTACACATGGAGATCTTTAGGGATTATCTGGTAGAGTAAGAAAAATCATGAAGGACAAGAAAGATGACAAAATTTATACTGTAATATACGTCTGGTGATTTTCATGTTTCATGATTAAGCTATATATTTAAAGTTTTAGAGTTCCTCTTTTTTTTTTCTCCTTGCTGTGGAGAACTGGTCCCTCAAATGATAAACAGTTTGGACGTAATAATCAAAGAGTAGCAATGCTGGGATTGAGACACCCAATGCGGCAAGCCATTATTAGCCATTAATTACTGTCCAGCGTGGTCTTATCCCCATCAATGGGAAAGATCTCCCCTCAGAAGTCAGTTTGAAGCCTTCAAGGTCAAAGAGATACTTGAGCAATTTGATGTTATAATAAAGAAAATCATAGGAATCGTACCATCATAAAGACCATAAAATAGTGGTGTCAGTTTGCATAGAAGTAGTGCAAAATCTCCAGGATGGAAGGTAGGTTTAGATTAGATGAATAGCTATTGTACTTAATACGTTTACTGGAATTTCTGAAGCCTCCTACTTCTGTTTTCTATATTCAGAAATAATGTCTGTGGATTTTAAAAACTACCTTTTTAGCTGTTTATAAAGCTTTGAGAAAGGTATTTTTTTCTCTTTAGTCCAATGAGTCAAAGGCAATTTCCACTGATTTTTTTTTTAAATTATGACCCTTCCAAAGAGCTTAACCTAAGAAATATGGTGTGAGCAACCTTACCAAAATATTTCATCACATCAGTTCATTAACAAGATAACTTGGTTAACCAGAATACCACTACTGAATACATTGGCTTATTAAGACATTAATAGATAAAAAGTTAACCTAAAACCACACAACTAAGAAAAAAACCCCAAAAACCTACATGCTCAAACCCAACAGAAACCATCTGATTTTGTAGCCAAAAGTGAACATCTCCTGCCTCTTACTTGGTTAGGAAATAATTGCTAGTACTCGATGTAGGGGTTAATATTTTTCTTGTAAGGAAACACAAGTCTGTCTGCCTGGAGATGTCTCAGTAATTCACACTTCTCAGTTCTTCTGAGTGTAAAAGATCTATGATGTCTCAAATAATAGATTTTGTGACCAATTGAAATTAGTGGTAAAACTTTTTTTTTTTGGTGGGCTTGGAACATGGTCACTGAAATCAGAGCCATGTGCTTAAAATTTGTTTGATATTGGTTAGGTATGAGCATACTAGTGACTGATGGGACTCACACAATGGGGCGGGGTGTGGATTAAATTTATTTAAGCTTGAAATCTTCCATACACAGATGGGGTTTTGGATACAGACTGAATTTTTACTCTTTGAGACATAATTGTTAGGAGGCTCAGAGGAGATGGAATGCCTTGTAGATCTGTCATTCCTGCCAATGTATCACGTGCGTCCTGGCTCTTAGCCACATCCACATGATAGGGCCAGCGAAATTCCTTTACTTGGGGCCCAGGACCCTTGGAGGGCAATCTAAGAGCTGGCTTTAAAAGTCAACTAGTCTTAGGGCGCCTGGGTGACTCAGTCGGTTAAGCGGCTGCCGTCAGCTCAGGTCCTGATCCTGGTGTTCTGGGATCGAGTCGCACATCAGGCTCCCCGCTCAGCGGGGAGTCTGCTTCTCCCTCTGCCCTTCCCTCCCATGCTCTCTCTCTCTCTCTCAAATAAAGAAATAAATCTTAAAAAAAAAAAAAGGTCAACTAGTCTTAAGAATGTGAAGTGAACAGAGAGAATGAGATGGCCTGGGGCTCACAGGGAGGGACGCGGATTCTATGCGGTCCTTCCAAAGGCCCGGCAAGAACAGTGCTGACACCTACTATGTGCCGGCCTAAAACAGCACCCGCTGCGTGCTAAGAGCTCCATAAAGCTCTGCTGAACAAAGTAAATGAAGATCGTTCCATTTCTTCTTGGGCCTTGGTGCAACTGTTTTCTCCAGGCCGCTGGGCTGTGCTCCTCCCCGCCACATCCCTGTCCTTGAAGAACCCCAGGGCCGACCCCCAGCAGCCTAGGGTAAACCAGATGCAGAGAAAGCCTATCTCGGAGTCTGGGCCAACTGCACCTCACTGCCAGCGGGGCGTCAGGTCAATTAGCTGCGCGACTGAGGGTCGCAAGCCGGGAAAGTCAGGCGTCCCAGCTCCCAGTCCTCTCTCCATAGTCCTTGACATCCGTGGGCAACCGTAGGGGCGACGGGCTTCTCCACGGGCGCTTACCTGTACTCAGGACTGGCCTCCCACCCGCAACGTCGTGCGTACTGGAACCACTGCAGAAGGTGGATCACAGGCGCACCCCTGGGTTTGCGCACGCGCAGTACCCCCGCCGCGGCTTCCCTCACTTGCCCCAGGCTCATTCTTGCCAACTGCGCATGCGTTAAGCGCAGGTTGCTTTTCTACGCGTAGATTCCCAGAGAACCAATCAGACCAGAGGACTTGACAGAAGCCCCGCCCTCTTCCAGTTCCCAGGCGTCGGACCTCCCTCTTTGGCGCGAGGCGGGGAAGGAAAAGGGCGGCCGACGCGCGCGTCGCGGTTCGGCCGTCTCCGCCCCCTTTCAAACAGCCAATCGCGGGCAAGGTGCCGGGCGCGCGCACGCTCCCTCGAGTTTAACGGTCGCGAGAGACCGCTCGCTCGACCCTGACATCGACTGTGGGAACCGCGGCAAGGTAAGCGGTCGCCGGCCTGCGGGGAGCCGTCGGCCGCGGGGGGCAAGGGGACGAGGCTTGGAAGACAGGGCCTTAGCAGAACCCCAAGTGTGCTGATGGATTTAGGGCGGGGG
This sequence comes from Potos flavus, assembly GCA_028534135.1. Classification (NCBI taxonomy): domain Eukaryota; kingdom Metazoa; phylum Chordata; class Mammalia; order Carnivora; family Procyonidae; genus Potos; species Potos flavus. Next base: position 75,558,173 of record CM052889.1, on the reverse strand, counting down.
AGGACGACAACCCGACGACGCAACCCCCACCGCATCCCTCCGGTGTGTGGGGGCTTCGCTCGTGGCCGTGTGCCTTTTCTAGACTCAGTGCCCTTGAGTGACACCCGCGCGGCCCAATCGCAGAGCGCCTCTTCCCCAGGGGCGGGGGGCTTGTGGGATTTTTTCTTCTCCTCCTCCTCCTCTTTTTTTTTTTTTTTTGGACGATCTTCTTTGGTGTCTTTGGGAATCACGATGGTAGTTCCTGGAGTGGCGGGTTTTCTTTCTGCCTTTTGCTGCGCCCAGTTTAGGCGGCTGCATTCGGTGGTTCTCCCTCCCCGTCCCACTTTGACCCGAGAACCCCCCACCAGCAATTGAGGTCTGGCTGCGAGGGCGAGGTTGTCGGGATATGGACTCAAAACCTCTGGAATCATCTCTTCCTTACCCCCACAGGCTCCCAGCAAAGCGCAGCGCCGGCTTAACTGTTATACTATCAGCAGACCCCGAGCTGGTCATTTTTTTTTTTTTTTCCTCTTTCTTTTTTACTAGGGGTCGTGGAGACCAAGAGCGTGACATTTCGTTACCGAGAAATATAAACATGGCTCTGTGCTTATATCCATTGTCCATCGAGTTTTGTTTTATATTGTGTGTGTTTGTGTGTTTTAATTTTGCATTTAGGTCGGGGGTTTCTCCCCACCTTCCTTCATTCTCTTCCCTCACTCTCCCTCCCCCCCTCACCAACCCCCGGAGAAGCATCTTTGCATTTCAAGTGGTTTTTCATCTGCATCTTCTGCATCCGGATTACCTCGGCATGGGGGAGATAGATGGGGTTGCAGATCCATGTCCCTGGAGAGCTTGTATTTTCCCGGTAGAAGAGCAGGGTGATTTGAATCCAGCTATTTTCGTTGCCAGTTGGAAGGTGCAGCCCCAGACTTTTTCAATACCCCATTTGTGGTTGGTGATGGGGTGAGCCCCTGGGGAGAAATCCATTTGGGTAGGTCCTGTTACCCTTGGCTTTCACAAAACCTTTCACCGGATGGAAATGGTTCCTTTAAGAGCTGCTGTTTTTTCAGGTTGTGGTTTATAAAACAGGCCTAGGAAGTGGGAACCTAGTGGAGTCAGAATAGTAGATAATTTTCCTCTCTTTGCACTCCCTAAACTTTCTATCTTGTAAACAGCGTAGATTTTTAAAAATTTTCTCCTTCTCTTGCTCCTTCACTTAAAAAAACAAAACAAAAACAAAACAAAAAACCCACACAAGAACATGAATTCCCTAAGAAGGAAGCATGGTGTTTGATTTGTTATAGCCAATTTGTCTCTATACACCTAGCATCAGTTAACCTGTATCACGTAATCATTTTTAGTTGACCTGGCAAATTGTTTTTAAACAAGTAATACATGCATAGAGTAGTAAAGGTTATGGTAGCGCAAAGTGCATTTCTTCCACCCCTACCTTCCAGCCAGTGGAGAAACAACCATTTAATTCGCTGTGTTTAATGCCAAATTAAATACTAAGTAGTTCCAATTTATCTATTCGAAGTATAAATCAACAAGTATGGATCCTTGGTAGAACTTATTAAACAAATGAACAAAGCATGTAAGTATTCCAATTGTTACATAGTAGAATTGTGCCTAGAACCTTAATAATTAAACACATAAAATTCTGAAGTACTACCTGTAAAAGATGATGCAACTTTTGCCAAATCACCCTTATTGCAGATTTTTTGAGATATAATTCACATAACATAAAATACGTCCTTTTAAAGTGTGCAATTCGTAGGTTTTTAGTATATTCACAGATGGGTTGTGCAGCCATCACCACTATGTAATTCTGGAACTTTTCATCACCCCAAAAAGACACTCCATACCCATTTTTGGTCACTGCCATTATCTTCCCCCACCTTAGCAACCATAGATCTACTTTCTGTCCCAAGAGATTTGCTCTTCTAGATTTTTCACATAAATGGAATCATACACTAGGTGATCTTTTACCGAGCTTCTTTTACGTAAACATAATATTTCAGTGTTTATCCACATTATAGTATATATCAGTATTTTATACTTTTTTATGGCTGAGAAATACTCCATTATATGTATATATATAACATTTGTTTATTCAATTGTTGGACACATGGTTTGTTTCTGCATTTTGATTATTATAAATACTGTTGCTGTTCTTAATGTAGACTTGTATAAAAGGATCAAGGTTTCCAAAGTAGTGAAAAGACAGTTGCTAGGTTTAGTGGGTTTTTATAGTATTTTTTCCTCCATTTTCAGACTCTCTTGGGAGCTTAGGATATTTCACAGTTCTGAATGTTAGCAACTGAAAATGCCTGTAGACGATGAAGCATCTGAAGATGACTCGGATTCAGTTTCTTCAAACACTGAAAGAACCTACATTTTCAAATAAGAGAGTATAACGATTTCTGTACAATATGGAAGATTTTGATTTGGTGAAATCCTTACGAAAAACTTCATCTTCTGTAGAATCTGATATAAAAAATTCTCCCCATTCTTTTGGACCGAACTTAAATACTAATAGGTAAGAATGGGATAGATTTTTTTTTAATGTAACAACAAATCAAAATAAGCTTATTTGCATAGTTTATCCAAGTGGTGCCATAATTATTTGTTCGCACTTAAATAACAGCGACAGCCCTCAATTAGGAGCTTTTCAGGGATTAGTTAAGAATAGTTTCAGGGGTGAGGGCACCTGGGTGGCTCAGTGGGTTAAGCCTCTGCCTTGCCTCAGGTCATGATCTCAGGGTCCTGGGATCGAGTCCCCACATTGGGCTCTCTGCTCAGTGGGAAGCCTGCTCCCCCCCCCGTCAAATAAATAAATAAAATATTTTGTTTATTTATTTATTTGACAGAGAGAAAAATCACAAGTAGGCAGAGAGGCAGGCAGAGAGAGAGGGGGAAGCAGGCTCCCCGCTGAGCAGAGAGCCTGATGCGGGGCTTGATCCCAGGACCCTGAGATCATGACCTGAGCCGAAGGCAGAGGCTTTAACCCACTGAGCCACACAGGCGCCCCTAAATAAATAAAATCTTAAAAAAAAATTAGTTTCAGTGGTGCCTGAGTTTCTCAGTTGTTAAGTGTCTGCCTTCAGCTCAGGTTGAGATTGAGCCCGCATTGGGCTCCCTGCTCAGCGGGGAGCCTGCTTCTCCCTCTCCCACTCCCTCTGCTTGTATTCCCTCTCTCACTGTCAGTGTCAAATAAATAAATAAAATCTTCAGGAAAAAAAAGAATAGTTTCAGCCTTTACCTGTTTTTCATTTCTCCCACAGATAATGTACTTTTGCATGGGGAACATTGTGAAAAATAACTTGTTTTCCTTTTTTTTTTTTTAAAGATTTTATTTATTAATTAGAGAGAGAGAGGGGGGTGCAAGCAGGGGAAGAGGGAGAAGTGGGCTCTCTGTCAAGCAGGGAGCCCGATGTAGGGCTTTATTCCAGGACCCTGGGATCATGACCTGAGCTGAAGGCAGACTCTTAGCTGACTAAGCCACCCAGGTGCCCCAAAGCATCACTTTTAGAAAAAGATTTTATTTATTTATTTGACAGAGAGAGAGTATGCGCAGGGAGTAGGGGCAGAGGGAGAGGGGAAGCCCACTCCAAGCTGAGCAGGGAGCCCTATGCTGAATTCAGTCCCAGGACCCTGGGATCATGACCTGAGCCAAAGGTAGATGCTTAAGGACTGAGCCACCCAGGCGTCCCTCTTTACACTTTTTAAAATTTCTGGTAGATTGCAAGCGTGTCTTTAAAATTTAGTTGCCTAAATATTGTTTCTACATTTTTAAATTAACAGTACAAATAATGTTTAATATTTCAGAACTGCCTTACCAATCTGGGAAGTAGGAATTAAAGTTGAATACTAGGAAGTAAGCAAAAAAACAGACCCTAAGTGAGTGGACAAAAATAGATATTCTCCAACAATGCATTTTCTTTTTAAACTATCCGGTGTTTGGTTTGTCTTTAATCAGAGCCTGTTTGCTTTCATTTTGTACATAATCTGACAAACGTGATTTTTTTTTTTTAAAGATTTTATTTATTTATTTGTCAGAGAGAGAGAGAGAGCACAAGCAGGCAGAGTGGCAGGCAGAGGCAGAGGGAGAAGCAGGCTCCCTGCTGAGCAAGGAGCCCGATGCGGGACTCGATTCCAGAACCCTGGGATCATGACCTGAGCCGAAGGCAGCCGCTTAACCAACTGAGCCACCCAGGCGTCCCCAAACGTGATTATTTGATTTCTAAATTTCTAATAGCTTAAAAACAGCAAAAAGGCAAAGCCCATTAGAGAGGGGACCAGCTATAACAAGCAGGTCCAATGAAGCAAAAACACAGCAGTCTGGGGCCTACTGGTAAAGGGTCAAAGGTCTTTAAACACAATAGATCTTGAAGAAATTGTGTATAATAATAGATCTTGAAGCGACTGTGTATAATAAATACATTAATTCTTTAAAAAATTTGTTCATTCTCTGCCCTCCTCAGGAGGAATTTAAGGCAGCTTATAAGAACATATAAAACAAGAAAGCAAGGTGAAAGGAGGGAGTATGTGGGAAGCGGTCCAGGAGAGATGTCTGCCTTCATATTTTGTACCCATGAACTGAAAGTTTGTTTCCCGTATCACTTGGTGGCCCCTTTGAAGAAATCCCTTTTAGAACATAATTTGGCTGGGGAAGCCTAAATGGCCTTCCCCTTTCTTTTTTTGAGATTTTATTTAAAAATTTTTTTAAAATGTAATCTCTGCCCCCAACGTGGGGCTCGAACTCACCACCCCAAGATCAAGAGTCACGTGCTCCACTGACTGAGCCAGCCTGGCACCCCCTAAATGTGCTCTTCTAATGAAGATTATGTAACTGAACTTGTCTCCCTTTTCATTATGACTGGCAGTTAAATCAGTCAAATTTAGATTTGATTGTTATACAACTGTGTTACCCCTCATGGACAACATGTATCTTCTTCTTTCCCTTGAGTTTTTATTAATCTTTCTCTGATTCTACTTGTTACTGTTTTTCTGTTATTTTCATCAGTGTTGTGTTTTTGTTTTTTTTAATGAACTCTTTGTGAAACAATGTAGGGTATCAATAAATAAATGAAAATGACTTCTTAGACTGGAATTTAAACATACTTCATTGTCCTTAATTATGCTTTGTGTTTTTACAAAGCAAATCTGAAATAACTTCCTCTCAAGTTTGGGAAAGCAGTCCTCCTGGAAAGAATCAGTGCTATTTTACACAGTGAATAGGCTAAATAAATCCTGAATATTTGCTGCTAATTTGCTTGGCACAACTTTTATTCAAAGATAGTGCAAAGATAAGCATCAGCTTATCACACCAAATTAGGGGGATCCAATTAACAAGACTTGACTGAAATTCTGGGCAGTGGAGAAAGAAATCCCACTACAGAAAAAGGGCTATTCTTACAGTAGAGCAAAATAATCCTCGGAATGATTTAGATTGGAGAAAGCTGGACCTTTTTCTTATCGTATAGCAGAAACTTATTTTCTGCTGGTGCTTTGGAGTGTTCTCCCACTTCTGGAGAAGGTCTTTCTGTTGGGTTCTTTAAAAAAAATAAGTGCTATCTTTTTACTGCTATTTTCCTTTTGTGGACAAATGTGATCAGATTTTCAACAAATGAGGTGCCATTAAGAAGGATTAAATATCAGTGGTTTTGTACTGCTCTGCTAAACTTGAACTGCTGAATTATTCAACACTTTGGTAGAATGAAGAAAACCATTTGAATTATTTATGTTTCAACAGAAGTAGTCCCCACCTTAGTACAAATGGGGTATCCTCTTTCTCAGGGAAGACCAGACCATCTGTAATTCAAGGTACAGTTGAAGTCCTAACCTCTTTAATGCAAGAGCTACAAAACAGTGGAAGGACTGATTCGGAACTTTGGAAAAACTGTGAGGTATCTAGTTTTGTTTTATTTGTGGGATTTTAAAAAATATATTTGTAAATGTGCCTCTACTAAACTCTAAATTATTAGAAATTTATATCCTAAAGAGCATGATTCTTATTGCTAGAGTAAAATGGTCAAATATAGTAATTGGGGAACAATATTGAACAAATATGAAAAAGATGATCAAGAGTATGTTTGAACAAATATTAGCGATTAGACCCACTAATTTATATTTTAAGTGCCAACTAAAATATTAGCTTTGTTCAGAGAAGTGAGAATTCCAAAATTATTACTATTGTTACTAATTATAATGTTTTAAGTAACTCATACAGAATTGTTATCATTTTGAAGAACCTTAATGCTCTTTGAAATATTTTGAGTTCCACTCATAAATTAAGACTTCTATTTAGTAATGCCTTATCACATTTAGTTGTGATGCATTGAATTATATTGATTTTTCAGAATTGTTTCTTTCTTTGGCCCATAGATTGAACTGTGATATAAAAATTTAGCAGTTAAAAGAATACATATATATAAATTTTGTTTCACAGAATAATGCCCAAGTTGGATTTTTCCAAGGCTAGATTTGGTAATGCTTTATAGAAATGTATAAAACATTTTTATTAAATTTTTTATTTAGGGAACAGTAGATTTTATTAAATGTATTTTTTATTAAATGTATTTTTATTAAATTTTTAAAAATGTGTATCATACAAGCCATTATTTGTGTTATTTTCAAAATGTATAATAAATGCAATGAAAGAATACCTGGTTTAAGGATTCAGTAGCAGCCACCCCTAAGTAATTATTTGTATTCAATATCCATATTATAAAAATGATTATTATCGCAAACTTTAGGAAAATTGAGTTTTAAGTTTTTACAATTTTTATGTTTTTTCCGTATGATAATCAGTATATGCTAATGCAGGACACCTGTAAAATGATACAATTAAAAATGGAATGTTCTGTGAAATGTTTACTTTAATATACTTATTCATTAGCTTATGAACCTGAATTAGCATGCTTTTAAAAAAAATAAGGCATTGCTCTTCTGGCAAATTCATGTTTAACTAGAAAATGTTACTTTTAATACTTTGAAATCAGCATCTTAGAATCAGAATATATTTGTGAATTTGAGATACAGGTTTCTATAAGCTAGTGTACCAACCAGCTACTTAATAGCTTGACATTTGAGCCAGTTTCTTTTCACCCTTTCTCCTTCATCTGTGATATAACATTATTATTTTATATTTAATATTAATTGGCTACTTAATTTTTTTTGGCTACTTAATTTTTGTAATGTAGACATGTAATTGATTGTTTAGTGAATAGTTTCTTAAGATATTTCTTACTTTGACAGAATATGAAATATCCTGGTCATTTCAGTAAAATCTCTCCCAATTTATTATTGTGTTTTGTAGCATACAAAAACAAAATCCTCTGATGTTTTAGTGTGTAGCATTTTAGAAAGAATGGGAGGGGTAAGGATTGTGCAAGTCTTATTCCTGACTCTTTTCCCTGAATTTAATATTTCCATCTTTTTTTGGAATAATAACATTTGTCTGATTTCTATCATTTGTAAGGGATTAATCTTTGTTATTAAAGCAAAACTTAAAACCTTCTGTGGAGCTCAGAGCTCTGGAGATCTGATTTCTTTAGAATTTCTTTCTAAAACCTCTTTCCTGGAATTCTGAAGTTTATCATTGCTTAAACTTGAGGTTATGTATTTTGATTCATGGAAAATAATGTTTAACACATTTACGTAGAACTACTTTATTATTAAATACTTACTGTTGCTAATATTTCTACAGTGGTAAATTTTAAAGCACATTTTTAGTTAATTTGTCTTAATTTATTATTTTTGCATTTTTACTATTTACCACTACAAAAAAAAAAGCTATTTAGCACTACCGATTATGTAAGAGTAATGATTATATGATAATAGTTATTATTAACTGTACAATTTATTGAGTGTCTATTTGCCAAGCAGTATACTAGACACTTTTTGTCAGCGGCACTCAACCTTATTAGACCCAAAGCCTTCATTTTATAATTTTATAATTAATTTACTAATTTACATTTTACAGTTACATTTGACAATTTTTAAAGTAACATCAACTTATATTATCCTGAAATGAAGTTCGCAGATACATCCTGTCTGTACCTACTGTAAAAACAGTCATCCTCTTAACTGTGATAAAGAGGAGTCAAAGTTACTTATAATATGAAAACAGGTATTTCAGTATGTGAGTGCTCGGGTGCATCAGCAGACATAATGGAGCACAGTCTGGGGTTGACATGTAGACTCACTGTGAAGGTTGACATGTAGACTCACTGCGATAGACGGACTGATCCAACTGTGTTGTATTGACGACCCGGCACTGCATTGGTGACATGATTTTCTGAAACGACCAATTTCTGATCAAGTTCTGAACCGAACTTAACGTCTTTGTAGTTGGATTCCTGGACGATTTGGTAATTTTAGAGCTGACCAATATATATGGTATTTTTATAACATAAAATGGACCCAGGACAGTTTTTCCTTGTCGGGGACCATCCTGTGATCCGTATTCTTGGACCCACTGAGTGCTGGTAGTGCCCTCGCTATCTTTGTGACAGCCATGACCTCACAGTTTCTCAAAATATAGTTCCCCCGTTGAGATCACTGCTTCACATGCATCATATCCTCCCAGTCACCTATGAGGTGTTACCCTTCCCATTTTAGAAATTCGTAAGAAGCACAAATGAAATTTACTTGTTGAGGACCACAGAGGTTGTTAGTGGAGAGCTGGGAATCAGGCCTAGGATGTCAAAGCCAAAGGGATATTTACAAGGCCAGACTATAGAAACCCCTTTCAGGCTAATAGCACCAAAAGCTGTGTGCAGGGGAAAGCTTTAATTAGATGCCCAAGTCCTCCAACAGTATGTAAAATGCAGGTCACATAAATAATTTTACTTAGAAATGAATCATAGTTCTTAATAATTATGTGAATAATATTATTTGGTGCATTTATAATATTCTTAAATATGTTTATTGAAAATTAAAATATAAAATCTGACTAGGAAGAACAACATTTCCCCAATTTATGTCCTGAGTAAACTCCATTCATTCATATCTTAGATAAGAAAATGATAATATGGATGTGATTAACATTAAGTGTGTCACATAATATGAAGCCATTTTTGGGGGGGGTTTGGTTATTGTTGTTATATGTATGTTATTCTGTCATTGTTGTAATTTAGTTCTGTGTGACTAATAACTTTATCAGGTTAAAATAACTCCTAAAGTATTTACATTAGTATAACTTAATAAGAAGACTATTGCCTGATTTCTTTTTTGTTTTGATTAAGATACTTCATATTATAGATAAGTCGAGAAGATAAGGAACTGAATTGAATGTAGCCTACCTTATCTTGAAGTTAGCTGATTTAGAATTAATACTTCCTGTCAGTACTGTTCTATTTCTGTTTGAAGGTTTCCTTTTCCAATCCTGAGAGTTTTTACTTCCTTTGCTTTAATACTGTTACATAGCTTTCAATTTAATTCTGCTCTGTTGTGGTTATTGAACTGGCTTTAATCTGAAGGGCCTCTGGATTGTGTAGTCTGTAATACCAAGAAAAAAATCAGTTTGAAATTCACGTTTTTTTTTTTTTAAAGTAAGCTCTACCTCCAACATGGAGCTCAAGCTCATGACCCCAAGATCAAGAGTTGCATGTTCCACTGACGAGCCAGCCAGGCGCCCCTGAAGTTCACATTTTCATACATTCACTCAGAATGTATATCTGAGTGCCCACTCTTTCCTTGGCAATGTGTCCTAGGTGCTGGAGACAGGTTAACAAAGCGAACAAACAAGATGCTGTCTGTGGTAAAGGCTATGTATGAAGGCAATACACAGGATGACGTTTAGAGAGAGAGCAACTGTGGGATGGTTTGGGAAACTGTCTTTGAGAAGTTAAGCTGAAATTGCAAGAAGGGGCAGAAGCTTTCCAGGTAGAAAGGGAGAGAGAGCTTTCCAGGTAGAGGGTACAGTGAGGACAAAGTTTTTGAGGTGTAAGAGAGTTTTGGCATGTTCAGGGAAAAGGTAGAGGCCATTGAGGCTGGTATGTACCGAGTGAGGGATAGAGAGGGATGAGATGAAGTTGGGAGGTATGCATGGGCCAGATCACTCAGGGCCCTGTAAGGAATACAGGAGTGGAAAGGTAATTAAATGGTTTGTAAGGGAAGCTCTTTTTCATGGTAGCTACTTAATCGTGTATTATTGCATAGAGGCTAAAGGACTCCAGCCCTGAGACTGAATTTAGCCTCTGGACATCTCCTTGCCCCGTTTCCTGCCACGTTTTTGTAGTCTGGTTATAAGAGTACTGACTTCTCTTGAGAGTCAGATGGATTGGACCTAAAAGTGACTGAAGGGAGGGCTAGACCAGTTCGGTGAGTTTTCAGAGTTTTTCATTCCTCTCCCAGGTAGTGCGGTCAGACACTTCAGTATCTGACTTGAAAAAGGTTCTTTTGTTTTTGTTTTTGTTTTACACTTAAATAACAAGTAAATTAGGGGTTTAAATCCCATAAACCAAATTATTTCTTGTTTTAAGGTGTGGGATTCTTTTTTCTAAGAATTGTTTAAGAAAATCATTAGCTGTTAGGAAGAAAGGAAGAAAAATTTAAGACAAATATAAAGTACAACTGCCAATTCTTAGTGAATCAGAAATGATAGCAGATGATATCAAATTAAGATGTCATTTGAAAAATAAGATTTACCCAGACCTTCAGATTTACCCAGACTGCAAGTTACATAAGAAAGGGGTGAGCACGCCTGTGCCTTTGTATTTTTGCATTAAATACAGCCTTATAGCTATTTAATTCAGCTTATACATTTTACATTAAAAACATTTTAAAAAGGTCCTTTCCCACTGGAGGAATTTTTCTGTGAATGTTACATGAACAATTATTTTTAACTAAAATATTTTATAATTTAATAGACCAGGTGGTTACAACTATTCAATCTGGTGGAAAAACAATGCCAACAACAAATAGTTGCCCAGCAGGAACAGTTCCACAACCAAATTCAAGTAAGTTGTTATTTATATTGATTCTTTTTTTTATATTGTAAGATGTGCAAGAGGAAGCAGTTAATACTTTTTATCAGTTTTGTTTTTGAACTTCAACCAGATTCTCTTTAGAGTAATAGCTCATATTTTTAAGCAATATTTTCATAGGAATTATGAAAATGTAATATTTAGTATATTTTCTTACCCAGATCTCTAACTTTATTTTCAGCGAATACAGGAGGAGATAAAAAATTTAGTCAAGTTACAGACCAGTAATACTTCCTGGACTTCCTCCGATAGTTCTTTAAGCAAACAATTATCTTCAGAAAGTCAAATGGGTTTTTTTTCTGAAAACAGTGAGAGAAATGAACCTATTATCAGTTATCCTAAGTCTACAGAACCCGAAATGCAGCAAGAAACATCCACGTCACAACCAGACTGCAATATGGATAGTAGCTCAGTGAGCAGTGGGTATGGTACCTTTTGTGTCTCCGAATTAAATGCCTACAAATCCAAGGACCCTCAGGAGTTCATGGAGCACACAGAGGTTTCTGAAGGACAGTTTGGAGTGCCTTTGGGGCAGACGGAGTCACTTGTAGATGGTGTAAAAAACAAGAGTCTTCATATAAATACCACTGAAGAGTTTTGTGCACCTTTAAAGGAAGATAATTCCATTTTTCCTGGTGAATTTGAACACCATTTTCTTGGCGAAAATAAGATTTCAGAAGTATACAGTGGAAAAACAAATAGGTAAGTAGAATTTCTCCATCATTTGAAGGGAGGTTTGCTTGTTTATTACATTTAGAATCTAGTAAAGCAAGCTCCTTTTTGAGTATGATAAAATGAGATGTATTTGAACACTTAGCAGCTTTACCAAAGTCTTGTATTTATTGCCTGTGGCAAATGGAAATAAAGCATACGATATATTACCAGCCTCTGACTTTCTTCCCATTTGCAACATTGTAAGACTACTAACCTCCTAAGGTGGGAGGCCTTGCCAGAAAAATACCTTTTATATTTTTTGGTCACTATAAACTTGCTGAAAATTAGAGTATAGGACTGTATCAACAGTGGAGCTTTGTCACATATGTGCATATAATTTGAAACCAAACATCATACACAAGTATATTCAATTTAATGCTTTTTATATGTAAGAGGAACTTTTGTAAGTTTAATGACAACTGTGGCTGGATGTTTGTAAAGCAAATAATCATTTAAAATTATGTCATTTACCCTAAATGTTCAGTTTTGTATCTCTAAAGTGTGTCCTCTAAAATAAGCGTTGAGCTATAGCAACACAGATCTTGTGTACCTATAAGTAATAATTACTAGTCCTCGTAAATAAAGAAGATTTTGCTATATAGATATATAGAGTACTTGAATGGGCCACTGTGATCAGTTTTATTCTATGGCTACAGCTGTATGTATTATTAATCACTGTTAGTTTTTTTGTTCACTTTGCCTTTGTTAATAAAAAATTGTAAAAAGGGGGGCGCCTGGGTGGCTCAGTGGGTTAAAGCCTCTGCCTTAGGCTCAGGTCATGTCTCAGGGTCCTGGGATCGAGCCCCGCATCCCGCTCTCTGCTCAGCAGGGAGCCTGCTTCCCTCTCTCTCTGCCTGACTCTGCCTACTTGTGGTCTCTCTCTCTGTCAAATAAATAAATAAAATCTTTAAAAAAAAATTGTAAAAAGAAATTTAGGTGAATCAACAAACATCCATCTTTTCTCTGCTATTAGAAAAACAACTCAAAGCATTTTCCACTGACTAGTAGCTACTAGTGTTTAGTTTTATGTGTGAAGGATAGCATCTAAAGAGAATTAATTTTGGTTTTCTCTTTTTGAATAGTAAATCTATAACATCATGGGCACAAAAGCTGAAGCAGAACCAACCAAAGAGGGCACTTACAGAAGAGGGGTGTTCAAAATCTGCGCAAGGAAATGAGCAAGCCAAGAAATCACCAGTCGAGAAGGTAGGTGATAAGTCACTTTACTCTGCCATGCTTCAGCCACTGATAATTACATGGAGTTTATTACATGCTCATCAACATAAGTTTTTTGCCCTTTCTTTTGTGGTATTAATTTGTTCCATTGACCTATCTGCCTTTGGGTGTCTCAAAGGATTGGAAACAATGATTGGCTCTAAGTATTGGTTCTTTAGTAGTCTGGAAATCAAAACTAATGAAGGATAAAATACTATAAAAAGTGAAAACCATTTTGTAAGGGTCCTAATTCTCTTTGTACTGCAACTAACTCTTTACATTTAGCCAGAGAGTGATCCACTTAACTTTTTTTTAAGCCCTCAAATAATTGTATTACTAGTCAGTTGTAAGAAGTAGTATATATATGTGCGAATGCTTTAAGACAACTCTGAATTTATAATCCAAATTGTGAGAGATTACGTGTTTAAATTCTATGTGGCCCTTTTGCTAATCTAGCAGCTGTTTTTGTTGAAGAGTTACAGATATTGAGTAAGTTTTAAACCTCTTTGAAGCCCTTTTGGCTTAAATTATTGTAGAGTAACATTGTTTAGTATAATACATTGATATTACAAAATTCCGTCTCTGCAAACTTAATACCTTTAGAAATTGGCCATTTCTTGATCATCATAAACACAGTGTTTCCATCATCCTGTGAAAAAAATTAAATAGAAGTCATAAGAAGACAGTCCCTCAGCCTTCCTAAGGCAGTGTTCTTTTTTCTCTCAGTAAATTTTCATTCGCCAGCCTGTGATACTTAGGCTTCTTCATATCACGGTTCTTGAACGTATTCCGATTTGTGTTCAGGAGGGAAGGGAGGGTGCAGAAAGCTACAGGAACCGCCAAGCCTCCAAGACCTGCAGGCGCCCTGTGCTACCGCCTTCATAGTACTGTTCTTTTGAACCCATGTGCCATCAGGATGCCATAGCCTTGTTTGGTGTGAGAACATGATAGTATTTGGAGATGGGGGTGAAGGTTGCTTTTTTTCATTGGATTAGGTTGGCAGAAAAAATGTTTTCCTTCGTTCCTCTTTCTACCTTCCTTCCTTCCTTTCTTTCTCTCTCTAGATTTTATTTATTTGAGAGAGAGAGAGCAGGGGGAGGGGAAGAAGCAGACTTCCCGCTGAGCAGGGAGCCCAGCATGGGGCTTGATCCTAGGGCCCTGAGATCATGACTGGAGCTGAAGGCAGATGCTTTTTTTTTTTTTTTAAGGTTTAATTTATTTATTTGACAGAGAGTGACACAGCGTGAGCGGGAACACAAGCAGTGGGGAGTAGGAGAGGGAGAAGCAGGCTCTCAGCTGAGCAGGGAGCCCGGTGTGGGGCTAGATCCCAGGACCCTGGGATCATGACCTGAGCCAAAGGCAGATGCTTAACAACGAGCCACTCAGGCGCCCTCCCCACTTTTTTTTTTTAGATTTTATTTATTTATTTGACAGCACTAGCAGGGAGAGTAGGAGAGGGAGAAGCAAGCTCCCACGGAGCAGGGAGCCTGACATGGGACTCGATCCCAGGACCCTAGGATCATGACCTGAGCCAGAGGCAGACGCTTAGCCCACTGAGCCACCAGGCGCCCCTCCATTTATTATTTTAGCCAGAAAGAGCAAGTGCATGCACAAGCTCTCGAGCGCTGGGGGAGGGGCAGAGGGAGAGGGAGAGAATCTCAAGCAAACTCTGCTCTGAGCTTGGAGCCTGATGTGGGGCTTGATCCCAAGACTCTGAGATCATGACCTCAGTCAAAACCAAGAGTTGGACGCTCAACCGACTGAGCCACCCAGGGGCCCCTTTCCTTCCTTTCCTTTTTTTTTTTAAAGGTGAGTGAGATTTTTGGTAGTAAATCATTATGGGAAATCAAATTCCTTTGATATTAGAGTTTTATTTATTTATATTTTTTTAAAGATTTTATTTATTTATTTGACAGATCACAAGTAGGCAGAGAGGCAGGCAGAGAGAGAGGGGGAAGCAGGCTCCCTGCTGAGCAGAGAGTCCGATGCAGGGCTGGATTCCAGGACCCTGAGATCGTGACCTGAGGTGAAGGCAGAGGCTTTAACCCACTGAGCCACCCAGGCGCCCCGATATTTGAGTTTTAAATGACTTTCAGATAATGGTAGTTGATGAATCCAAGTCCCCACACCTGAAATGAATGCATTTCTTACCTGCATAATCCTGAATCAAATTCTGTGGATTCACCAAGTTGGAACTCTATTTCATCCTTCCTCTTCTCCTGTTTTTTCTAGTTTCAGTCTAAATCAGGGAATCCTTATGATCAGAATTCTCTTGGGATCCAGTTTTCTCTTTCTACAATGGTAGTTTCTTTGGGTGCTAGCTATTTTGAAGCACATCTTGAAATGGCTGTTGTTTAGCATAAGGATTTTCCTCAGTCCTTTGTTGGGGAGAGACTTGACCTTACCATTTCCCGGGCAGCAGGATGCGGGAGTGGTTTTTTGGATGGGTGACTAGACTGTTGCTGACATGAGTGAAGGTCCCTGTGCCAGGCATAGAGCAGCTTCTTGGGGAGGACTTTCCATTGCTCCATACTTTTCTTTCTCATTAAAAGCGAGGCGTGGTGTGCTTGGGAATGCAGCAGCCGCTAGGCAAGGGGAGGCCCCCGCCCACTGTTGGGTCGGCTGAGTGCAGTAAGGTTGGCACCGCTGGACTGGGAAGAGGGCAAATTATGTGACTTGGTATTTTTCTTTTTTTTTTTTTAAGATCTTATTTATTTATTGACACAGAGAGAGAGAGATCATAACTAGGCAGAGAGGCAGGCGGGGCGGGGGGGGGAAGCAGGCTCCCCGCTGAGCAGAGAGCCCGATGTGGGGCTCGATCCCAGGACCCTGAGATCATGGCCTGAGCCGAAGGCAGAGGTTTAACCCACTGAGCTACCCAGGTGCCCAGCTTGGTATTTTTCACTTAGCCTTCTGCTGTCAGCTTTTTCTGGCCTGGTCAGTACTGAGACTTGACAGAAATTCAAACAGGTAGGAGTTTTATTTTTTTATAGATTTTATTTATTTATCTGACAGAGAAAGAGAGAGATCACAAGTAGGCAAAGAGGCAGGCAGAGAGAGGGGAAAGCAGGCTCCCTGCCGAGCAGAGAGCCCGCTGTGGGGCTCGAACCCAGGACCCTGAGATCATGACCTGAGTCGAAGGCAGAGGCTTTAACCCACTGAGCCACCCTGGCGCCCCTGAACAGGTAGGAGTTTTAGAAGAGACAAAAGATGACCTAGGACTTTCTCATTTGATGATCGAAATGGGTGTCTTAGAAGGCTGAGGTGAAGATGCCCTCCTTGGTAGGCAGAGTGCTGTCACTTCAGGATCCTTTTTATTTGGCTGTGGGTCCACAGAGGATTGTGAGCAAATGCAACTTAAATACTTCTTAATAGAAACCAGAAGTTTGATGGTGGTGGAGCTGATAAGAATTCTGATAAAAATACTCTTCTGTTAGATTTCTTGTGACAATGCCAGAGATACTGTGAGGAGTCGTTAGCTCAGAATTTTCATTAGAATTGATGATAAGCAAGCATTTCGAGCCTTTTCTGCGGGTAGTAACCAGTTGCCTATACGTAAGACATAGTTTACTACTTGGAGTTCATATAGATTACTGAATGCGGTTTTCAGAATTCGAATTATTGTACTTTTAATGATAAAAATGAATTCTTAGAGCTTTCACATTACTTTTGACACTAAATGACTGTAATTCCAGGCACTTTGAATTTCTTTTGGATGTAACTGGCAAATTATAAATACATCTTCATTCTGAGCTCACTAAGTAGCTCCAATTGCCAGTGTTCTTCCAGCTCCACGGAACCAAAATAAACTTTTGCAAACACACAGGAGAAGAAAATCCTTCACAGTTAATTCCTATCATTTTGCATACTTGTAATCACGGGGAAAACCAGGCTTTCTTACTTCTTCATGAACCCTCTGAGACTCTCTCTACGCCGGGGGTTGACACCTGGCTCTCATTCCTTGGGTCAGCAGTTTGTGCCTAATGATTTTCAGCTGTCAGCTCACAGTTTTCTCTCTTGCCTTGTAGCCTAATTTCACTGCTGCTAAGCATCCTCATGCTTTTTACCTCAACAAACCAGATGAGAGTCCAAATTCTTGGCTGTCTGATTCAGGAACAGGTATGATACTTATTTTTTTATAACAACTTATCTGGCATTTCTAATAGGAAGATAATGCTATACGGCGTGCTAGAGTAGTTTCTATAGATCTGTTATATGTTGTGTTGTGCCTCTAAGACTGACTTCCTTACCTGCATTAATTTGTGTTACACATTCTGTAAAGATAGGTGGAAAAAATACTTTTACAGTTATTTCAAACACTTGCCAAAGTCATCTCAGCATTTTCCAGGTGCTCCAGAGTGAATTAAGAAATTCAAACCCTTTGCGAGCCGTTTTTTACTCTCCGTGGTGAGCTTATTTTAGTTTCAGTGATGTAACATACTGATTTTCTTCCCCTCACAATCCCACATGCGGTTTGTCAGGATGAATTAGCACTGCAGGATGAAAATTGCCGGAATTCAACCACCGTCATGCTGTCACCCTCAGAGAGCTCCCATCACCTGTCACCTGGGTTTCTGCAGCTTCCTGCCCAGCCTCCCTGCCCTCATCCTTGCACCCTTCCATCTGTTCTCAACACAGTAGCCTGTAGGGTCCTTCTGAAAGATGGGTCAGATCATGTGACTTCTCTGCACAAAACCCTGCTCTGCTCTTTCCCTCAGAAGAGCAGCCAGAGTCCTTATAGGCCCACCCACAGGCCCAGCAAGGTCTAGCCTTGTTCTGTTTGACCTCATTTTCTGCTACTCCCTTTCTCTGCTTCAGCAGAGAGACTGTCTGCTTAAATGTGCCAGATATGTTCTCCTTATAGGGTTTTGCTTTGGTGCTTCCTATATTTGAAATGTTCTCCCCACCTCTTATGTAGGGGACCTCCCTCAGATATGGCTAAAATGCTTACTCTCTCTTGTTACCTTGCAGTGAGCCAACCCTGAGCACCCCTCCACACACACACTACATATTCCCTTTCACCCATTTTTAAATCTTACCATTAGGATGCTTACCGCCTTCTAATCTTCTGGGTATACCTTGTGATTTATTTACTGTTCATGTCTCACATTTCCTGCTCCCTGGCCTGGCACAGTAAACACTCAATATGTATTTGAACCATTGAATTCTTTTTTTTTTTTTTTTAAGATTTTATTTATTTATTTGACAGAGAGAGAGAGCTATCACAGGTGGGCAGAGAGGCAGGCAGAGAGAGAGGGGGAAGCAGGCTCCCCGCTGAGCAGAGGGCCCGATGCGGGGCTCGATCTCAGGACCCTGAGATCATGACCTGAGCCGAAGGCAGAGGCTTAACCCACTGAGCCACCCAGGCACCCCTGAACCATTGAATTCTTTATATTGCATTTTCTGTATGCTCATAAAGAAATTGTCTTTTACGAAATATATTTTAGATTGTACTAGTTTATCTTGACTTTTTTTAAGTTTATTTTTTTTAATAATCCCTACACCCAACATGGGGCTTGAACTCACCACCCCAAGATCAAGAGTCACATGCTCTATCGCCTGAGCCAGCCAGGCGCCCCATATTTTGCCTTTTATTTTTATTTTTTTAAAAGATTGTATTTATTTATTTGACAGAGAGAGAGACAGCGAGAGAGGAAAAACAAGCAGGGGGAGTGGGAGAGGGAGAAGCAGGCTTCCCGCTGAGCAGGCAGCCCAATGCGGGGCTCGATCCTAGGACCCCGGGATCATGACCTGAGCTGAAGGCAGCCGCTTAACAACTGAGCTATCCAGGCGCTCCAATATTTTGCCTTTTAATAATACATTTCAGTTTTAAATATTTGGATCATTAAATTAGAACTCTTACATGGTAAGGCAATTAAGAGATTCTATGCCATCAAAATTCAACTTCCCATATAGCCTAAAACTAGTTACTTCCCATATTTAATTTTCTTTAAGTAAAAATAAGTTCTTCTAGAGAGCATTTTTGTTCTCTTTTTCCTCAGTCTTCTATTCTCTTATTTGTGTGCCATAGGACTGACTTATTGGAAGCTGGAGGAGAAGGACATGTATCGCTCTTTGCCTGAGACTTTAGAGAAGACGTTCGCACCAGCCTCCTGCACAGATATGTCCCCAGGCCAGGTAATTTAAACACACTGTGTGTGGGTGTTTGCGTTATACAGTTGTAGTTAAGTATGCCGTTTCATTATAAATTTTGTGTTTTCCAATTTCTAATATACTAAAGAAAGCCTGGGCTTTAAATTATACCTGCTTTCAAATGTGGTCTCTCATTCATTGCCTTATGTGACCATAGGAAACTTACTTAAGAGTAGAATTCGATATGTCCAGTTAATGTGTTGTAAAATTAAATGAGATGATTTTGTGCTTACGATTCTAAAAACAGCAGGTCCGCAGACAACTGCTTCTGCCGTTCCTACACCTGGTTTTGATTCTCCATCCTATTACGCCCTCCTGCTAATCCACTTGTACCATAATTTTGAGTATTTTAATTTGCTGTAGTAGTTTTCTTTGAGCAAGGAATGGAAGTATTTTCTTTGCTTCAGAACAATGAAATAAAACTATCCAGCTTGTGTACGTCGATGTACATATCTCCCTTCTGTGGTTTGGTCAGGTGGTGAGAAAGTAGTTTGGGGAAAAGGAGGGATTACAGTGAAAGTAACCAGGAGAGTGGTAAGCATGAGTGACCGGCATCGGCAGGGCTGTGGGGAACAGCATACGCGTAGACTTCAGAGTCCGACAGTGGGGCAGAAACCAGCATCCCATCCTTCAGGAAAGGAGTGAGAAAGAGAGAGAAACACAGAGGGAGCAAGGCTGAGGAATGAGACTGAGGGGCCCAGAAGGCTCAGTGGGCTTTGTGATGGCAGGGCTCACTGTGTGCGTGACATAATCTGCACCATCATCAGTAAATGCATACTGTATTTTGGTGATTCTAAGATACTGCCGCCTTTACAACTTCCTGTTTCATATTCTCACCCCTCCCCCAAAATTACCAAGAGAACACTGCTACATAGAATTTACATTTTATTCTTATTGGAAGAGCTTATAGACCTAATTAAACATTGATTTTTATCAAAGAACTCTTGAACACACATAAAAAGGACATTATAAGTGAAATAAGTTTGTTAAAACTTCTTCACCTACAGAGGCTTACACTCTCTTTTCAACTCAGTGTTGGTTTCTGTGTTTTCCCACATACTGTTTTCCTTGAGCCATCAAGAGCTTTGAGGATTTGGCATTTCTTTAAAAAAGGAGGAAAGGCCTTGGTGCTGTTTTTCCCTGGCTTAGTAGTTATATAGAACTGGCCTGTATTTGGCTCCCAGATGGGGGAATATTGCTAAACATACAGGATTCACTATCCCTTAAATATTGGTTCTCAGGGGTTCCGGTGTAGTCTCTAGGATTTTCTTCCAGACTGCTGACACCTGTTTGGCCAATTTTGATGTCTTTGATATTTATTTGTGAGCAGGCAATGACAATTAGGTTGCAGTTGCTACTTGACCGGAAGCCATGTAAGATGCCATTTATTACAAGAGGCATCCTCACCTCAGAGATGCTAAAATATGAAAAGAAATCATAGATGTGGAAAATGGTGAAAAATGGTTCCTTGTACTACTGTGAGCTCTACATAGAGGAATTGCAACTGCTCACCCAAACCCCCAGGCAGGGGCTCCGCAGGCTCAAGGCCACATTCCGACCGCTCTACTTGTTACAGGCTGGAAGTCTTGAAAGGGCCTTTAGGTTGTTGGATTATAAAAAGTAAAATTCCAAAGTAGAATTATAGAAATTATGAATTTTAAGGGTTTATAGTCGACAAGTTAGTGCCTTTAATGCACACACAGTTTTTTTTTTTTAAGATTTTGTTTATTCGAGAGAGAGTGAGAGAGGCATGAGCAGGGGGAGGGACAGAGGGAGAGGGACAAACAGACTCCCCGCTGAGTGGAGACCCTGGGGACCTCCCCCCTCCACATGGGGCTTGATCCTAGGACCCTGAGATCATGACCTGAGCTAAAGTCAGATGCTTCACCAACTGAGCCACCCAGGTGCCCCCATGCACACACAAAAATTTTAATCATCTCATTCACAAGCTAGTTATAGGGTTTATTAAAAAATATTAATTCATGGTATTCTGCAGCCTGTGTAGGGTCTGGAAATTGGACACAAATTTAAAGCTACGTGTGAATGTATTCTTTCAGTGCTTTCAGTGTATCTCTTGCTGCATCTATAATCTCATTTAAGAGAGTGTCCACAGTTTATATTTGAGGCCCGGGGTTAAATGGTCTACCGTCATGCCCTACAATAGATCCCACCTTGAAATAATTTAAGGCTGAGGATTTTTTTTTTTCTTTTTAAAGATTTTATTTATTTAACACAGAGAGAGAGACCACAAGTAGGCAGAGAGGCAGGCAGAGAGAGAGGGGGAAGCAGCCTCCCCGCTGAGTAGAGAGCCTGATGTGGGGCTCGATCCCAGGACCCCGAGACCACGACCTGAGCTGAAGGCACAGGCCCCAACCCACGGAGCCACCCAGGCGCCTCTAAGGCTGAGGTTTTAATGTTTGGAGCTTAGACCTCTTTGTAACATTTCCAGTGTAGCAGAGCCCTGATTTCAAGCTGTAGAAATTAGGGTCATACCTTCTTATTTTATGAATTTTTCAAAGGGGCTTATTTCCATTGGGTAACTTGTTTCTTAACTTGTTTCTTTTTTTTTTTTGTCTGCCAACTCTTAAAAAAAGAGGAAGGGGCCCCGGGTGACTCAGTTGGTTGAGTGTCTGGCTCTTGATTTCGGCTCAGGTCGTAATCTCAGGGTCCTGGTATTGAGCCCAGTGTGGTGGGTAGGGGTGTCCTTCGCTCAAGGGGAGTCTGTTTGAGTATTCTCTGTCTCTCTTTCCCCCTCTGCCCTTTGCCCTGCTTGTGTGTGTGTGTTCACTCCGTTCTCCTCCCTCTAAAATAAATAAATCTTTAAAAAAAAAATAGGAAAATAATTACATAGGTACCCCTATACCTGACCCTGAGTCACGTGATACTAATTTAACCAGAAGTCTTCTCATCCTGCTTTGGTCATTCAGATGAAGTCTTTTCTTACCTCAAAACTTGATTTTTATCTTGAGTCGGGGGGATTACCAGTTTTTTATTCTTTAGAAGTATTCTTAGGCTACTAAATAACTTAGGTTCAGATTATCACCTTAATATTTTTTTTTCCTTCTTTTTTTTTTTTTT
>CM052889.1:75492885-75535540 GCA_028534135.1 Potos flavus | reverse complement strand
GTTGCAAATGGCAAGATTTCATTTCTCTTGATGGCTGCATAGTATTCCATTGTGTATATATACCACATCTTTATCCATTCATCTGTTGATGGACATCTAGGTTCTTTCCATAGTTTGGCTATTGTGGACATTGCTGCTATAAACATTCGGGTACACGTGCCCCTTCGGATCACTACATTTGTATCTTTAGGGTAAATACCCAGTAGTATCACCTTAATATTTATAGTTAGGGGATATTAAATTTTTTCATTCTGAGGAAGACTTGTAATTAACAGGTAATGACTTCTAAATTTGTTTTCTAAGTCCGACAGTCTAGAGTCTCAGTTCATTTAAAATCTTTCAAAAAATTTTTTGTGGTGCTGATCTTGATATCAGTAAACTTTTTTCATCGTTGATAATACCATTTAAATAATTTTGTTTCATATCTTTAAGTCTAATACTAGTAATGAAATGAAGCTACCATCACTGAAGGATATTTATCATAAAAAACAAAGGGAAAACAAGCAGTTACCTGAGAGGAATCTCACTTCTGCTTCCAACCCAAATCATCCACCAGAGGTAAATTGTCAACACTCTGCTGAGTGAAAATGAAAGATGCTTCATGACTCTTAACTTTTATCTTAAGCTTTATTTTCCCTAGGAGATCTAAAGCCTACTCACTTAAAAACGAACACTGAGTACTGAGGGCAAAACCTTACTGTTATCTGTCTTTTTTCTAGGTACTGACTCTAGATCCAACTTTACACATGAAGCCAAATCAGCAGATTTCAGGGATTCAACCACAAGGCTTTTCGAATGCCCTTGATGACAGAATATCCTTTTCACCAGACTCTGTTCTAGAACCTAGTATGTCTAGTCACTCTGACGTAGACTCATTTTCACAAGCAAGTAATATCGCTTCTCAGTTATCTGGATTCCCAAAATATCCCTCAAATACAAAAGCTTCACCAGTGGACTCTTGGAAAAATCATGGATTCCAAAATGAAAGTAGGACCAGTTCCACGTTTCCTTCAGTTTATACTATTACTAGTAATGACATCTCGGTCAACACCGTAGATGAAGAAAACACTGTCATGGTCACCTCAGCCTCAGTCAGTCAGTCCCAGCTTCCAGGGACAGTCAGCCCTGTCCCAGAATGCATTTCCTTGGGCTCCCTGGAAGATCCTGTGATATTGTCCAAGTATGTATTTCAGTGCATGGCTTGTAATGTTTAGTCGATTTTGTGTAATGTCTGCTCGAATGACGAAAATGGTTTTTATTGACCGTCCCTAATGTATAAAATCTTAGAGATACAGCATTTTTAAGGTAGAACATCTAAAAATTAATCCAGGTCTCTTTTTTTTTGCTTAATTAGTTGTCAACATGTATATTAATCTGTTATGTTTTCTGTGGATGTGCAGAGGAAAAAGGCTGTACTTTTGCTTACGAGAGATTGTGTTCTTGGTTTCTCTTGTGGGATAGAGAGTGAAGAAATGCTCTCCTAAGAATTTTTTTTGCCTTCAACCACAGAATTAGGCAAAACCTGAAGGAAAAGCATGCTCGACACATAGCGGATCTTCGAGCTTATTATGAATCAGAAATAAATAGCTTGAAACAGAAACTGGAGGCAAAGGAAATTTCTGCAGTTGAAGATTGGAAGAAAACCAATCAAATTCTTGTAGACAGGTAAAATTTATTCTTTTTTTTTTCTTTTTTTTTTGTAAAACTTATAATTTAACTATAAAGTTAGTGTTTCTCCAACTTGGATATATTATTTTTTCCAAAGTATACTATATTGCGATAAAAGACTTTGAAAACATGTTTTAGATTTGAAAATTGTAATGGAGATATATTTGCCTAAGTAATTTTTTTTTAAAGATTTTATTTATTTGAGAGAAAGAGAGAGAGAGCACAAGTGGGTGCTCACAAGTGGGCGGTGAGAGGTGTAGGTGGGACGGCCTGGAAGTCAGGGTTTGAAGAAGTGGCTGCGTTAGGACTGTGACGGCGGCAGGAGGGCTGCGGGAGGAAGGGGACGGAGAGCACACAGAGGCACAGCAGTAGTTGCGGGTCACCTGGGACTGGAGAAAGGATTCGCCAGAGACAAAAACCAATTTTATTTTATTTTATTTTATTTTTAACAAGTTTTTTTAAAATCTTATTTATTTATTTGACAGAGAGAGATCACAAGTGGGCAGAGGCAGGCAGAGAGAGAGGGGGAAGCAGGCTCCCTGCTGAGGAGAGAGCCCGATGTGGGGCTCGATCCCAGGACCCCGGGATCATGACCTGAGCCAAAGGCAACGGCTTAACCCACTGAGCCACCCAGGCGCCCCTATCCTATATTTTTAAATATAATTTAAAAAAAAGATTTTATTTATTTATTTGACAGAGAGAGAGAATGAGCACAAGTAAGGGGGAGTGGCAGGCATAGGGAGAGGGAGACGCAGGCTCCCTCTGAGCAGGGAGCCTGATGTGGCACTCGATTCCAGGTCCCTGGGAATATGACCTGAGCCAAAGGCAGTCGCCTAATGACTGTGTCACCCAGGTGGCCCAAGAACTTTTTCATCTTGCAAACCTGACCCCCATCCCCATTAAGCAACACTCCACCAGGGGCGCCTGGGTGGCTCAGTCGTTAAGTGGTTGCCTTCAGCTCAGGTCATGATCCCAGGGAGCCCCTCATTGGGCTCCTTGCTCAGCAGGAAGCCTGCTTCTCCCTCTCCTACTCCCTCTGCTTGTGTTCCCTCTCTTGCTTTTTCTCTCTCTGTCAAATAAAAAAAAACAAAAAACAAAAAACTCCTCCATTCCCTGCCCCCCAGCCTTTGGCACCCAGCATCCTACGTTTTGTCTATGAATTTGACGCCTCATATGAAGTTGGGGACCTTATATAAGTGGAATCGTACTTGTCCTTTTGTGTCTGGCCTGTTTCACTTAGCATAATGCCCTCAAGGTTCATCCGTGTTATAGTAGGTGTTAGAATTTCATCCTTTTTTTTTTTTTTTTTTTAAAAAGGGAGAGAGAGAATCTCAAGCCAGCTCTGCACCCAGCATAGAGCCTGATGAGAGGCTTGATCTCACTACCTGAGATCATGACCTGAGCCGAAGTCAGAAGTCTGACGCTTAACCCACTGAGCCACCCAGGCGCCCCTAGATTTTCATCCTTTTTAGGGCTGAGTACTACTCCCATTGGATGGACAGACCGCGCTTTGTTCACCCGTTCATCCTTCTGGACACTCGGGTTGCTTCCATCTTTTGACCTGTGTGCATTTTGCTGTTGTGAACATGGATGTACAAATGTCTGTTCATATTTTGCTTTTTTCACTTAACTATCAGGGGTCTTTTCATATTGTTATTTTCTTTGGAAAACAGTATCATCAAATTTATTGGAATGTATTTGTTAAAATGGCATCCTTAGTGTTCACTCACATTGGAGAATTTATGTTACATATTAGAGAACGAGATTTATAGAATACTTTTAAAGGAAAGGATTTTATCTTCTAATTTTTTTGTTTCAATTTATGAGTTTTAGATGTGGCCACTTAGATAGTGCTCTGAATGAAGCGACCAGTCGTGTGAGAACACTTGAAAATAAGAATAACTTACTGGAAATAGAAGTCGTAAGTACTCTTTTGTTGTTTAGTGGCTTAATGTTAAAAACCTTTTTGTTAACCAAACTTTAGAGACAAATTAATAGTTTTATGAAAATGTTGGCTATGTGCTTTTTTTGTTGTTGTTAGGATGTCTTATTGTTTATATTTTGAATGCTGTTGGCTTCATATGATAGGATAAACTTTTATACTTTATTTATTTTTTTTAAAGATTTTTATTTATATATTTGACAGAGAGAGAGAGATCACAAGTAGGCAGAGAGGCAGGCAGAGGTGGGGGGGAAGCAGGCTCCCCGCTGAGCAGAGAGCCCGACGCAGGGCTAGATCCCAGGACCCTGAGATCACGACCTGAGCCAAAGGCAGAGGCTTTAACCCACTGAGCCACCCAGGTGCCCCTGTTCATTTTTTTTAATTTATTCATTTGAGAGAGACAGAGCACAAGCAGAGGGGGAGCAGCAGGCAGAGGGAGAGGGAGAAGCAGGCTCCCCGCTGAGCTGGGAGCCTGACACAGAGCTCGATCCCAGGACCTAGAGATCATGACCTGAGCCAAAGGCAGACGCTTAACACCTGAGCCACCCGGGCGCCCCTGCTTTTACACTTAAAATTTTTTTTATTGGGATATATAATTTACATATCCTATAACTCTTTGGAAATGTATAATTCTGTGGCTTGTAGTATATTTGCAAACTCGTACAACCATCCACCACGGCTAGTTTTAGAATATTTTCTCACTTAAGGAAACCCTGAACCCCTTAACCATCAGCCTTTCCCTCCTAACTCCAAAACTCCTTCTCCCCAGCCCCTAGCAACCACTACCCTACTTTCTGTTCTGAGGATTTGCCTGTTGTGGACATTGGTGTAAATGGAATCATATATATAACGTTTTGTGTCTGGCTTCTTAACGTGATATTTTCAAGGTTTATCCGTGTTGTAGCGTGAATCGGTATTTCACTATTTTTTATGGCTAAGTAACATTCTATTGTAGGGATAGACCGTATTTATCCATTCATTAGGTGATAGGTGTTTTGGTTTTCATGTTTTGGATATTATGAATGGCAGTGCTATGAGTATTTGTATATAAGATTTTATGTGGACCTAGTTTTTATTTTTTTTAATTTCTGTTTTTTAATATTTAAAGATTTTATTTATTTATTTGACAGAGAGAGACACAGTGAGAGAGGGAACACAAGAAGGGGAAGTGAGAGAGGGAGAAGCAGGCTTCCTGCCGAGTGGGGAGCCTGATTCTGGGCTCGATCCCAGTACCCTGGGATCATGACCTGAGCTAAAGGCAGACATTTAACGACTGAGCCACCCAGGTGCCCCTGGACTTAGTTTT
The DNA here is from genome assembly GCA_028534135.1 of Potos flavus. NCBI lineage: Eukaryota > Metazoa > Chordata > Mammalia > Carnivora > Procyonidae > Potos > Potos flavus. Next base: position 75,530,624 of record CM052889.1, on the reverse strand, counting down.
TTAATTTTCTTGGTTGTATAACTGGAATGCATAAACTTAAAAAAATTTTTTTCATGCATTACCAAGTTTTATTCTTGTACATGTAACCTTATAAGTAACGTTTCGATAGAAGATGCCAGTTATGTTCCGTGCACTGTTTCTTTGTCTTTCTTTAATGTGTTTTTAGTTGTCTTTGTCTCCTAAACTGAAAGCTTCTCGAGGTCAGGGACTTGTCTTTCTTGCTAATCTCATATTTCTGGCACCGTATTGCCTGGCACCTACTGGATATTTAAAAAATGATTGTTGAATGAATACTAACATGTCAGATGTATTTTGAATTTTCTCTTTTATTTTCCTAGTAAGTGAGAGAATAGGGTAAGAAATGCTTTATTATTCTCTAAATATTAATGTGGGGCATCAGATTCCAGGTGTGCTTTCAGAATCATTTTCCTGATAGCCATGGTTATTTTTTTCATTAAAGTAACCTACAGGTGAGTCTAGCATTATAATGCCTCAAACAGCGGTTTTGTGTCTATACTTCATGATAATCTCATGAAGCTGGTTTTTAAAAAATTTATTTTATTTATTTCAGTATTATTATTTTTTTTAGATTTTATTTATTTGACAGAGAGAGTGAACACAAGTAGGAAGAGCAGCAGGCAGAGAGAGGGAGAAGCAGGCTCCCTGCCGAGCAAGGAGCCTGACGTGGGGCTCGATCCCAGAACCTGGGATCATGACCGGAGCTGAAGGCAGACACTTAAGCGACTGAGCCACCCAGGCACCCCTAAAAAACTTATTTATTTTAAAGATTTTATTTTTAAGTAAACTCTATACCCAATGTGGGGTTCGAACTTAACAATCCTAAGATCAAGAGTTGTATGCCTAGTGCCTGAGCCAGCCAGGAGCCCCTGAAGCTGTTATTTTTAGTAGAGTAGTCCTTTTTAGTCTCCAACCCAAGACATAACAAAATATTAAACTTGTGATTCCCATTTGTAGGTTTTATTTTATTTTATTACTTTTCTTTTATAGTTTAATGCCCACAACTTGTTAACTGCTATTGAAACATCTATTTTTTTTTATTAAAAACAATTTGGTTTTTTTTGTTTTTATTTTGTAGAGTGATTTTAGAGAACGTTTCAATGCAGCCAGCAATGCTTCCAAAATTTTGCAGGAACGGATTGAGGAAATGAGAACAAGTAATAAAGAAAAAGACAATACCATCATTCGACTAAAATCTCGACTGCAGGATTTAGAAGAAGCATTTGAGAATGCTTACAAACTCTCAGATGATAAAGAAGCGAGACTGAAACAAGAAAACAAAATGTTTCAAGATGTAAGTGACAAATAATGGAAACTTAATGACAGGGTAGGCTAAAAGTAATTTTAGATGTTATACTCTTACAGGCAATTATGACTTTTTCCACATTTATTTTTGTTTTATGTAACTTTGCTGTAGCTGCAAATATATACCCTCCTGAGTCAGTTGGGTCTTATCTTGAAGCAGGAAGTCAGCTTTCAGAGCTGTGGTGTCACTCCCACGCCTTTCTGCCTCTAGCAGGTCAATTTTGAGCTCTCTTAAATCAACATCTATGTGGCTGGATGGGTAAAATGAACCAGATTTAGAATAGGTTTGATTGAATATTTTCACTTTGCTATAATGTCATTTAAAATTTGGATTTATACAATCTTGGGACTGCATTGGGTTTGGGGTTGTATATTTTTTTCTCAGGTTTTTCTTGATATTCTTTGTCATGGCGCATAAAAAAAATCTGAACGTATTTCAGCTGTTGAATTTTCTTCCTGATAGCTTTAGATTGTTGTTGCTTTGATTTTTGTTGTTGTTTGATTTTTTTACATTTATTTTCATGAAGGTAATACATGTAAATGGTTTAAACAGTCAAATCTCAAATGAGAAATGGCAGTCTTCCCCTCCCCCCTATCTTGGTGTCCCCTACTTTAGAAGCCCTTACTGTCAGCTCTTTTAGCAGTTTCTTCTAGCATTTTTCTCCCATGTTTCTATGTAACAAATTTATATTGTTTTTTCTTTTTTTCCCCCATCAATTTCAGACTTTATATATTGACTTCCTTCTGTGGAAGGAAGGTCACAGTTTAGTTTTTTTACACCATTTCCTCCCAATACAAACACTTCTTTCTCTCCCTTCAATGTGATTAATATATTAAATTCATTCTAAGAAACTATTCTTTTACATTTTAACAACTCTGAGAAATCTATACATCTTTACACCACGGCATTATATTTTAATTGGCAGCATTTCATTTCTCTTTTAGTAGTAAGTAATAGTAAATAATGTAATGTTATGATTTCTATTCAGTGATGTCTTAGATTTGAAACAAGATGGGTTATCATTTCCAATTAAATCAGTATTCAGTATTTCTTATTATCTGTGTAAATACTGTTCAGAGCTAAGCTGCAGTATATAGTGATTACGTTTCCTTTCTCTAACAACTTATATTTTTCCTGGAATTGATAATTGCCTTTTTTTTTTTTTTAACCTGCTTACTATCCTTTGTTTAGCACTTACTCCCAGCTCCATGTACTTTTGCATCATTATGAGCTGGTTGTTCTTGAGGTCCAATATACAGATGTCTAGGACTTGACTTCACCATCATCCTGGGGATGGTCTTTGCTTGTTTCCTGTATTGGATCTCTTTTTTATGATTTTTATTTATTTATTTTAGAGAGGGAGAGAGCAGGGGCAGGAGCAGAGAGAGAGGGACAAGCAGACTGTGTGCTGAGTTCAGAGCCTGATGAGGGGCTTGATCCCAAGACCCTGAGATCATGACCTGAGTCAAAATTAAGAGTCGGATGCTCAGCTGACTAAACCACTCAGGTGCTCCATGGATCTCTTGTGTGCATCCTATGTCTTCTTTCTTGGGTTAATTCTTTGTTTTGCTATAGTATATTTCCTGAGAAAAAGAATACATGAGAGATGAATTCTGAAGCCTTCAATATCTGAAAACATAGTTTGCAGTCATACTTTAAAAAAAACGCTTTATTTTTTAGAGCAGTTTTGGATTTACAGAAAAATTGAGAACATAGTGCAGTGTCCCCACATACCCTGCACAGTTCATGTGTCGTTAATGTCTTATGTTAGTATGGTATGTTTGCAACAATTAATGAAGCAATATTGATACATAATTATTAAGTAAATTCTATAGCTTATTTAGATTTCCTTTGTTTTTACCTAATGTTCTTTTTCTGTTCCAGGATCCTGTGTTACATTTAGGTATCTTGTCTCCTTAAGCTCTTTTTGGCTATGACAGTTTCTCACACTTTCCTTGTTTTCGATGACCTGGACAGTTTTAAGGAGGACTGATCAGGGATTTTTGTTGTATGCCCTTGGGATTTGTCTGTTTTTCTCATGTTTAGACGGCAGTTAGGGGATATTGGGAGGAAAACCACAGAGGTAAAGTACCATTTTCAGCACATCACATCAACAAGCCTTATGTTTTTTTGTTTCCTTACTGTCAGTAAAGTTTCAGGAGAGAGTGGATATAAATACTCTCTTCAGTATGTCATATTTGATTAGAACTTCACAAGGTTTTGTTATTACTGTTCTTGTTCATGTATATTAACAGTATAATTTTCGTGTGTGAATACATGATGAGATCTTGATTTTTAAGACTTCTTATATGTTTTCTTTTTTTTTTTTAAGATTTTATTTATTTATTCGAGACAGAGTAAGTACAAGCAAGGTGAGGGACAGAGGGACTAAGCAGACTCCCTGCTGAGTGAGGAGCCTGATGCCGGGCTGTATCCCAAGACCCTGAGATCACGAGAAGTCAGATGCTTAACTGACTGAGCCACCCAGGGGTCCCTTGTATGTTTACTTTCACATAATACCAGAATTATAGAAAGTTGCAAAAATTGTATAAAAACTTTCCATATGCCTTTTTTTTTTTTTTTTAAGATTTTATTTATTTATTTGACAGAGAGAGACATAGTGAGAGAGGGAACACAAGCAGGGGGAGTGGGTGAGGGGGAAGCAGGCTTCTTACTGAGCAGGGAGCCTGATTCGGGGCTCGATCCCAGGACCCTGGGATCATGACCTGAGCAGAAGGCAGATGCTTAACGACTGAGACACCCAGGCACCCCTCCCTTTTTTTTCTAAGATTTTATTTATTTATTTGAGAGAGCAGAGTGAGAGAAAGAGAGAGAGTGAGAGCACAAGCTAGGGGGAACAGCAGAGGGAGAGAGAGAAACACACTACCCTCTGAGTATAGAGCCTGATGTGGGACTTGATCCCAGGACCCTGGGATCATGACCTGAGCCAAACGCAGAGGCTTAACCAACTGAGCCACCCAGGTGCCCCTCCATATACCTTTCATCTCAAGTCTAAGTCTTTCTTTTTTTTTTAAGATTTTATTTATTTGAGAGAGAGCATTAGCAGGGGGAAGACTCCTGGCTAAGTGGGGAGCCTGCCCTGGGCTCTATCCCAGGACCCTGTGATCATGGCCTGAGCCGAAGTTAGATGCTTAACTGACTGAGCCACCCAGGCACCTCTTGATTTGAAGTCTTAACATTTAACAATTTGTGCTTTATCATTCTTTCGGTGGTTCCATGTGGTTGGGCAGTGCAGATAGAACACTTCCAGTGTTGCAGAAAGTCCTTTTGGACAGCACTGTTGTAGAATATTCTTCAGTTTGGGTCTGTGTTTTGCACAGTTAGATTCAGGTTGTTAGAATGAATGCAAAGGAATACCGCAGAAGGAAGCGGAGCCCTTCTTAGCACATCTTATCAGAAGGCACATGTTAGCTTTGTGGTATTAATTGTGATCTCTTGGTTAAGGTGATGTTTGCCAGGTTCTCCACTGTAAAGTTCTATCTCCCCATTTAGAATTAATAAGTATTAGGGGATGGAGGTGTATATATATATATATAATATATTTAAACATTTTTAATTTAAAGTAGTTAGTATATAAATGTCCACGATAGCCACACTATGGAAAGAGCCTAGATGTCCATTGGCAGATGAATGTATAAAGAGGATGTGTGGTGTGTGTGTGTATTTATATATATTATGGAATACTATGCAGCCATCAAAATATGAAATCTTGCCATTTGCAATGTCCTGGATGGAACTAGAGGGTATTATGCTAAGCGAAATAAGTCAATCAGAGAAAGACTATTATCATATGATCTCGCTGATATGTGGAATTTGAGAAACAAGGCAGAGGATCATGAGGGAGGAGAGGAAAAAATGAAATGGGACGAAACCATCGAGGGAGACAAACCATAAGAGACTTTTAATCTCAGGAAACAAACAGGGTTGCTGGAGTGGAGGGGGTGGGAGGGATAGGGTGGCTGGGTGACGGACCTTGGGGAGGGTATGTGCTATGGTGAGTGCTATTAATTGTGTAAGACTGATGGATCACAGACCTGTACCCCTGAAACAAGTAATAGATTATATGTTAATTTTTAAAAAGTAAAAAAAATTAATTAGCATATAATGTATTATTGGTTTCAGAGGTATTTGTATATCATTTTTGGAGAAGTTTCTGTTCAAGCCCTTTGTTCATTTTTTAATTGGGTTATTTGTTTTTTTTAATTTAAATTCAGTGAATTAACATATAATGTATTACTGGTTTCAGAGGTAGAGGTCCGTGATTCATCAGTCTTCTATAATAACCAGTGCTCATTTATCACGTGCCCTCCTTAATGTTCATCACCCAGTTACCCTATTCCCCTAACCCCTCCCCTCCAGCAACCCTCCATTTGTTTCTGTGATTAAGAGTCTCTTATAGTTTGTCTTCCTCTCTGGTTTCGTCTTGTTTTATTTTTTCTTCTCTTCCCCCATGATCCTCTGTTTTGTTTCTTAAATTCCACATAGGAGTGAGATCATATGATAATTGTCTTTCTCTGATTGATTTATTTTGCTTAGCATAATACCCTCTAGTTCCATCTACATCGTTGCAGATGGCAAGATTTCAGGGTTTTTTTTAAAGATTGTATTTATTTATTTGGCAGAGAGACACACAGCGAGAGAGCGAACACAAGCAGGGGAAGCAGGAAAGGGAGAAGCAGGCTCCCCGCAGAGCAGGGAGCCTGATTCCAGGCTTGATCCCAGGACCCTGGGATCATGACCTGAGCTGAATGCAGACTCTTAACGACTGAGCCACTCAGGCGCCCCAAGATTTCATTTTTGATGGCTGCGTAATATTCCAGAGTGTGTGTGTGTGTGTGTGTGCGTGTGTGTGTACACACCACATCTTCTTTATCCATTCATCTGTTGATGGACATTTGGGCTCTTTCAGTAGTTTGGCTATCGTGGACATTGCTGCTACGAACAGTGGGGTGCAGGTGCCCCTTTGGATCACTACATTTGTATCTTTGGGGTAAATACCCAGTAGTGCAATTGCTGGGTCGTAGGGTAGCTCTATTTTCAACATTTTAAGAAACCACCATAATTGGTTTTTTTTGTTTAAAGATTTCATGTATTTATTTGACAGAGAGAGATCACAAGTAGGCAGAGAGGCAGGCAGAGGGAGAGGGAGAGGGAGAAGCAGGCTCCCTGCCGAGCAGAGAGCCCGATTCGGGGCTTGATCCTAAGATGAGATCATGACCTGAGCCTAAGGCAAAGGCTTTAACCCACTGAGCCACCCAGGCGCCCCTACCATAATGTTTTCCAGAGGGGCTGCACCAGCTTGCATTCCCACCAACACTGTAGGAGGGTTCTATTAGGGGATATTTTAAGACTTTGTAAATCACCTTTTTCTCATCAAACTTTTACCCACTAGCTTTAACATCCACTGAGGAGTCTTTATTGAAACAAGTAATTACTGTTGTGGTTGCCAAATGGTGGTGGTTCTATTACTCCTACATTTTACTGAAAGGAGGAGCTCTCTGCTCTGTTATTTATTTAGATTAGTGTGGACTGATGAATTCTTATTTTGTTCAGCGAGTTACAGTTATTTTTGTTGTTGTTATAGTTATCATTTTGATGCTTGCATTGTCCTAGTTTTGGCCGGTAGGATAAGCGTCAGGCTGGCTGACTCCTGTGTCCTTCGGACACATTCGTTTCATTCTTTGAGCCTTATCCAGTGAGATATTCCAGGCTCATCTTGTACTTTCCCAGTCCTAGCCCTTAAGTCAGTCATTTTCCCATGGAGCCCTGCTTCATTTAGGTGAAAAATGATATTTAGAAATGAAGATCTAGCAGTAGGTATGTTCCTTGTTAGTGGGATGCCATCGGTTTTAATTATTCATAGACTCACCTCAGTTATGTTGGAGTAACAGGAGACAGCACGGGATCGTTGGAATGTTGTTTTGAGCTGAAATTATATTAATGTTGTCAATGATAACACTGTCTTCCTTTGCATTTATCATGTCAAGTATTTTAAGCATAGGGAAAAGTATACAGAGTAATATATAGAACATCCACATACCAGCTGTCTGTAAATACAATTGAAATACTCTCTTCTCGTCCTTTCTCTCCTAAACCTGCTATGCTGAATATGCTGTTGGTTTTCCCATGCATTTCTGCTTTTGCTCCATATGCATATGTCTATAAACAATATATAGTAATGTTTGATGTGTCCTTAAACTTGATATGAATTGTACTGTACCACATATACTTTCCTGCAATGTGTTTTTTTTTTCTTTTAAGTAGGCTCCACGCCCCACATGGGGCTCGAACTCATGACCCCAAGATTAAGAGTCCTAGGCTCTACCCAATGAGCCAGTGAGGTGCCCCTCCTGCAACCTGTTTTTTGTAGCCTTGTTTTTGACATTTACCATGTTGATACGTGCAGCTTTTTTTTTTTTTTAGATTTTTATTTATTTATTTGACACAGAGAGATCACAAGTAGGCAGAGAGGCAGGCAGAGAGAGCGGGAAGCAGGCTCCCCGCTGAGCAGAGAGCCCGATGCAGGGCTCGATCCCAGGACCCTGAGATCATGACCTGAGCTGAAGGCGGAGGCTTTAACCCAGTGAGCCACCCAGGCGCCCCGATACAATCATTTTTATTTAAACATACTTGAAGTTTTTCAGGTATACGAAAAGAATATTACGTGTGGACCCAGCACTCATCTTCAGATTTAAAATACAACAGATACAGTCACATTCCACCACCTCCACCCCCCATGCACCCATTTCTGCTCACCCCGCCTTCCTGGGAGTGACTGATCTGAACAGTGTGAATGTCTTCCCATGTCTGTGTCTTATAGGTGCATGTATGCTTAATCAGTGTTGTTTGACATATTGTAGAGCTTTTTGTAATTGCTGTCACACTGTATTTACTATTCTTTTTTCATTGGTAAGATTTATTCAGGCAGATGCATTAGCACTAGTTCATTTGTTCTCATTCTTGTGTAGTATTCCACTCACTCTGAATCTTCCACAATTATCTATTTCCCTCTTGCCAGTTTCTTTTTGCTGCTCTTAAGAGCAAACAGTGCCATAAACATTCCTAAACAGGTGTGCTTGTGCAGACCTGTGCAGCTGCCCCTCAGGTATTGTTCCAGTCACCAGAGTCCCAACACAGGTGACCCCCAAACTGGACGTAACTCTGCTTGTGGACTCAGTAGTCTGGGAACTCGGACTGGCCACAGGGGGGACAGCTTGTCTCCGCTCTGCAACATCTAGGACCTCAGCTGGGTTTTCAAAGGCTGGAGGCTGGTTGTTAATGATGGCCGTCAACTAAGGCCGCATTCCTTCTCCGTGTGGGCTAGTTTGGCTTCTTTGAAGCATGATGACTGAATGCCACGGACCAGTGTCCTGAAAGATTGTCCTGACAGCCATTAGCCTTTTATGACCCAACCCTGGAAATACTTCAGTATCATTTCTATCACATTCTATTTGTTAAATAATCTCAAAGGCCTGCCCAGGTTCAGGGGAAGAAGAAATATATACCACCTCTTGATGGGGTGTGGCAAGGTTCTGGAGGACCTTGTGTGAACTGAAATCGCTACTGCGATTTTGGAGATACACAGTCTGTCCCGTGAACCCACGTACGTCTGTGTGTAGTGGCTGGAACTTAGAATACGTACACTGTCATCTTCATTAGATATTGCTAAATCGCTCTCTGAAATGGTTGTACTAGTTCATTTTCCCACCAGTAATGTATGAGAATTCTTATTTTCTAGAATATTTCCAGTGCTTGCTGTCATCAGACCTCTTAATTTTTGCCAGTCTGATTGATGTGAAATGGTTAATTAAGATGTATTGCAGTTCTCTTCCCTTGGCTTGTGGCTCGCATTTCACCTGGTGTTACCTTTTATGGGGTACAAATTTTCTATTTTATTTTATTTTTTAAGGATTTTATTTATTTTTGAGAAGGAGCAAGAGAGAGACAGCATGAGTGGAGGGGCAGAGGCAGAGGGAGAACCAGGCTCCCCACTGAGCAGAGAGCCTAATGCGGGGCTCAATCCCAGGACCCTGAGATCATGACCTGAGCCGAAGGCAGTCGTTTAACCGACTGAGCCACCCAGGCACCTCCAAGTTTTATATTTTAATATCCAAAATAGTCTTTTCATTTCTGGTTTGGGCCTCTTTTATGTCTTGTGTACAAAATCTTTTCCTACTCAAGGATCAGAAAAGTATTATCCTGTATATTGCCTTCTAAAATTATACATCCTTTTGGGATGCCTGGGTGGCTCAGTTGGTTAAACGACTGCCTTTAGTTTGGGTCATGATCCCAGGGTCCTAGGATCGAGCCCCACATTAGGCTCCCTGCTCCAGGGGGAGCCTGCTTCTCCCTCTCCATCTGTCTGCTGCTCCCCCTGCTTGTACTCTCTCTCTCTGTCAAATAAATAAATAAAATATTTAAAAATAAAATAAAAAATAAAATAAAATAAAATAATACAGCCTTTCTTTATACATTTAGGCCTTTAATCTACCCCAGATTGCCTCTTATATGTGGTGTGAGATAGGGATTGAACTTGATTGTTTTTTTCAAATGATTAACCAAGTATCACAGCACCATTTTTTCAGAAAGTTCATCTATTTAAGCAATCTCTACACCCAGTGTGGGGTCTGAACTCATGACCCCAACATTGAGAGCCACATGCTCCACTGACTGAGCCAGCAGGCGCCCTTGATGGCACCATTTTTTAAGAGAATATCTTTTCCCTACTGACTTTTAATGCCACTTCTGTTGTATATTATGTTTCTTTCTTGGATGAGTCTGTTTTGAGGCTCCCTAGTCTGTTTCATTGGTTTGTTTCTTTGTCCCTGGATGGAAACTACATCATCTTAATTACTAGCATTTTATAATGAGCTTTGATTTTTGGTATAATGCTTCCTTAACTTTTTTTTTTTGTCATCTTTTAAAAATTATTTTTGCCAGTTTTTCGCCATTTTATTTCATGTAAATATTACTGTTGGCTTATCACATTTAAAAAAAAACAACAACTCAGGTTTGGAGCTCCTGGCTGACTCAGTGGAGCACGCGATTCTTTTTTTTTTTAATTATTATTTATTTGACAGAGAGAGAGAGAGATCACAAGTAGGCAGAGAGGCAGGCAGAGAGAGAGGGGGAAGCAGGCTCCCCGCTGAGCAGAGAGCCCGATGCGGGGCTTGATCTTAGGACCCTGAGATTATGACCTGAGCCAAAGGCAGAGGGTTTAACCCACTGAGCCACCCAGGCGCCCTGGAGCACGCGATTCTTGATCTCGGGGTCATGAGTTCAAGCCCCACCTTGGGTGAAAAGATTACTTCAAAACAAAGCAGGGGTGCCTGGTTGCATGCTCTTCCAAATGAGCCAGCCAGGCGCCCCTATGTCTTGAATTTTTAACATTATCCATAATTATCATGGATGAAGATGTAGGTCCTTCACATGTCATTTGGCTAAGAGTATAGAATTCTGGGGTATATTTTCTTCCCATCAGATTTTTAAGGATTTTGTTCCATTGTTTTACGTTGCCATGAGAATATACCTGATGATTGATTCTCTTCCTTTCTCCCCCTGTCACAGTCCTGTGTCTTTTGTGTTTTCTCCTTTCCCCCATCTTTCTTATTTGAAAGCTTCAAGTCTACAGAAAAATTGTACAGATGGTATGATGAAAACCTCTGTATATTCCTAGTTCACCAATTGTGAATATTTTATCACGGTTGCTTTATGTCTTCACAACATTATAGATTTTTTCCTTTTGCTGAACAATTTGGGAGTAAATTACAGACACTGTGAGATATCACTCCTAAATACTTCAACAGGTGTCTCCTCAGAACAAGGACATTCTCCTGCATAATCTCAACACAGTTCTCACACTCGGGGAATTTAATATTGACGTAATGCTAGTTGCATGCAATATATAGTTTATATTCCAATTTCTCCAGTTGTCTAAATAATGTCCTTTATAGGTGTTTTGGTTTTTGCTTTTTAATTCACACTCCAATCAAGGACTGTACACAGTGTTTAGTAAATGCATTTCTCATTCCTTATGAGTGAGTTCAAAGCCCCTTCTGGAAGTTTTAGCATTTTTTATCCTTGGTGTCCTTAAATTCCGTAACAATGTGCCTTGACACAGGTCTTTTTTTCATTCATTGTTGGAGGCACAGATTCTTCCAATCTGGAAATTAATGTTCTTCAGTTCTATAGACTTGCTAATGTTATTTCTCTGTTGATTTCCTTCCTGCCTTCTCTGTTCTCATTCTCTCGAACTTTTGCCAGTAAATGTTGTATTGCATGGGTTGATTTTCTAAGGCTTACGTATACTTTAGTTTCCATCATGGCCTCTTTGTCCTCTATCTCCTTATCTTAGTATTACATTTATTTTCTCTCTCATTTTTAGTTTCTAAGAGCTGTTTCTTGTTCTTCAATTGCTAGTTTTTCATTGCTTTCTGGTCTTTTTTTATGAATATAACACTGATGTCTCTGAGGATATTAATAGCTTTCTTTTAATGCTTTCTTTAGTTTTGATTTATTATTTCTTTTGAGTTAAACTTTCACTTTGAAGTCAGTTTCATATTAAATATTTCTGCTTTTTTTAAAAAAAATATTGGTTCTTTTACTGTAGACTCACATTTAAGGGGGAGGCAGTCAGAAGCCATTTGGAGACTCTGCGTGCACAGATGGGGCCTATTTCCTGGTAGCCTTTCCTTATAAGCAATTTTAGAGTGACAGACCAGCTGTTTGGTTAGGGAACCTCCGACGTGATTATATAGAGGTCTTTTTTGTAGGATTGTTTGGTTTTCCCGAGAAAGAGTCTTCCAGCCTCTTGTCTGGGACCTTTCCGTCAGGCTCCGGTGGCAGTAAGGGATGGGGAGCCAAGTTTTGTTTTGTTTTAACTTTTCCTCGGTCATGATCTCCTTCTCCCTTTGCTTCCTCCACCTGTTAGACTTGGGTTTCCAGAATGGAATGTGTCTCTCATTCACATTTCCTATGTCCCGTCGCCTGACTGGGCAGTCCACTGCTGTTCTAGGCTCTAACCACTCAGCTTAAGGACTTTAAACCAGCTGCCTTTGGCCAGCCTGTGCTTCCACTCTGTCTACTACTGACCCTGAGATTCAGGTCCTGAGCCTCTCGGGGGTGTGACACTACCAGCCTGCTTGCTGTTAGCATCGCATACACAGGCCCTGAAGCTTACAGCCTCCTCGGCCTTGTTACAGCCTCACTGAGATCTCTCCTTTGTTGCACTCAACTCTTGATTTCTGTGTAACTGCCTCATCGTTACTTTAGTGGGATCTTGGGATAAAAAGAAAATTCTTTGAATCTATCTTCTTTAACGAGTCTCACAGAATATGTATTTTCAAAGAAATTACCTAATTATATTAGACTTGGGATTGTGCCTTTACTCTGTGGAATTTATCCAAAAGAAGTATATAATTCAAAAAAGAATGCAAATTTTAATCTTTTAAAATACTGCTTATTTGGGGCGCCTGGGTGGCTCAGTCGTTAAGCATCTGCCTTCGGCTCAGGTCATGATCCCAGTGTCCTGGGATTGAGTCCCGCCTCAGGCTCCCTGCTTGGCAGGAAGCCTGCTTTCTCCCTCTGTCACTCCCCCTGCTTGTGTTCCCCCTCTCGCTATGTCTCTCTCTGTCAAATAAATAAATAAAATTAAAAAAAAAAAAATACTGCTTATTTGAAGGGTCTTGACTGATATTTTGTAATTTTTGTTCTTATTTTGAAACAAATTCAGACTTACAGAAAGCTTGTAAGAATGGTCCTATTCCTTTTACTTAGGATCACAGTTGTTAACATTTTGCCATTATTTGCTTTATCACCTCCCAGATAAATGTTTACACGTGCATTTTTTTTCTTGAACCATTTGAGGGTAAGCTGTAGACATTATGCCCCTTTCCCCCTACCTTTTGGTATGTATTTCATAAGAACAAGGACCTTTCGTACATAGTCACAGAACAAATCAAAGTAATCAAATGTGCAATTCGCATCTGAATTATTATTTTATGGCACTTTTCCAGTTCAGGTTCCAACCCAGAATCATGCCTTATATTCACTCCTCTTATCTCTTTAGTCACCTTCAATCTGGAACAGAGCGTTAACCTTTCTATTTCAAGACCTTAGCGTTTTTGAAGAGTACAAGCAGCTATTTTATAGATGATCTCTAAGTTGATACTATAATGTTTAATTTTATGGTACATTTCTTTGTTTTTCCTTGTAGCTCTTAGGAGAGTATGAGTCCCTGGGAAAAGAACACGAAAGAGTAAAGGTAATGATTGATGATTCATGTTCTGAGCTTCATGGAGGGGCAGAAGCACTGGGCTGGAAAAGAAGAGGGCTGACCCTTTATCTCCCACTGTTCTCCCCATCCTCCATCCTCCTCTAGCTGCTTGAGTTAGACCACTTACTTCATCTTCTCTGGCAGTGTCCTTATTTTCGAATATTTGCCCACTTAAGTCATAAATTTTTGGATGTGTTAACAAATATTGAATGGCTATTGCATTTGAGATGACTTGAGATGAAATTTTTAGAAGAGTGTAAGGTATGATACATAGATGTAAATAATTATTTCATAATATTTAAATATAAAATTTTTTAAAGCATTCGCGTTTTGTGGGGTTGTTTGAATTTATAGATGATGTTTGGTTTCTTAATGAAAGCTTTGTTTGGGAACGACATATTTGAATTCAGTGAAACCCCACAGTGATGCTGTAACTGGGGTCCAAAGCATTTCTGTCGCATAGACTACAGGGTAGCGGTCATCCAAGGTTAGAGGAAGGCAGGGAGGCGTTCTGGGGGCTCACGAGCCAGTCGGGACACCTGAAATCTCACCAATACAGCTATCTGTTTTGCCATTTACTGAGGTTTTTAGGCAAGTTGTGGTTAAAACATGTACATTTTAACACTGGATTGCTTGTAATCAAGCAAAGCATAATAGGCTATTCCTGTTACTATAGGAGATAATGCGTACGGTTATTTGTGTAAGCCAGTGTTTTGTTCTCTCAGTTTCTCCCTTGAATTACGCATACTGGCTCGCGGTTGATGCTTTGTTTGCTGAGTATCTGTATAATTCTTTTTGTAGCTCTCTGGTGTAGCCTTAGATTGGCTTCGCATTATGTAGTTTAAAATAAAAGGAATATATATATCCTGAATATTTCAGTTATTGAATTTTTCCTTTATCTTCATAGGATACATTAAATACAACTGAGAACAAATTGCTTGATGCACATACTCAGATTTCTGATTTGAAAAGGTAAAATGTGTTATCTTACTAATAAGATAATTACGCCTCTTTCGTTCTTTTAGCATCTAAATATGTGTCTGTACTGAAAGCAATGAAAAAGTTTTTCTTGAGGATTGTTAGGCACTTTGAGATCAGGTTTTAGCCTACTCTTCCCCTGACCTGGAAATACATTTGATTTTAGCCAAAGAAGATTTTTAAACTGTTAGAGTATATTGGTGGTTGTGCTTGAGTGGTGTGCATTTCCTGAACCATTCTGGGTTTTGTCAGCATAGCAAAATCTAAATGATACTAAACCATTGAAAACCTATCAAAAAAAAAAAGAATTTTAACAAGCATTCTAGTTCACCAAATTATATTTGTGCTCCCAAAAGAAAACAACATTCACCCCAACTTTATGACCATCTACTTTCTTAAAAACCTGGTGTGGGGACGATATTCATGATCTGATTTGCCTAATTAGAAACAGAGTCATAAATGGTCCCTATGCAAATGATTAGATATTTCTAATTGGCTTCGGAGCACGTTTTTATATTTACATTTGGAGATGTGGCCCTTCTTTGGAGATTTTATTGCACTCCTCAGGACTTCCCATCGGGGAGAATGTGAATGCTGTCTGGCCCTCTCATCTGCTCAGGTCTTTTCTGTGATGCATTCAGTTCTGCTGATAGCTTCTTTATCAGATTGGCATAAGCGTCAGCCCGGTAGAGCTGTTCTTTCTCAAATCTTCCTTGCATCAGGATAGGCAAGAATTTGAGCTTAAAAGAGGGGACGAAGACCTATGCAAAGTTTAAAAGAACAGAAAGAATGCCAAGATACCCTCAAAACAATTAATTGGCCAGAGTCCTTTTTTCTGTTTGAACTTGAAAATAGGCTTTTATTCTGAACATGGCACAGATGAGGTGAGTTGCCTGGAGATAGACAGTTTGGGGATAGTTTAGCCTTTGTGTCTTTTAAAAATTAGGACGTTCTTAGTAGCTCTTTTATTGGATATTAAACCTGTTTCCTTTTTTGTGAAAACATTACCTGTCTATATTTTATATGCGTGAATATATATGTTTAGAATTAAACATGTTAGAATTGCACTTTATTTGAATACTTGAATTTATTTTATTTTTAATTTAATTTATACCATGAGTTTTGATCGGTAGTCAGATTTACAAATTTTTTAAACTTGTCTGTATAAAGTTCATTTGTTGTTTCCTTTTCCTTCAACTGTAGTATATGGAGTGTTTGTTTGTAGAGTTTAACGTATTTGCCTTTCAGTTTATGTTTCAATTTTGTTCAGCTTTTCTAAGCTTACTGGTGGCATTTTATTATGAAAACAGACTTTAAGACCAGCAGTTCTTCTGTCACCATTTTTCGAGAAGCGTCTGTTAAATAAGTAATTTGTAGTTGAGCTACATTTTAAATTGTGTACTTAATTTATCTTATTACTTTTGAATTAGAACAATTTCAAAACTTGAAGCTCAGGTCAAGCAAGTAGAGCATGAAAATATGTTAAGTCTTCGCCATAATTCTAAAACTCCCATGAGAGCCTCACGTGCCAAGTAAGTTACTTTGTTTAATCTCTGTAAAGCTAGAAATAGGTACACCCTTTTATTGAACTGAGAAGCTCATCTGTCTAAGTCATAAGGAAGTCAGAGTTAAATGTCATTATAGAACTTAGATGTGTAAAAACATCTAATTATGGGGCGCCTGGCTGGCTCAGTCAGTAGAGCATGCGACTCTTGATCTCGGGGTGGTGAGTTGGAACCCCACATTGGGCACAGAGCTTACTTAAAAAACAAAAAAGTAAAACCATCTAATTATTAGATATCATAAAACCTCTTTTGTGGAGGCATTTGCCGAAAGGAGGAAATAGAATCAGATTAGGTGTAAAGAGACCCAGAATGTTTTGTTTGTTGACTGCCCAGCTGTGTGACCTTAAGCGAATCACTTAGTTTTTTTTTGGAGCTCAATTTCATTATCTCTAAAAACAAGGACATTGAGCTAGAACATCTCAAAAGGTCTTTTAACCCTAAAATTCCAGAAATTTTTTTCCTATGTTAATGGGCAGACCTATGAAAATAGATCTTCCTTAGGTTCTATGGGTTTTTCTTTTTAGTTTTTTTAGTTATTCAAAATTAGCTTTGCTATAATCTCAGAGCACTATCTTGATGATACATTTATAGAATAGTTTTTTTATATTAGATTGGTTTTTATTATGATTTTGTAAAGAATATTAAATGAGAAGATCATAAGGTCATAATATTGATGTGTATGAGAAAGATTGTTAAATTGTAAATTTTAACCTTTCTAAGTCATTGTCAAATGAGAAACTTTCTCTAGATCTTTGTTCATTGACCTTAAGTTAGAACATAGTGAATTATTTAAAGAAAAAATTTTGTTAAGTTCCTGAAATCAAACATTTGAGAGAGAACAAGAGTGGGGTGAGATTGGGTTCAAGAAAGGCCTTTCTGTGGAGGTGACTTGTAAGCAGGGAGGTCAGCCCTGTGCTGAGTTGTTGGTGTGGAAGGCGTGAGCGAGGGGCATGCTCACTCAGAGAAATGAGCTTTACTACGTCTTGAGGTAGGAAAGAGCTTAACATGTTGAAAGAACCTGGAGGAAGCTTGTGTGGCCTGAATATTGCCAGCAAGGGGTGAAGTAGCTCCTTAGCGCTTTCTAAGCCATGGTCAAGAGTTTGGATTTTACTCTACGTCTATTGGGAAGCCTTTGAAAGGTTTTATGTGGTAAAATTAGGTCATCTGATTTTTTTCCTTTTCTTTCTTTCTTTTTTTTTTTTTTTGAAGAGAGAGCGAGCACGCACATGAATGGGGTGGAAGGGACAGAGGGAGAGGGAGAGAGAGAATCTTACGCAGGATCCATGCTCAGTGTGGAGCCCAGTGCGAGGCACAATCTCATGACCTGAACCCAAATCAAGAGTCAGACGCTTAACTGACTGAGCCATCCAGCGGCCCCTGATTTCTGTTTTTTTAATGCCCCTGCCATGAGGAGAAGATGGAGAGGAAAAGTAGAAGCAGACGCACTAATTAGGCAATTGTAGTGTTAGGAGAGATGGTGTTCATTGGGTGGTGGCCATAGAAATGAACAGAAGAGAAGGGTCTGAGAGACATGCTGGAGGTAGAATCCACAGAACATGGTTAAGAATGAGATGACAAGGGCGCCTGGGTGGCTCAGCCGTTAAGCATCTCCCTTCGGCTCAGGTCATGATCTAGCGTCCTGGGATCGAGCCCCCACATCAGGCTCCTTGCTCAGTGGAGAGCCTCCTTCTCCCTCTCCCACTCCCCCTGCTTGTGTTCCCTCTCTCGCTGTATGTCGCTGTCAAATTAAAAAAAAAAAAAAAAAGAATGAGATGAGATAAGAAAGGGAGGTGTCTGAGAACACCTTGGTTTCTGTCTTGAGCAACTCAGGGTGCCATATATTGAACTAGGGAAGAAATGAGAAGAGCAGACCATGGGGTAAGGATCAGAATTTCCATTTCAAATATTTTAGCTAGAGATTCATACGAATTCCAAGTGGGAATCAAGCAGGTGATCATAAATTTACATTTGGAACTCAGAAATAAGGTCTTAGGCTGGAGTTACAAATTTTAGAATTCTCATTCTGTAGTGCTTGACTCTGGGATATATGATGGGTGTGTGGTGGGAGGTTGGTGTAGGATGAAGCTCTGAGAAGCCCGATGTCTTGATGTTGGGGCCAGAGGAGTTGGCCCAAGAACCTGAGAAAGAACTGCCAGGGCGTTAGGAGGGAGCCCTGAAGTGGCCAGTGGTGTGGACGCTGCTGAAAGAGCAAGTGAGGGGACTAGTGACCCTTAGGTGCACCAGCCAGGCCTTGATGGCCTGGAGAGTGGTTTGTGTGGAGGGACAGATGTGAACATCCGCTGGGAATGTTGTGTAGAGTGAGTGAGAGCAGCCTGGATGACTAACAGCCGGAACGTTAATGCATTGTGATAGGCTTCTGTATGGTGCTATGTAGTGTGACGCTGTAGTGTGACTATGTAGTGTGACGCTGTAGTGTGACTATGTAGTGTGACGGTGTGTACATTAGGTCAGGGATCGGCAAGCACAGCCCCAGCCCAAGTCCAGCCTGCTGCCCATGTTTGTAGGGCTCATGACCGAAGAGTGGTTTTTACATTGTTAAATATTTGGAAAAAAAATCAGAGAATAGTATTTCATACGTGTGAGAATTATATGAAATTCAAATTTCAGTGTCCGTAAAGAAAGTTTATTCATTTACCTATTGTCTGGCTGCTTTGCACTGCAGTGGCGAATCTGAGTACTTGCAACAGAGACCATCTGGCCCATAAAACCTATATATTAAAATAAAACAAAACAAAACACCTATTTATTATCTGACTCTTTGTAGGAAAAATTTGCCAGCCACTTAAGTTGATCGTTAACATGGTTTAATCTTTTTTTAAAAAAGATTTATTTAGTTATTTGAGAGAGAGAGAGCGAGCACGAGTGGGAGGGACAAGGGGAGAGAGGGAGAGAGAATCTCAAGCAGACTCCGCGCTAAGCACGGAGCCCAGTGCAGGGCTTGATCTCACAACCATGAGATCACAACCTGAGCCGCAGCCAAGAGTTGGATGCTTAACTGACTGACTGCGCCGCCCAGACACCTCTAACATGATTTAATCCTAAGAACATAATTTGGAACAACAAAAAACCAGTTGGAGAAGAAGTAGAATACTATTTATATTGATTTGGCGCTTAGAACATATCTTACAGATTCACACCGAAGCAGTAAGAGTATAACGTGTGTGGAATGCTGAATACAAATTTAGTGAAAGTGGTCACTGAGCACTTACACGAAGGTTAGGACATTGGAAGAATGATACTGGCGAGGTACACAGGGGACTTGGGTCGCATCTGTAGTGTTCCACTGTTAGTGGAAATAGAGCACACAAGGTTCATAAGCAGCTGGTTGGTGCCTGAGTATAATCTGTACGTCTGTGCATGCTTGAAATAGTTTATATTTTAAGTGAACAGTAACCAATAAGGGATTAGTATCCAGGATGTAAAGAACTTATATTTAAATCAATAAGAAAAATTCTCAGTGGTAAAATGATAAGAGAGTATGAACAGATGATTCACAGGAAAAAACCTCTAAGTGCCTGATAAAATTGAAAAGATGTTCATTTTACTAGTAATCAGAAAAATGCAAATTAAAACAAGCATGGGGTACCCCTCACACCATCAGGCCAGGCCAGACTCCAGCTCTAATCATTGTAAAGTTTGGCAAAGATGTGAAGAAATAGAAACTTCACACTGCTGGTTGGACTGAAAATCGATAAGCTCGTCTGGAGTGTGATTTGGCAATACCCAGTAAGACTGAAGATGTGTGCACCCCAAATTCCGCAGTTCTGGTTTTGGATATTTAACTCAGAGGAATTCCTACACGTTATTCACAGCATTGTTGAAAGGTGATGCATTAGAAACTAAAACATTCACCAGCAGGAGAAAGGATCAGTAAGGCGTGGCATACTTGTACTGTGGGTAAATAGTTAAAATCATGCCCCTGTCTGTGTTAACATGGAGAAATCTGAAACATGTTGAGTAGAAACAGCAGCATCACGAGGACGTGTGCATTATGTGGTCATAATTTTAAAAATACAAAGGACCACATATGCAGAATCTTCTGTCTTAACATTGAAAACAAATATGGTAAGATGTTAGCATTTGTTAAAACTAAGTACAGGTGAGCGCTTACAGTAGTCTTTGTACTTTTCTAAGAACGTTTGGAATGTTTCTTAATTTAAAAATCAAGGGAAAAAGGAAGGGAGTGACTGGGAGTTGAAATGAAAATGAGGAGGGAAGTCATAAGAGGTTTGGCCGTGGGAGGGAGCAGAGGGAGGAAGATACCTCTTGTCTCCTGGTTTCTTTTTTCCCTCCCAAGTGTGATGCGAGGCTGTCAGCTGACCGGCAGGGCTGGGTGAGAGGTTTGAGGAGAGTGGAGAAGGTGTAAGGGAGAGTCTGGTTGGAGAATTGGAGTTCGTCGATTATGGACTGGTGTGTTGTCAGCCAGTGTTGGGTGTCCATTGAGATGGTGACAGTGACTCTGCGATGCTAACCCAGGCTGTGCGGTTGGGTGGCCTGCTTTCCAGCAAAGCCCAAATGGAGGACTGTGTACATTCAGGAGTGAGACCACCGTGCTCCTCCAGGCTTAGGTCTCTGCTGCCGGTGGGGGTGATGGAAGGTGAGTGCGGAAAGGGGGTCAAGGCAGTGAGTAACTGTGCACCCCAGAGTAGGTAGAGGGGAACTGGTAAAGCTAGGGGAGGGGTCGATAAGTAGAAAATGGGGAGGCCAGGGATCACAGGCCTTGGGGTCCCAGTGCCTTGGTGATACTTGAGCACCTTAGCCAGAAGAATCTTTAGAGTGATTTCTTAAGGGGATGTGTTCTCTAGTGATGATGAAGTCCAGTGAGTGTTCTTCAGTGGGGGGGTTGGGTGGCGAGTAAGCAGGAGTCGAGTCCAGTCATTGGAGAGAGGTCCAGGACACTGAAGTAGGAGGGCAGGAGCAGGTGTGGAGAAAGTGAGAACGGTTCGAAAGTCTAGCAGAGGGGCCGGTTAATGGATGATGTGTGAGCCTCAGCTGGGCAGGGTTTCCGTAAGACGTGGGGAGGACTGGCCCACCACTGCACTACTCAGTACGCTAGTGCCGGTCGCCGTGTGCGGCTATTACATTTAAGGTGATTAAAATTACATAACGTTTAAAGATTGGTTCTTCATCTCACTAGCCACAGTTCAGCATGTGACTAGTGGCTGCTGTGTTGGGCTGTGCAGATAGAGGATGTTTCTGTTTTCACAGGAAGTTCTCCCGGGCAGTGCCGGTCTGGGAGGAACAAGAAGGGCCCTCTCGCTGCACCTGCTGGGCCTGACCTCTGGGTTGGGTGTGAAGCATAGGACGTGTGGTAGGAAGTTAGTTGGGGGTGTTCAGATCTGTGTAGACAGAATACCTTGACTGAGATGCAGAAATAATCCAAAGTAACAGAAACCTGAAATAGGAGTTCGGTTGGATCTGAAAACCATAAAATAGAATTCGTGTATCTAAAATAAGGTGGTTTTATGCAGTTTTAGAATTACCGTACAAATGCATACTTACCATTGCAAAGCACGTTGTTCTGTGTATGTGTTCAGTTTGAACTGGAGCACGAGCCTGTCATGTCTCAGATCGTTTCTCCCTGTCCCAGCACACTGGCCACCTCCGACGTCAGCAGGCGCAAGTGGCTGATACCAGGAGCAGAGTATTCCATCTTTACCGGCCAGCCTTTGGACCCCCAGGATAACAGAGTGGATAACCAGCTGGTGGGCACCTGTGCTCCCGGGTAAGGTAGCTTTGTCAGAGGTCATACTGAGGCTCGGTTACGGTTTCATAGATTTCAGTTGCCTTTAAATGTCCGGGAAGGTGGAAAGAGACTTCTCTTTGTGGCTTCAATGTCTTACTTTTGAGGACCAGATTTTTATTTTACCTTGAAAACTAACGGGTTTCGGCTACTTTCCGATCAAAGGCCGGGCAGAGGGTCCCCCACCCTGTGCTCCTGACAGGATGGTGTGCTGCGCACAGACTCGGTTAGGCTGAGGTGTTGATGCTCTCACCTTCTGGGCAGCCCACGCAGCCATATTACTCCAGAGCACCATATAAGTACCATACTTCTGTATGTGCCAGGATGTGAAGAGGATTGGGAAGCACTGGTCCATTACATGCCGGCTCGATTTTAGTTTATTTGCATTGTAAAGCAATGTGGAGTGTAATTGTTAGCTCTCATGTCATTCCCCTAACAGTGCCAGGGCACTCCGTCTTAACTCAGCCTGCTGTATGAAATCGCCGTAGACCGGGCAGCTTAAACAAGAAACACTTTTTCCTGCTGTCCCGGAGGCTGAGAGTCTGAGATTGGGGTGTCAGCACAGTTGGGTTCTTGGTGAGGGCCCTCTTCCTGGTTATCTGGTCTTTCCTATCTGTCCGCAGACAGAGAGGTCTTGTATCTCTTCTTTTTAGAAGGGCAGTAATCCCATCACAGGGCCCCACCCTCATGATCTCATCTAAATCTAATCACCTCCCCAAGGCCTCACCTCCTAACTCCCTCCACTGAGGATCGGGGCTTCAACATACGAGTATTTTGGGGGGACACAAATATTCAGTTCATAGCACTGCATGTCTAACAATTATTATTTAAGGTACCATTCTCCTCCGGAAAAGGATTCTTCATCTGGAAGTTCACCAAGAAGCTTACTGATAACAAAACAAAGAGAGACTTCAGATTCACCAGTCGTAAAAGCTTTAAAAGAACTCGATGAAGGAAAAATATTTAAAAATTGGGGCACACAGACAGAGAAAGAGGACACCTCAAATAGTAAGCATTTTCCCCTTGTTTGATATAGTTAGATAATAGATTATAGATACCTTCCCCTTCACCCCCAATTATATCAACTTCCTTAAATCCCCTGATTCATAATTTATCACAGTCATGGCATAATTTGCTCCTTGTATACAAAGCAGACTACGTGTTACGTTCTTTTTTTTTTTAAGATTTTATTTTTATTTTATTTGACAGAGATAGAGAGCATAAGCAGGGCAGAGGGAGGGGGAGAAGCAGGCTCCCCACTGAGCAGAGAGCCCGACGTGGGACTCAATCCCAGGACCCTGGGATCATGACCCGAGCCGAAGGCAGATGCTTAACCAACTGAGCCACCAGGCACCCCTCTTTTTTTTTTTAAGATAATTTTTATTTTTTACTTTTAAGTAATCTCTACACCCAATGTGGGGCTCGAAATCACAACCCCGAGATCAAGAGTCACGTGCTTTTCTGACTGAGCCCACCGGGCACCCCAGGGAGTACCTTGAGTACTGTTTTTCTCATGAGCGAGCGCAGCTCAGCAGTGCTTGCATCTCACTCCGGTGCTCGCTTGATCGGGTCTGCTGATTACATTGTTCACAGCTTGGGCATTGCATCTCCAAAGCAGTATCTCCTAGTAAATAAATTAGTAACTTGCTTTCTAAAAATAACTCTCTTGAAAAATCACCTTGAATGGCAATTGTAAACAGGGAGCCAGAACAAATTCATTATAAACCCCCACATTTTTCTTCATCAAGCATTTTTTAATTCTTAGAATGTGTATTTGCAAATAATCATTCTAACCTGGATAGTGAGAATTGCTTGCTTGGCGTAATCATCGGTTAATAAAGGCAGCTATCGGGGCTAGGTTTGTTTTGTTTGTTGACTTTTTAACAATTTATCTGTTACAGAATTAGCGAATCCTCGGCAAACTGAAACTTCAGTCAGTGCAAATCGGTCCCCAGAGAAATGTGGCCAACAAAGACAGAAGAGATTTAACTCGGCTTCACAGAGATCGTCATCTTTACCACCTTCAACTCGTAAATCAAATACTCCGAGTAAGAGTTAGATGTGTATGTCTCCTGGGCTCCAAAGAGTGGCATATGAGCTGTGCACACACGCCTGATGTTTCTGTTTCCCTTATGTTCTCTAGCACCTGCTAGAGTACTCTGAGCACAGGGCCCCTAAGTAGGGTCTTGCTCAATAATATCATCTAACTGTACAGATACTCTGACTATAGGTGAAGAGATTATCACGGTGTATTATAATGAGATTTTTGTGTGTGTCCAGCAAAATTATTTTTGCAACTTACACCATTTCACAGTTTTTGAGAGCGTTGACAACTATCTAATTAAACATTAGTTCAAACAAATTAAGCTAATCTGGAAAAGATGCTTCTTTTCATAATCTCCGGTTTTAGTCAGTTACAGTTATGGTTCTAAAGGTTAGGGTTTGGATTTCTGTTTTCTTGATTTCCATTTTCAGAACAGCTAAAGATAATTGTGTGTCCCCGTGTGACGGGAGTGCGTGCCGGCGTTTGTGTGTCCCTGTGAGATGGAAGCGTGCGCCTGCGTTTGTGTGTCCCCGTGAGACGGGAGCGCGCGCTGGTGTTTGTGTGTCCCCGTGTGACGGGAATGCGTGCTGGTGCTCTGGTGTTTCCGTCTTATTTCCAGTCGACTTCTAAAATCTTGAAAAACCAGTTTTGAGTCTGAGTGCTGACCCTGCAGTCCCATACACTAAAATGTTGACAGTGGTTCCCTCTAGGTGTTAGGATTATGAATTATTTTTATTTTGTATGCTCTTATTTATCTTTCACAAAGTTTTCTAATAAAATTGTATTCCATTAAAGTTAGAAAGAAGTACTGAAAAGGAAGTATGCTTTGCCAATATATGTATTGTATAGAAGGAAAAGAATATTTCCTCTTCATTTTCTTTTGTAGCAAAAAGAGAGATTATGTTAACACCAGTGACTGTGGCTTATAGTCCAAAGCGATCCCCAAAAGAAAATCTGTCCCCAGGATTTAGTCACCTACTAAGCAAAAATGAAAGCAGTCCAACTCGGTAAGTTCTCTAAAATAGTAGAATAAAATATTATTGATTTTTTAAGTGTCAGCTTATGCCTGTAGCTATCACTAATTTTTCAGTTGCCAGTGGGAAACTGGATTTAAATCAGTTAAATGAATGTCATATTAAAAAATAAAAGAGTACTGTAATCCATGAAAACAGTTTTTAACTATGGAAACTGGCTACTACTGAATTTAAGTACTGCGTCAGAGTCCCGTCCAGCTTTTGGGTGTAGAATGATAATTCTTTGTTTTCCTGAAAAGGTTTATGATACAGGGCCATTTTTGAGCCATTTGTACAAGAAAGTGGGCTGTCCTGGGATGGCCTTGGCAATGCGTTTAAGTTTCCCTGGGTGCCCGAGACAGTTGTCCTCTCTCTGAAGCAGCGTGGTCACAGGGCGTGCTCCTGTCGGGGGGCCCTGGATGCCTCTGCTGGAAGAGCTGGCGACCAGGCTCCTTCAGGCTCATCAGAAGTTCCTTAAGCACCGTGAACCTCTTCTCTAAACAGGGATAATAATACTTGGCCTGCGTATATTATAAGGTTGTTATAAAGATTGAAGGAGTTAATGTATTGGTAAATGCTTTAAGTCTCTAATACACGAATATAATTTTGTGTTAGAAATTATAAACGTCAGTTTTAGAAAATTATATGACCAGCTTTCTTTTTAAAAAATCCATGAATATGTGAGTTAATGGGATGCCAAGCTCATCTTTCTAGTGGAGATAGGGAAAATCAGTTAACATTTTTTTCTCACAAGTAACTTGCTTCATTCAATAGATTTGATATACTTTTGGATGATTTAGATACTGTTCCTGTGTCTGCATTACAACGTACCAATCCGAGAAAACAACTCCAGTTTCTTCCTCTAGATGACTCGGAAGGTATCTTTTCCTAAAAAATTATTAGTTATGGTTTTAGTCATTCATTTTGTGAATTTCTGGTATCTTTTCAAGGTCCTAAATAATATCCTGCACTTAAATAATTTTTCTGCCCAAGGGCCTCTAAGAACAAGCATTGGTGCTGCTCATATTATGTGTCAGTGCTGTTATCCTGATGGAAAAGTTGGGAAACTGAGGTACAGGCATTGTTAATGCTTACCTACCAGAGCCGTACTGTTCAGTTTCTCTCTTTTACGTTCTGGAATTTCTCTGCAACTTGGGCATCGGGTGATTTTTTTTTTTTTTTTTTCTTTTTTCTCATTTATCTTTGAAGCTTGGAATAAAGTGCAAGATAATGCATGTGAGTCACTTGGGCAGGCCCTGTAAGATGCTGGCTCTGTGTAGTTGGCGTGGGTTTGTGTCCGCTAAATGTGTGTTTAGCGCTTAGCTTTTTTTTTTTTTTTGCTTTAAGTTTACTTAAAGTTCTTTTAAGCTTACATAAAGTTTATACACCTTCACTTAGGGAAGTTGTACAGATTGTCAAACCTGAGAGCAAAACTTAGAATTCTGTGGAGAAAAAGCACCGAGAAAATATGATTATTGTGTCTCTTTTCGTTACTTTTTCTGGTATGTGGCAGTCCTTTCCAGAAAGTGAAGTGAGATAACATATATAGTTATGCATATGATCGATCAGGAAGATTGATATGAAATAAAAGAAATTTCTTTTCTCTCTGACAGAAAAAAAATACTCAGAAACAGCCACCGACAACCATGCTAATCATAGCCCTTCTCCTGAACTGTTGCCAAATGGAGTGAAGAAAGTGTCTGTGAGATCAGCCTGGGAGAAGAGTAAATCAGTTAGCTATGAACAGTGTAAGCCTGCGTCAGTAGCACCACATGGTAATGATTTTGAGTATACAGCAAAAATTAGGACCCTAGCTGAAACGGAACGGTTTTTTGATGAACTTACAAAAGAAAAAGACCAGGTAAAAACAAACAAAAGCTTAAAAAAAAATCTTTTTGTGAACTTAATGCGTATGTCTGAGGAATAGTCAGAAGGGAGTCACGGAGTCAGATCGAGCCAGGAAGTTACTGTGGCTGGCAAGGCAAAGCCACGCTCGGAGCGAGTCAGAGCTGAGCCGCCCTTGCCGAGCAGGGCAGAGGGAGCGGAGGTGAAGGCGAGGCAGACGAGGAAGTACTAGGCCGAAGCCTGTCCTTGCCATTCTGTTACAGACCTCCCCGCCATCGTCAGAATTCTGTTTTTATTTAAATTCTGTTTGTGTGTTAACAGATTGAGGCAGCGCTAAGTCGAATGCCTTCTACCGGAGGACGAATCACTTTGCAGACAAGATTAAACCAGGTGAACCGTCTCAGCTTGAGTCTGTTGGCGGCGTGGTGCCGGCTGCTGTGCATTTATCCGAGATGACGCGTTAGGCCTCCTGAAGCAACTGGGCCAGACTTTTAGCCTTTTAGGAAGTGTTTGGTGATTATGGTATATTTTAGAACTGCATAGTGGCTTTCGAGAGTAGAAGGTGATTTTTCCTTTATAGGCCATGAAAAAGACGTTCCTGCCACTATGTAATATGCCTTTGAACAGATTTTACATTAACTTAATCCTCTCACATTAAATGTCCCTTTTTGTGTTTGTTTTTTCTCCCCAAGCTCTAATTTATTTCTCAGCCCCTTTCCATTTAGTGAATATGTAAAACAGTTGCATTTGCAACTGGAATAGCTGAAGAGGGTAAGAGAGATGGGGGTGCCTTAGTGGCTCAGTCGGTAAGCGGTAAGCATCTGCCTTCGGGCTCAGGTCACGATCCCAGGGTCCTGGGACCAAGCCCCCGTGTCATGTCTGCTCCCTGCTGGGCCGGAGTCTGCTTCTCCCTCTCCCTCTGCCCCCTTCCCCGGCTCTTGCTTGC
This sequence comes from Potos flavus, assembly GCA_028534135.1. Taxonomy (NCBI): domain Eukaryota; kingdom Metazoa; phylum Chordata; class Mammalia; order Carnivora; family Procyonidae; genus Potos; species Potos flavus. The sequence goes on along the minus strand of CM052889.1, from coordinate 75,502,850 downwards.
ACTCATGCGCTCTCAGATAAGTAAAACCTTAAAAAAAAAAAAAAAGAGAGAGAGATGTGATTCCGTTATTGAGCAGGAGAACGTGCAGGCGAATGGCTCGTGTGCATTTTTTTTAGTTGCTTTCGAGAGAGAATCAAAATGCACGAAGCCATGGGACATTTAAAATCTGCTCTTTTTGTAACATTTTAAGCATAACAACAAGGATAGGTCTTTTATATAACTGCATGTTTTGGCTTTTCTGTGCTTTAACTTCAGGAAAAATTCATTTTCAGATTGATCTGTGATACCAGAAGGAAAAAAAAAAACAAAGAAAACAGCAGAGGTCTTTCCTCAGGCCTACATGCCTAACTTCTTAAGACTTTAAGTCTCTCACTGTTTTTGTTGTTTCCAAAGTCTTTACTCAATAATTTATAAGACTCAACACATGAAACTCTTCTTCCTTATTGGGAAGGCAGAAGGAAACCTTGTGGATACTCTGATTCTAAACTTACCTGAAACATTTGAATAATATATTTTTATATAATGATTGTAAGCTTTTAAAATAACTTAAAAGGGGTTAGATCCTGTTCATACATGTCAAAGCTGTTTCGTCCAGTAAGGAGACCAGTGACGGCAAAAAGGAACTGAAGATGCTTATGTATGATTCATAAGTGAAAAGAGTAAAACTGGGCAAAAAAAAAAAGATGAAAAATATTCAGCTTCACCCGTGAGTAAAAAAACTACACATTTGAACAAAAGCTTTATTTTTTAAAAAGATTTCATTCTTTTGAGAGAGAAAGAGAGAGCATGATTGGGGGAGGGGCAGAGAGAGGAAGAGGGAGAAGCAGACTCCCTGCTGAGCAGGGAGCCCGACATGAGGCTTGATCCCAGGACCCCAGGATCATGACTTGATCCCAAGGCAGACACTTAACCAGGCATACAATTAGCCAACTGAGCCACCCAGGTGCCCCAAAGCATAATTAAAAAAAAAAAGATGTATGTTTTATTTTAGAGAGAAAGCATGCATGCACTAGTTAGGGAAGGGGCCAGAGGGAAGGAATCTCAAGCAGACACTCCCTACTATGTCTGGGCCTGATCCAGGGCTCAGTCTCATGACCCATGATATTATGACCTGAGCTGAAACCAAGAGCCAGATGCTCAACCAAATAAGGCACCCAGGCACCCCCAAAAGCATCATTAAAAAAAAAAAACCTTACATAGGCATGTATTTAAGTACACACACACACACACACACACACACACACACACACACACAAACCAAAACAGTACCCAGGGTGTAGAAAAGCATATTCTCATACATGGCAGGTAGAAGTGGAAATTGTCACAAACCTTCTGGAATATAGTTTGCCCTAGATTCAAAGCTTTAGATTTTTCTATTTCTTCGGACCTAGCATTTTTCTTCTGGAAATGATTCCTAAGGCAATACTTACAGATGTGTGCAAAGAAATCTTTTTAAGAATATTTATTGCAGGGGCACCTGGGTGGCTCAGTGCGTTAAGCCTCTGCCTTCGGCTCAGGTCATGGTCTCAGGGTCCTGGGATCGAGCCCCGCATTGGGCTCTCTGCTCAGTGGGAAGCTTGCTTCCTCCTCTCTCTCTGCCTGCCTCTCTGCCTACTTGTAATCTCTCTTTCTCTATCAAATAAATTTAAAAAAAAAGAATTAAAAAAAAGAATATTGCAGCATTATTTATGGTATCCAACATTAGAAGCAACCTAAATTTCTACTAAAAGATTCTTAGTTAAATCTAATGGAATATTGCACGTTAATTTTTTTTCAATAATTTTTTTTTAAAGATTTTATTTATTTATTTGACAGAGAGATCACAAGTAGGCAGAGAGACAGGCAGAGAGAGAGGGGGAAGCAGGCTCCCTGCTGAGCAGAGAGCCCGATGCGGGGCTTGATCCCAGGACCCTGAGATCATGACCTGAGCCAAAGGCGGAGGCTTTAACCCACTGAGCCACCCAGGCACCCCTTGCATGTTAATTTAAAATGATATCATAGAAAGATATTTGATAACAAAAGTTCAGTTGAAAAATGTTTTGAAGTAGAGAATTTGATTCTGTTTTTACTTTTCTTCTTAATGATGTGGGTATCTACAGAAAAAAACCCAGGAAAGAGGAACTGGTTATTTTTACTCCTCTTGTCTTCTAAATATTTTATTGTGAACATGTGATCCTTTCATGTTTTTTATATTAATTTTTTATAAAGATTTTATTTATTTGAGAGAGAGCGAACAAGAGAGAGCACGAGCCAGGGAGCCCATCTCAGGGCTTCCTCCAGGGGCCTGAGCTGAAGGCAGACACTTAACCGACTGAGCCACCCAGGCTCCCCTCTTGTGATCCTTTTATAATTAAAGTTGTTAAAGAGAAATTTTTAAGTTTTATTTAAGAATACCATTGGAGTTAAGACTGAATAAAGGATCTAAAATGATAAATTTATATTCCAGGCACTATTTATCTAACAATAGTACTGCTTATTTAAAAATAGCAGTTGTTACATTGATTCTTTGTGAAATCTCTTGTTTTTTGCAAGTGTATTCCCTCCTTTTTAACTTAGAAATTCTTTTTTTTTTTTTTTAAAGATTTTATTTTTTATTTATTTGACGGAGAGACGCAGCCCGAGAGAGGGAACACAAGCTGGGGGAGTGGGAGAGGGAGAAACAGGCATCCTGCGGAGCAGGGAGCCCGATGTGGGGCTCGATCCCAGGACTCTGGGATCACCACCTGAGCCGAAGGCAGATGCTTAAGGACTGAGCCACCAAGATGCCCCTTAACTTAGAAATTCTTGTCAGAAGAAAGTTGTTTGACCTACGCCTAAGTGGGATAAGGCACCGATTCGTGTCTTTTGGTGACATGTGTGAAGTACCTTTGAGCTCCTCTCTGTCCTCAGTTCCGCAGAGTCTGAGAATCACCTCCTTGCCCTCAGGCCTTTTGCTCTTGCTGAGATTTCCAGATCCTCCAAGTACCGCGGGAGCTGAGGCTCTGTTGGGGTGCTGAGTGCAGCATTTGTTTGGAATGGTTGAAACACTGATTCGCATTGTTTAAAGAAGCAATATAAATAAGATGATGTGTGTAAAAAAACACAACAACTCTGTAATTTGAATGTTTCTACCTGCTCCTTTGCTAAAAAGAAAGGTCAGTTTGGTGGTAATTATAGAACTGGTGAACCTGATGTAGAATTCTAACAAAACTTTTCCTGTTATTTTCCCTTAGGAAGCCTTGGAAGACCGTTTGGAAAGGATTAATCGAGAACTGGGCTCAGTTCGAATGACATTAAAGAAATTTCATGTTTTGCGCACCTCTGCAAATCTCTGAGATTTGTAGCCATTAAATTTTGAGACGTTTTTGTTTGCACTAACGTATAATTATGCACTCAGAAAAGGCAAACTATTTTGTACTGTTTATAAGCCTTCAAATAGTAGTTTTACAATCATGCTATTCTTTACACTTGCTGTTTTATACTTCAAATGGCCACATATTTTCAAGATATTTTTGTTATGCTCAGGAATCTCTTGTATATTTTACTATTTAAAAAGTATTATTTTTAAATAGTATAAGTCTCCAGTTTATATCAATAGTAAGGAAATGTAAACAGGGGAGGCAGCTTGTTTCTAAACAAATAGTGTTATCCTTTTACAAGTAACTTTGCACTCTAATTTTATATACTTGTTCTACATTATGAATATGATTCGTTTTTTTAAAAAATAAATGCTTAAGAATAGCTTCCGTAATAAGCTTCCAGATGTTCCATAATAGACTAATACATGCTGAATGCAAAAATACCCTGGATTTTAGTTGTTGAGATTTTTTTTCTTAATGGTAATGCAGTTCCTGTTAGGAACATGTCTTAGAGTGATTATTACAATAGTAATAATGGAAATATTGGAAGTAATGGAATATTGGAAAGCTTTGGAAACTATGAATAACTCATTTGTTTCCCTTGAACTTTATTGTCTGTAAGGAAAGAAAAATAAGCGCCGTTATTCTCTAATGTTGTCATATATGTAGTACTTTCTAGAAAATGGTAAGCAGTTGGGGAGCTGGAGCTTTCTGCCCAGTGTCCCTCCTGGGGCATAGGTGATGGATGAAGCTTTGGTGAAAGACCACCACCCGGTGAGACTGTCAGAGCAGCCCTGGTTTCCTCCGTGGACCTGGCTTCAGCCGTCAGAGTCACCGTGCAGATGTTTTCAACCCCGTTGCACCCCACCACCCCCGCCAAAAAAAAACCCCTTCTGCCATGGCAGGTGCTGTCAGAATGCTAGGTTTAGATTAGAGCCCCCTCCCCTGCTTGTTCATGGACGGGGAATGTGTGTAGATGGCGCGTTGGGCCTCTCCTTGGGCCTTGCTGGGGGGCTGCAGCTCGAGGCCTTAGCAGTGGCACGTGGGCAGGAGGCTGCGCTCTGATCAGCAGCACTAGCAGGTGTATGTTCTGACCGCTGGTCAAGTCTGGGCTGTGCCACTGCCCACTTTTCGGTGGCCGGTCGGAATGCAGTGCCCACATACCGTGTACATGTTCATAAATAGACTCATTCTAAACTTTCAGAATTGATTCCCACTGATGATGCTCAGGTTTTAAAGTTTGGTTTTCTTTTGAACTTTTTCTTCTTATGTGACTCTTAGTAGCTTGTAGTTATAATGAGCCAAGCCAAGCATCACTCCACTAGGTTCTGTGTATGTCTTTGAGCAGGGATCTCAAACTATCTTTGAGCACCCTTCACCAAAGCTTACCTGGCTGAGCTCCAGGCCTGCTGCCCCAGCGGTGCTCCCTTCTCAGCTTGCAGGGGGTCCTCCATAGGGAGGGACTGTCTGACACCTGCCTCTCCTCTTCTTATCCGTGAATTGAACCTTTGTTCTCCTGCCACCAGTTGAAGACCTTGGGCTAATCACGATTATTCATCAACAGAATAAGTGCCTTTATTCATAGTACTTTTTTCTAGCCTTTTTTTTTTTTTGTAAGTCAACTAGTTATAGTAAAGAATAAGTTAATTTTAATCAAGCTCCAGTACAGCTGTGTGAAGACCTAGTAAAGGGATTAAATTTACTGATGGTTATTCCCTTTGTGTTCCTATATGTGACATTAAAATCTAACTTGACAATTATTAGGATATTCATTATTCCCTCCTTTTATCATGAAGTCCACTACCTTCTCAAGAATAGGAAATTGCCATTTCAGAAGAGAGAGTTTTATCTCGCGAAGGAGTTATCTTCTTAGTAGTCTCTATTGGCTTATTCCAAGAAAGATCTGAAACCCCATCAAAACCTCTTCTGTGCCTCTCAGAAAATATGTGCTTTGATTTTTGAAATGTATAATAAATTGTATCAGTCATTATTTAAACATTAAAAATACCTTTTTCTTCATAGCTGTGAAGAGGAGAACCAAGGAAAATCCTTTCAGCCATCTTTCCCTTTTTTGTGCTTAATTTACAAACACAGAACGCTCCACTTAAAAGCAACTCAACCCCAGAAGTGGCGATGTTGGAAAGTAGCTGGTGTCCCTGGGGGGTGAGCTGCTTGGTTCCGGGCTGGGGCTGAGCAGGCAGAGTAACAGCCTGAGTGCACCTTCCCCTTCGGGGAAGTGCCTGTTTTAATGCAAACAGAGTTAACTCACTCTTCTCCCTAGGTTCTGCCCCCTTCCTCTCCTTTCCGGAGCCCTGAGGCCCAGTACGTGTTCCCGCTGACGCAGGAGAGGTGGCTAAGGGCCGAGCCGCTGGGCTGGGGAGGGGGAGCCAGGCAGACCTGGGTCACCACCAGGCTCAGGCCTGCCCCCGCCTCAGCAGCAAGAGATAAGATGAAGCGATAAGAAGCTTCCTTCCATTTTAAAGGAGATTATGTAAAGTGCCTGGTGCTTAGTAACTTTTCCACAAAAGTATACATTTCAGATTCATTCTGCGTTAATCAGCCCTTTGAAGTCGTGATTTAGGACTTTAAATAGAAAAGTAGGTTGTGCCCCCGGCCATTGATTTAAAAATTACCTTGGGTTGGTTGACAGTTCTGTTAGGTGGTCTAAGATGATCTCTCCACCTTTTTGCAAAAAAATGAGATTTCTTAGAGCTCATATGATCTTCCTGGCATGAGGTGTTTGTTTTTTAAGTGACTATTAAAACTGGTAACTTGTTGGGTAGAAGTTCAGAAGCATCTTAAATAGGTGATTTGGGGGTTATTTGATGTAAATAGAGACTATTTTCCTTAAAAAAAAAAAAAAAGGTTTTGGCCTTGTAACCAAAATCATGGCTCCTTTGAATGTTCCATAATTAGATGTCCACGGCGGTGGCCTCTAAGGCAGGACCACAGGAAGGCCGGTCTGCACTAGGCATCAGAAAGGCCATACGAAGATGAGGGTTGTTTTTAAGAGTTTGGTTCCCATTCTTAACTCTAAAAAGCCAGGTGCTTTGCTGAATGCTCTTTAAATTTGAATTCTGCACTTACATATGTAGTAAAATTAGACATTTTTGTCTTTTTTATCTCAAAAGCAATTTTCATTACATTTTAATGTGTCACTTGTGCTGCGAGTCTTTAAGAAGCTTTAAAAAATAAGTGCATACCCAGTGCCCTTTAAGAATCCTACAGGTAAATCATGTTTACCTGTCATGAGAGAGCGTGTGTGGTCATGAGATGGACAGGTTTGATTAAACCAATTATATTGCACACATTCTGCAGGAGTTAATTTTTTGCCAAGAGTTCTGTGGCAGTTTGATAATACATTAAACTACACCAGTATTCTTAGGACCTGTGTTACAAGCTTTTTCCTTCTGACTTACATTTTATTTCAATAGATGCCTCTCAAATAGGAGGACTCAAGCCATACATTTGCATTTGCTGGACATGATGCACCATGTCATCGCTGTGACTACAGACTTCACAGATAATTGTTTTATTCACAATTGCACTGTAACAGTGACCAATATAATGTGAAACACTTGCTTCCTCCAGTGCTGCTGATGGTTAGGCAAAGACAAGTGCTTGCTGCAGTTGTTTTTTAAATCTAGGCAAGTATCGGAGTCATGGAATTGTAAGCTCTGTGAGAGCAGGGACCACCATGTCTTCATCTTGCGTACGGGCACTCAATAAACATTTGTGGATATGAACTGCCTTGTGATACTAGTTTATTTATTCCTACCGGGTTACTGGGGGATCTGCTTTTTGATGGTGTTAAGGCCTCCCAAGTTTTGAGTGTAGTCATGGCAAGGTTGCAGTGGTACCATCCAGGGCCTCAACTCTGGGTGGTGGACAGGAGAAGAGCCTTGCCGTGGATATCTCTGTATGCTCTGAAAACCATTCTTTTTTTTTTTTTAAGATTTTATTTATTTATTTGACAGAGAGGGAAGAGATCACAAGTAGACAGAGAGGCAGGTAGAGAGAGAGGGGAAGCAGGCTCCACGCTGAGCAGAGAGCCCGATCGATGCGGGGCTCGATCCCAGGACCCTGACATCACGACCTAAGGCAAAGGCAGAGGCTTTAACCCACTGAGCCACCCAGGCGCCCCATCTGAAAACCATTCTCAGTGGGACTTTAGGCACCTCTGGGTGGAGGGAAGAAGATGAGGGTTTCGTATTTGTTGGGACACCTTCACTGGTCTTCAGAGTGATGGCCCTAAGATTATAAGAGGTATTTTGAGAGTTGTGTAATGGTGGCTTTCCTGGCCTCTCCAATTCTGACAGTCACCGCAGGGTCCAGCAGCCTCTGGTGGTTTTGCTCTGACTTTATCCCAGCAGTCTGGGGCTGCTTTAATTTTAAAACTTGCCCTTCCAGGGGAAAGAGTTCCTTTCACCCACAGAAGGTGATACTTGGTGATAGGTAAGCTAGGTTTTAGATGTGCCTCATTTAATTCCATTACTTCAGATCTTGGCAAATAAGGCCATTCCTGCTCAACCTAAATACTTCACGATTTGTTTTAAATTTCACCCAGTACCCTCTTGGTCGTCTTGTTCATGACTGGAGAGTCCAATCGGGAGGGAACATGAAGATGAAACCATTTCTGATCCTTTTCCAGTTCCTTTCTGAGGTCGGGGACTAGAGCTTCACACATCCCTCCTGACTGTCACTACCACTCCCGGCACTTCTGATGACCAAGGGGCATTTTCATCTTTCTAGCCCGGAGCGAATGTATTCGGTACCGGGGAAAGAACTTACTGTCAGCGGCAAAGCTGGTCTCTGGCATCTAGGTTTGGGCCTCATGAAGTCGTACGCAGTTTTCCCCCTAGATTTGTCAGCTTACTCCCTAACTTCGTTTTTAAGAAAGCTCCTTAAAAGCGACAATTGCCGCAAGCCTACTCGTCCCCTTCCGCGAGTGCACTTGGCTCCTCTAGTGCAGTTTCAGGGTCGGCGGTGCCCGAGGAGCCGAGGCCCCCCCAGCCCCCCGGCCCGGGCGGGGAAGCGAGAGCCCAGCCCGCGGTGAGGAGACAGCGAGTCGGCCCGAAGTTTGCCGGCTTTCTTCCGGCGGAGCCCAGCCCTCGGGGCGGGCGGGCGGGGGCGGCCCCTCGCCGGGACTCGCCGCCGCTCCCCGCGCGGCCTGACGGAGGCGCAGGCCCGCCGCCGCGTGGGGGAATGCGAGGCGGGCCCGGCGCGCACGGGCAGCAGCGGCCGCTGGGGCGCGCGGGGCACGGCGGCGCCGCGGCGTAGAGCTGTCCAGCCGGCCCGCGGGCGCGCCCGGCCCCGCGCCCCGCCGGCCGCCGCCTCCTCGTCCGCCTCGACCGCCGCGGCCCCGCGCGCAGCGCCCAGACCCGCGGGGCCAGCACGTGCGCGCCCGCCGCCCGCGCCGACGGCCGGGGAGCATGCCCGCGGGGGCCCGGCCGCTCGCCCGGGGCCAGCTGGCGGCGGCGGCGGCGCGCGGAGCCGCGGGGCGCAGCCGGCCGGGTCGGGGCCGCGGGGCCCACGCCTGCCGGGCGGCGTGAGGCGGCGGCGGCCCAGCGCGGCTGAAGAGGACGGAGCCGCGGCCGCGCAGAGCGGGGTGAGTGTCTCCGCGGCCCCGGCCGGAAGGCGGCGCGGCCGGGACCCTCCCCGGGGGCCGGTAGCGGGTCCCGGAGAGCCGGGCGCGGGGCGGCGACCCCGGCCGGGCGGCAGGCCCCAGAGGCCCCGGCCCCGCCGGCCCGCCCGCCTGGGGAGGGAAGGAGGAAGGGCGGGGGTGTGGGAGGAAAGTGGGAGACCCGGGCCCGGCCGCCCCGCGCGGGGAGGAGGGTGTGGCGCGCGCGGGGACCCCTGCCTCAGGAAGTCGCCCCGGAGGACTCGCCGCCTCCCCCCCCCCCCCCGGGACTCGCCGGCCCTCCGGAGTCGGGCCCCAAATGCTAATTTCCCAATTTCCGTCGGTGGCGGCCGGGGCGCGGAGGACTCCCCTCCCCCAGTGACAAGTGTCACCGCGGTCAAGGGGCAGGTGTGTGTGTGCAGTGGGGGGCCTGTCCGGTCCGGCCCGCGCTCTAGAGGAAGGGCCCAGGAAGGGGCCGGGAGGAAGTGGTGGGCACAGCCCTCTGTCCGGTCTTCTGCCGTTTCCCGCCTGCAGCTGGACATCCCTCCAGCCCTGGCTGTGGCTGGGTGGGTTGTCTGGGGCCTAATTAGGCCTGGGGTGTGGCCCTCGGGGAGAGGGGCCAGAACTTAGAAGAAGGTGCTCCAGGTGCCCCTCCGGCTGGAGGAAAATCTGGCCCATCTCCATCCTGAGCGTCTCCCTTTGCTGTTGTAACCTGAGGCCCTGGCTGTCTTAGAGCAGGCAGCTTCCCCTTCACCCTGCCCCTCATCCTTTCTTATCAGGGGCTGGGCTGATGGCTGCTTGGGGGCGAAGGGGGACACTTCCTCCTTCCCCATAATGTGCAAATATACCACCCCCCCAAGAAACCCCAAATCAACATTCTAAGTAAACAATGTGCTTGCTAGGCAAATGTCATTTCAAGGCAAGTCCTCTAGCTCTGTCCCCTTTCAGCAGACCTGCTGCCTGTAATAGAAATTCTAGATTCCTCATCCTACACTCCTCTCCCTACC
>CM052889.1:75466716-75492385 GCA_028534135.1 Potos flavus | reverse complement strand
CCCCCCCCCCCCCCCCCCCCCCCCCCCCCCGCCCTGGCTCAGCACCATGGGCACAGCCCGAGGCTAGATGGAGTCGAAGCCCCCTCCCCAGCTTGCCTCCGGGGTCCCAGCTCATCTGGCTCCTGGACTTTTGCAGTTAAATGATCTTTCCTCTCTTAAGAGTCTGTGTGTCTTGAGCAGAAGAGATTCCCCGGGCCCCTCCCTTTGCGGAAGAAACCCAGAGGGTTAGGTAGGGCTGTTTTTCTCGGAGGGAGTGGTTTGCCAAATGACTAGGACAGTGCATGCTTCGCTGTTCTCTGAGCGGGGACTGTGGAATGGCCCTTCTCTCTGACCTCCCACAGCTCATGGTGTGTGGCAGGCAGTAGGGTAGAGAACTGGACTACCCAGGTCGAGGTTTGGCCTGACTGTCCTTCGGAGTCTGCGTGCGCTTAACTAAGACTCTTGGTTTCTCTTGATCTTGGTTGGTCCTTATGGAATCTGAGAGAAAATTCCTTGGCACCATATAGGCCCCTCAGGATCTGGGCCCTGCCTCCTCTCCTCTCTCTTATCAACTTTCTATTATCAGAACCCAGGCTTGTCCTCACAGGCCTTCCCAGGGACAGTTGATCACCTTCGCCCTTGTGCTACCCTGATCTGACCGCGTGGAAAGGCAGTCACCTGTTTACAGGTGGCCCCCAAACTCCCCACTTAGGCTGAGCGTCTGGGGGAGCGGTCCTGGAGTGCTTTTCTCTGTATCCGCAGGGCCTGGCTCGTGGTAGGTCTCAGGAAAATGTTGGGTGAACGGCGAGGGGTCAGCTCTGATGCCACCAAGAGTCCTCACCCCAAGTCGACTTCTTGTACGTTCTCTCTCGGGGGATCCAACTTTCCTCCCTCTGGGGCCAATTTTAAAACCAAGCAGACATTCTCCTAACCATGCCATCCGGTTAAGTCTTTCCAACTTGGTCTCTGAGAAGAGCCAGTCATGGAGAATGTGCACTTACACGTAAAGATTAGAAGAGGAAACTTGTGGTCCTTCAAGATCATTGCTTTGCTGCTTTTGAAAACGATGCCGTGGGGCCACGTAGTGTGCCACAGAAGGACTCTAAGGATCTCACTCCCGAGGCCTCCGCGCTGGGCAGGGGCGGCGGTCACGTGCTCGTCCGCCACTTCTCAGCCTTCCTACGGGAGATCGGTCCCTTTGCAGACAGCCACCCGGAAACCAGCTTAATGGGATCCCCTGTGGCCGGACACGGAGGCAGCGACGCCGTCTTTGCATGGCTTCTCCATAGCTCCTTCCACTGATGTTCATTCGGCTTTTACTGGGGACCCCGGGATGTTATTAAAGAGAGCCGTGGCTGATCCATGTTCGGTTTGCTCTAAAACAGTAAGGGGGCATTGCCCCCTCTACTCAAGGCTTCCAGCAGAGTGCTGCATGAACAATTTATCTTCCGGTTTAGGGCCAGGCAAGCCTGGCCTCGCCTGCAGACTAGGTTGCTATACCGTGACCACGAGAAGGACAACACGCGTTGTGTGTATACTCTGTACACACCGTGTGTGCGCAGGGCTGCCTCGTGCCCTGTAGCTTAGGGAGTATTTTTCCCCCGTTTTCTCAGAGAAAGAAATTGAAGCACAGGGAGATCAACTGATTTGCCCAAAGGCTCTCCGGATTTGTACCCAGTTCTGCCCGAGACTCCCCTTGCTGCTCACACTGTCTGAGGGATTATGGTTACCTTTCCTTCTTGGCTTCCAGAATGCTTGGTGCACAGTGCAGCATTCCATCCAGCAACTGTATTCACTGAGCCTCCCGGTCAGCATATTTATTCTTATTTCCTTTGTGTGTGTGTGTGTGTGTGTGTGTGTGTGTGTGTGTGTGCGTGCACAGGTCTATCTCTATTCTTCTTTTTAGAATTTTTTTTTTTATTTATTTTGTTTTAGAGACAGCATGCCCAAGTGGTGGGGAGGGGGTGTAGGAGCCGAAGGAGAGGGAGAGAATCTCAAGCCAGACGTGGGGCTCGATCTCACGACCCTGAGATCATGACCCGAGCTAAAACCAAGAGCTGGGCACTTAACCGACTGAGCCACTTGGGCGCTTCTCTGTATTCTTTGTAAGTCATCAGAAAAGGTTTCGGGAAATCAGGACAGATAAATGAGTTAAATGCAATAAGTAACATTGCACCTAAAACTTAGGCCAGCTCACTGTGGTTAGGGAGAGGTACCTCCCAGTTAACACAGGTCGTGTGTGATACGTGTCACCTAAATGGCGGGCACAGGGGCGCCCGGCAGGCTCAGTCAGTATAGTATGCGACTCGATCTCACGGTTGTAGGTTCGAAGATCATATTGGGTATAGAGATTACTTAAAAACAAAATCTTTTTTTTTAAGTTTATTTATTTATTTATTTGACAGAGAGAGAGGGAACACAAGCAGGGGGAGTGGGAGAGGGAGAAGCAGGCTCCCCTCTGAGAAAGGAGCCTGATGTGGGGCTTGATCCCAGGACCCTGGGATCATAACCTGAGCCAAAGGTAGATGCTTAACGACTGAGCCACCCAGGCGCCCCTAAAAACAAAATCTTAAAAAAAAAAAAAAAAAAGATTTAAATGGCAGGCAGAGTTCAGAGGAGGAGACGCCCTTTCTGGGTAATGCAGTCAGGGCCGACTTCCTGGAAGAGGTGGGATTTGAATAGGCCTTGAAGAATGGGTGGAGTTTTGATGGCCACAGCACCTGTAAAGGTGTGTGGGGTTTATAGGGTCTAATCATAAAGGGCCCCACCAGAAAAGTTCTGGTGTGAAGGGAGGGGATTGGTCTGGAGGGTAAAGTGCAGGGTCTGGTGACGCCTTTTCCCATTGTCTCCAGCCCTGACAGAGGGCTTGAGAACACTGGAGTTGGGAGGGTTGCACCGCGGTAAAGACTAGAAGCTGAGGCCAGCCGAAGAGAAGCAACTTGCCCAAGACCCTGCTTTCAGCCTGGAACCCAGGTCCCCGATGACTAGTTCAGTGCTCGCTCTTGACACCAGCAAGGAGGATGGCTGCAGCCTTGCACGCTGGCCCGTTTCTCCCCTAAAATGGGTATAGGGGTACTGATTCCCCCACCCCCTTACCCGGCAAACACCATGACAAACCCAGGCTCTGGTTTTATGGCCGACGACGTAGAGCGTGCTGTCGGAGAGGAGAGCTGGCATTTGCTTTCATTACTCATACAAACAACTGCCCTTGCCAGAGGATGGCAAGAAAATTAACCAACAGGCTGGGTTCCGGTAACAGACACATCAAAAACCCAAGCCACAGCCTTGGAGAGGAGTGTGGAAAAAGCGGTTTCCCATCCCCTCCTGGGCGAAGTCCCTCACCCTTCGCAAAGCTTTCCTGTTGTGGGAGTGGGGTCAGGAGTCAGGGTGCAGGGGAAAGGCAGAGTCACCCAAACAGTAGCAGGGTTCGGGGTGGGGGGGGAGCCGGAGGCGGAACCCGTCTCAGAGCCCTGTGACAGGCGGGGTGCCCATGTGCCCCCCTCCGGCTCTGGGAGTGAGAGCCCTGCTGAGCAGTAGACCTCCAGGTAGGAGATACGGTCTGGCACGCGTGCACACAGCGCAGGCTCCCTGCTCCCCAGCCTTGTGTCTGTACGGTGCCGCCGGCACGGCATCAGCGAGCACAAAACCGCCGTCCCAGGGGACCGGCCGGCTTAGGTTCCTACGCGCCTCTGCTCACATATCCGTTCACCAATCAATACATAACCCCGTTTTATGATTCTGTTTGAAGATGCCGTATTTCACAGATGCTGTTGGCCATTAACACTGAACTCCGCCGACGGTGGCTGTCACTCACACCTGAACGCGGCTTATCTCGCTCAGGTATTTCCTCCGTGAGGCGCGGCGCTGCCCAGAAACAGGGGAGCGTGTTCCGGCCCTAGGCCCCTAGGCTTCCGAGGGTGAGATCGCCGACACAAAAGCACAAACGCGTGAAAGGTGGCACTACGCGGATCCCAAAAAGGATGCTTGTGTTCCGTCTGAGAGCTGAGAGCAGAAGGCAGAGCGTCTCCTCGTTCAGCCTCAGCTGGGATCACACACCCTGGGGGACTCAAAATATGTCGCCACCCTGAACGTGTTGACAAGTGACCACGTGCGCCCCACGAGGATTACTTGTAGTGAGTAAGGAGTTTGTAAATATGGAATCTGTGAATGATGAGGACCAACTTGTATGGGCAAAGCACGTCCATGACGGCCCGTTTCAACATGAGCACTATGGCATTCTTCAGAGATAAGGACAGACTGTTGCCCGAATCTTACAGAAGAGGAGGAGACGGGGGTGGGGGAGGAGAGAGGTACCCTAACCAGCTCCAGCTTGCAGAGGCCAAGATCTGCACCCACCCCCATCGGCCCCCGGCTTGGCTCTTCCTACTCATCTGTGGCCGTACTTACAGTCAGATTCTTTTCTCCTCGTGTGTCCCCCCATGCAGGGACCTCATCGGCCATCTCTGTCATGTCTGTCCCCGTGGTGTCCCCAGCGTCTAGCACAGGGCACCTCGATGGTGCTCAGTATGTACATGGGGGATGGAGGGTGGGGCTGCGGATTCTGGGCTTTGCTGTCTCAGGTACCAGAGAAAGGAGGAGTCCTTGGCATCGGTCCCCTCCCTCGGCTCCCCTGTGCCCTCTTCTGGAAGGGCGCCCACCTTTCCTTCCCACAAGCCTGCTGGCCACACGCACACACACAGGGAGGGGCAGCCCACATAGGTCCCCGTAACTGCTCTTTGCTGAGAGGAGCTGAGGCTAGTCCTTCACCCCAATGAACGATCCACTTAGGGAGTGGTTTCAGGCCAACGTGGGGCTTCCTGTGGCCTCACATCCTGGCCTTACTCCTGGGAACCTTTCCAAAAACATTTTGCCCTGGGTGCCCTGTTAAGAGCCAAAACGTAGGCAATACAGATGATTGCTCGTTCTCCTCTCCGAGGCTCCGTTTCACCTTGCAGAGGTGGTTCCTGGTGATGGACAGAATTTTCTCTTTTGGCAGCTGGGGGGCTTTCCTCCTCGGCCTCCGTACGGTCTGGCTGACTCATCGGCGGTGCCGTGGAGCCCGGTGCCAGCTCTTTCCCCCACTGCTGGCCCGCCAGGACTGAATCAGGCTCTGCAGCCTGCTGGGCTCACCTGGCCTCGTGCCACCAAAGGATCCAGCCCCTGCTAGGGGCTCACAGGGCAGTGGGGGGCTGTGGCAGGCCAGTGGAGGAGGGAGGGTCAGTGCTGTGGGCGTTCCCAGCTGTCTACCCCCCTCCCGCCCCCGCTGTCTCTGCAGCCCTTTGAAAAGCCATCTTAAAGGGGGTGCGGGGGTGAGAGTGTGTGGGGGCAGAAATAAGGAGACCATTCCCATTTTCAGTGGAGAACAGCTCCCGGAGGGCACAAGGTTGGCTAAGAGGCAGGGCTTCCCGGCAGATCTGAGAGCTCCGTTAAGGGCAGGTTAGCCATAGCTTGTCCCCTCCCCTCCTCTGTCCTGCTGGAGGGCCCATTAATTGCTTTGCTTTTCTTGGCACTTCGTAAGAGTTGACTTTTCATTTGTGTTTTCATGAGAGGGTAAAAAAAAAAAAAAACAACAAACATTTTCTGCCATGACAATTTTTCCCTCTTGGGTAATCACAATGGAAAAAAAGCATTTAAGGCCTTTGGAAACCACACAGAAGTGAGGCTCACCGAGGGGGGGGGGGAAAGCATTCATCAGGGATGGCCAGACATGGAGGTAATTCGGCGGCTCCCGTGTAGGGAAACAATCATTTCGCATGTATTTTGGGTTCGCTTGTTGCAGCATATTTCAATTAGTCCGCCAGTGTTGTGCATCTGACAGGCCAAACGTTTATTGTGGTTGAACCATCTGGGAGGTGGGAGGCCTGCAGCCTTCCCCAATGGCAGCCGGTAACTACTCGTTTAAAGGAAATTTGTTTGATGTGTTCGAGAACCCACCACTAAAACACCATTAATAACAAAAGCCTCAAGAGTTCTGAAAGCACGCATGCTTGTAGAACCATCCACCGGACGTGCCTCACCCAAGACCTCATTTTTCCTCTGCGCGGGTGACATTTTCCGACACAGTGAAGCAAAGTTCTGAAGTGGCCCCTTTAATTGGTCCAGAGCCCAGTGCGTATGAACCTAGTGTGGAGAGAAGCTCATTAATTTGTAGCTGGACGCTGTGCCGCCCGTGTCTTTGCTGCGGGGAGTAGCCGGGGAGCTGTTTAACAGATTCCTGCATCAGTGTGCAGCATGAGCTCCCGTCCTGCACTGCAAGAGAGAACGCTAGCTTTATTTCAGTTCCCAGCCTTCGGTGACTCACCGTGGCATGGTGAGTCCGGGGGAACCACTGCTGGCCTGCGACATCTGTCCTGCTCTGCTTGGGCACCGCGGTTTGCAGCCCTCGTTTTTCTTTCTTACCCCTGTGATTTCCCCTGGCGAATGGTCTCTTTCCCGAGGAATGTTCTGCCCGACTCTCCAGCAGGGGGGAAACTAGGAATTCAGACTCTTACAGATCGAGCTGGGCAAGCCAGAAGGAGCCCTGGAAAAAACCAAGTCCAAGGCTTTGACCTTTCCTCGGGGAGGAATGACTTTCCATTTCCCTGAAACCTTAAGATCCTGGGGCTGGGCGTGGAGCTCAGTGCAGACTCAAGGACACGGTGGTGAATGGAGGCCGGCTCATAAATTCTGGGCCATCCGGTTCCCTCGCGTTTGTCCCAGTGACCTGGTCGCTGCAGGGCTGGGGTTCTGAGGGTTTAGGCTAATAATGGCACGCGTCTCGTACTCAGCCAGGTTGCCCCTTATTAGGGACTTTTCCAGATACTGAGATTCCTGTTCCTGGAGAAGGTGGCTCTTCCCTCTCGAAACCACAGGGGGAGTCCCTGGTCTGGCGCAGCCGTTCCTCAGGCGGAGGGACCGTGGCTTGTGTGCCTTCGAAGCACATCAGGGCTAAGTAAGTAAGTAAGTGCTGCTGTGCCCATTTTACAGGTGAGGAAACTGAGGCTCGGAGGGGTCATGGTTTGGCACCGTTGCTTTCACCCGCCGTGTTTCACACACGGGGGCACCATAACTCAGAGAGGTCGTGATTTGGGCCTGCCACAGAGGAAGTGCCCTCTTGACCCACCATGGCCCCGATCCCTCACACTCGCGTCCAGGCCGCCGTCTCACGCCTGTGCTGAGCTGTCCCGTCCCACCGGCACTTCCTGGTCCGGTTCAGGCTCCACAGTGCACGATACTTCTCAGTTTGGGTTTCTATGAGTTTTTCTCGCTTCTTTTCTTTTTTTTTTTTTTCCCCCAGAGGGGAAAACAGAATTCCTTTTCTGTTGGTTCGCAGCTTTTGCTTTTCAAAGAGGCCAAAGGACTCCACTAACTCAGAGCAGATTCCCCGAGATGGGGTCGTGTGCTCTGAGGTCGTGGCTGTCTCTGGATGTGATGCCGTGGCCGGTTTCAGGCCCCGTTGTCCAGTCTGCCAGCTGTGCACCCGGGAGGCTCACGATCAGAGACACGAGGTGGGGCCTAGGGCCACTGGCTGGGTCTGGGGCCTTTTATTCCCTCCTGAACTGAGAACAGCTCTCCTCTCAGTGGTCAGTCCCCGAGGACGGGGAGGTGGCAGGCAGTTTTCATTCAGCGTGAGCCTCCAGAGTGAGCTTGTCCAGAGTGGGGAGGCCATGCTCGCCGCCCACTCTGGGTTCTCATCTGGGGCTGGGTCCGCTTGCTCTGCGTCTGTCCCCTTCTCCGGCCTGACTTCCTTGGTGTCTCAGGGCTCCTGGAGGCAGATGAGCTGAAGGCCTGTGGCCCCAGGCGGGAGGAGCAGGTGGCATAGGGGGGCCTGTACGGGCGCCTCTGGCTCCGGTCAGGGTCCCTTCGGCAAGCGTTAGAGGGTTTGCTTTACCCAGAGGGCCTAGAGGCGTACGTCCAGAGTGGCGGGCTTGGGTGCTTGGTCCACACAGAGATCATCCCTGGAGTTCCTCACACCGCATACGTCACCTTGGACAGCTTGTCACCTGGACGGTTGTCACCTTGAGACGGCTCCCAGGCCCAGGTGACGCAGCCACCAGTGAGGCTCTCAAGGGCAGAGGCCAAGTCATCCCTCTTCGGCTTCCTTGGAGTGCCTTTCCCGGTTGTGAACTTGGAAAAAGGGGTTCACGAGATCTCTGAGTGCAGGGAGACGTGGGGAGGGTGGCTACTTGCCTGACTGCTCCCGACTGGTGCTCGGTGGAACCCGGCGGGATCCCCGGCCTCTGGCTATGCTCAGGCCTGGGCCCAGACGGAAAAGGGGGCTTCCAGCCTGTGCGGCCCCCCGGGAGCCAGGGAGTAGGCGGGAAAGGGCTGCTCGACGTCCTTTCCTTTCTGCGAATTGAAGTGCAACTCACAGAACATAAAACGAGCCGGTTTTGAGGTAGACAGTTTGGTATCGTATAATCCCTTCACAGTGCCGCGCCAGCGTCACCTCTGTCCGCTTCCAGAACATTCTCATCACCGAGGAAGGAAACAGCCGTTAGCAGCCGCTCCCCGCCCCCTCCCCCAGCACCTGGCCGCCGCTCATCTACTTACCCGTCTCTATGGATTTTCCTCCTCTGGGCGACCCACAGAGAGGGAGTCGCACAGCGTGTGACCTTTTACGTCCGGCTTCTTTCACAGAAACGGGACGCTGTTGAGCTTCATCCACATTGAAGCAGGGCTCTGGGCCTCGTTCCTTTTTTGTGTGGGAGGTGACACGCACACACGCACCGTCAAATTCACCATCCGAGCCAGTTCTGAGTGTCCAGTTTGGTGGACTCACCCCGTTCTGCGGCCCTGCCACCCTCCGTCCCCGGAATGGGCTCAGCTCCCCCGCCAAGTGAGACTCTGTCCTCACGAAACACGGACGCCCTTTCCGCGGCCCCCGGTCCCCGGAGGCCACCCTTCCACCGTCCGTCTCTGTGAGCAGGACTCCTCGAGGCGCCTCGAGTCTGTGAATCCCAGTGTTTGTCCTTCTGTGACCGGCTGACCTCACCGAACATGACGCCCTCGAGGTCCATCCCTGTTGTAGGTTGCGATCGAACTGTGTTTTTTAAATTTATTCATTTGAGAGAGAGAGAGACAGACAGAACATGAGCAGGGGGAGGAGGCAGAGGGAGAAGGAGAAGCAGGCTCCCCATCGAGCCGGCAGCCCAATGCGGGGCTCGATCCCAGGACCTCGCGATCGTGACCTGAGCCGAAGGCAGAGGCTTAACCCACTGAGACCCCTAGGTGTCCCCGCATTGCTTTTTTGGCCGAATCCTATTCGACTGTATGAGTGGGCCGTACTTTGCTTATCCACTCCTCTGTCGATGGATGCTTGGGCCGCTTCCGGGCCAGGGAGTTGTTGACTCTGGACGGGACAGTGAAACACAGCGGGGCTCAGAGGGCCCGGGGGTCTGGAGGCAGGACTTGTACCATTTCCAAGGGGCGCGGCCTTTGACGGTTGCCCCTTTCTGTGCCTTGGTTTTTGTCTGCATCCAATGGGGTAGAGATGCTCCCTTGCAGGGATGCCATGGGGCTGTAGCAACCGGACGTGCATGTTGTGTGTGTGCGTGCGCGTGTGCGCGCGTGCACTCGCGGGGTTGGGGGTGGGGGTGGCTGGCACACCGAGTCGCCGTCTTCCACCCCGGGACGTGAGGCCTGGTGGTACCTGGCCTTCCGCCCACCTGGGCTCCCCTGTGACTCCCACTTGCTGGAACTCTCTCTCCCTTGCCGAGGTTCCAGTGCCGGCCCCAGGAGAACATGGTGGCCATGTGTCCTGCCTCCTGGTGGCCTTCAGAGCACTCGCTGATGTCTGCTGATAGCAGTAGGAGACACACCGGCTCCCGAGGCACTGTCCCCTGGGCCCCTCCCTCTGTGGTCCAGGAAATCAAAGCCAGAGGGATGACATCGGCGGCCTCCTGGGGTGGCTGAGTCAGAGCAGAAAGCCAGCCTGGAATTCACTAAGTCACACTTGCCTTCATTAGGCTAATTAACTTTCGATGTGAATTAGCTTTATGAGCTGATTTCGGAAATCCATTACCATCCCGGGGCCAGCTTTGGTGAGCAGAGGTGCCTCGGAAGCTGTGCCGTACATTTCCATATCCGCCAATTAGGCATGTTTAATTATTAACCTAGGGCTGGGTGGCTAGTGAGGGCTTGTGTTCACCGTGCTTCATTTGAGGATTCTAAGGCTTTTAAAAATTAACCGTAATATAGTTAAAATCGTACTAGGAATCCTAAGTTGTGACCCACGTTGCAGATGACTTGGAATGTAAACTGAGGCAGGGGGTTGATTTATGGAAGTGCACGTGGATGGAGAGTTGGGGGGGTCTGCATGTCTACACTGCCAGCTAAGGGCTCTTGGGGGGCTCTCGCTGGCTAGGTTCTCAGTCTAGCCCACCCACAGAGTTACTGCCTCCTGGGTGCCCGGGTGACTGAGTTCTCCAGGCACCGCTTCCGACAGCCCTCTGCCGCTAACCCCGTTACACAGAGGAGAACACAGGCCCGGAAGGGAAAAGTGACTTCCCCGCGGACACGCAGCTAAGAGATTCAAAGCCAGGCATTCTGGCTCCGAGACTCTAGGCTCAACCGCCCCTTGAAATGGTTTACCCTACCATGGACCCATTTTGGAGTTAAGTAGGCTTTTGAGAGCCCACTCGGGAATCTAAGCATTATGTAAACTTTCTTTTCTTCTTCTTCTTCTCCTCCTCCTCCTCCTCTTTTTTTTTAAGTGGACGAACTTGTCCCGTGGTGCACTTGACGAAGAAACACTTCTTACTTCCAAGGCTTAAGTGGAGCCTCCCAAGGCTGCAGTGAAGAGTCCTTGTTGGTGCCGGAACGTTTGTGCCCGGGGGTGGCGGGGCACTGCTCGCTGGCAGGCTGGCACTCAGCGCACGGAGCCCGCGTGTCCGGGACCCCGTGGGTGACGGTCTCCGCCAGCTCTTGCAGGGGCGTGTCACGGACGGTGATCTGTGTTATAGGGACCTGGCTGTGCTGTTCCCTGTTTTCACGGCCTTTCCTTGCTGCTTAGGTGTTGGTCGCCGAGTGGCACGGAGCTTTGGCAGGCCCCCACGCAGCTGGAGCTGAACAGACGGGGGTTTCAGGAGGTAGAGGGTTTATTTTTAGCCCACAGCCTCTGTGATTCTGTCTCTATGGAGATACCAGGCTGGGGGCCCACGAGGCTTCACGCTTCTCCTGCCGGCGAGGAGACAGGGTCCTGTATCCTTCCTGGAACTTGGTTCCCCGGGCAGCCTCGGCTTCTCGGTCAAGACCTCAGTCTGTGTGTGTGTGTGAGACAGACAGACAGACAGATGCTGCTGCTGCTGCTCACAGTGAGGAAGGACGCGCTCCGGGGCCGCCCCACGGGGAGGCCAGCGTCCACAGCCACCTGTGTTTGGCTGGATGGCACCAGGAGACCCACGGCTCCATGTGCCCTGTGCCGCGTGACCTTGGGCAGGTTGCTGCCTCTCCCTGGGCCTTCACTTCCTCACCTGACAGGTTGGGAATCTGGTGACGTAATCGATTGGGGCAAACTTTTCGTCTACAGTGAGGTTTGAATGCCATGAGTGTGAGTGTGAGAGTATGTGTTTGTGTGTGTGTGTGTGAGCGTGTCCAGTCATTGTGACGCCAAGGTCACCCTCCATAGATCATCTAGCATTTTTCCTGCTCCTTCGTCTTGCTCCTTTTACGTGTCATTTGGCTTCTCCATTCGAAGGCAGAGAAAGAGGAGGTCGGAGGGAAAAGCATTTGGTCCTTTCCATACATTATATCGTAAAAGCTGTATCGAGGGCGGTTGGAACCGACCCCTCGCCCACGACTGATGTGCCGTCCCGCAGAGTTTATGAAAATACTCTCTCTCTTCTGTTCCCGCGGCGAACACACCACCTCGCCTCCGGCGGAAAGGGCTACTTGGCCCCTTAGCCCGTTCCTACGGTGGCTGTAACCGCGGCCCCGAGGGGCTGAAACGTTTGTCCGAGTGGTGCAGCGGGCGGCGCCGGAGCTGAGACTCGTCTCTCTTGACTCTGCAAGCAGCACCCTCCCCGTGGCCCCGCACGGAATGGCAGGCGTCGTGTGGGCCCACGCCACGCTCCTCAGAATCCTCCTTTTCAGATCTCAGGCTTGGCTATTATCCAAAAATAGGGAATAATGAGCGTTGATGAGGGTGTGGGGAGATGAGGAGCCTTGTGCACGCTGGTGGGAGAGTGACACAGGCAGGTGCTGTAGCCAACGGTCTGGGGGTCCCTGAAACGCTGAGACAGTCGCCCCGGGACCCAGCGGTTCCGGCACCGAGAGCGGGCACTAGAACTGGTGTTTGTAGCCCACGTTCCTGGCCTCACTGTTCACAGCCAGAAGGTGGGAGAAACCCAGACTTCCACCAGCCGATGCGGGCACAAACGTGGATGTCCAGCCCGTGGAATATCACTCGGCTGTAAAAAAAAAAGAAGGGAGGGCACCTGGTGGCTCAGTTGAGCAGCAGGCTCTTGGTTTTGGCTCAGGCTATGATCTCAGGGTCGTGGGATCAGCCCCGCGTCGGGCTCCACACTCAGCCCGGAGTCTGCTTGAGATTCTGTCTCCCTCTGCTCTCTCTCTCTAATCAATCAATTTTTTTTTCTTTTAAGATTTTTACTTATTTATCTGACAGAGACACAGTGAGAGAGGGAACACAAGCAGGGGGAGTGGGAGGGGGAGAAGCAGGCTTCCCGCCAAGCAAGGAGCCCGATGTGGGGCTCGATCCCAGGACCCCGAGATCATGACCTGAGCTGAAGGCAGAGGCTTAACTGACTGAGCCACCCAGGAGCCCCTAAAGAAATCTTTAAAAAAAGAAAAAAAGGAGGGGGTTTCTGACACGTGCTACAATGTGGGTGAAGCTTGAAAACATTAAGGTGGGTGAGAGGACCGGTCACAAAAGAACAGTATTGTGTGGTTCTACTTGTACGCGGAGCCCAGAGTGGGTACATTCACAGAGACCGGAAGTCGAATGGTGGTGACCAGGGTCCCGGGGAGGATAGTGTTTAGTGGGTATAGAGCTTCTGTTTGGGATGATGAAAATGTTCTGGAAGTCGTGGTGGTGGTTGCACGCCACTGAAGGTCCTGGGGATGGTGCGCTTAAAAATGATTAAAATGGCAGGGAAAAAACAACAACCCCGATCAGGCTTGTCTTGGCACCTCAGGTGAGACTTGGGCTGGCTCCCGCCTTGCTTTTACTTGCAGGGAGCACTGAGCTTCCCCCCGGCCGAGGCCGCCCAGCTCAGCGGCAAGCCTGTGCACTGATCCTCCTGCTCTCTGGGGGGGGCGTTCCTGGCAGTTAACGGCCAAGCCCGGTCCCTGTGTGTGCACGACATCCATCTCTATGGAACACTTGTGCACCTGACGTCGGGCATATCCTTTTATGGGTCTGCTTGCTCTCAATGAGTGGAAAGATAAATACCTTTTCAAAGAGCAGATGCCATCTGCCCAGGGTCCCTGGCGTCCACAGCTGCAGAGCGAGTGGGAGCCGGCTCCGCTGAGGGCAGGTGCAGCTGCAGCCCCCGGGGGAGTGAGGCGGGGGTGTGCAGAGGAATGGGAGCCCGTGTGCGGTTGGGGCCCCGTGCAGACAGCGTGGGTGTGCGGCGCTGCCATGGACCTGCCGGGAGCACTGAGTGGATCACCGGCTCTCACCTAGCTTCTGTTGGCTCAGTGAGATTTCAGGGAGAATATGCGTGCCTCGCACGGTGCCCGGTGCCTCACAGAGCTCGGTGAGCCTTTGGGTCACCCTCGTTGTGGCCTGCAGAGGTGCTGGGATCCTGGGTCTCTACCAGGGAGAGGTCACAGGCTTCCCAGAGCCCTGGAGGTGCGGCAGAGGCGTGGCTGGCTGGGAGGGTGAGGCCTGTGCACTGGGAGGAGGGGGCGATGTGATTGGAGGGGTTCCAGGCCACACCAAAGTCCCCCGGTGCCTCTTGGAGCCTCCTGCTCTATAGGCAAAGCCCGGGGCTGCTTCTCTGTCTTCGTATTTGATTCCTGGGGCTGTGTAGTGGCGTGCACCGTGGGGCTTGAAACACAGAAACTTCTAGAGGTCAGAGGGCCAGGTGTAGGGCGTGGGCAGCGTTGGCTCCTTCTGGACGCCCCAGAGGAGAATCTGGTCCAGGCCTTGCTCCTAGCTGCTGGTGGCGGCCGGCCATCCTTGGTGTGATTTGACTCACAGACACACGACTCCTGTCTCCGCCTCTGTCTCTGTGTGGTTGTCCTCCCTCCCTGTGTGTGTCTCTGGCTCCCTTCTTGTGAGGATATCAGGCATATTGGATCAGGGCCCCCCTCGTCCAGTGTGACCTCACCTTAACTAAGGTATCTGTAAAGATCCTATTTCCAAATAAGGTCACACTTTGAGGTTCCGAGAAGGACATGAATTTTGGGGGGCACACCCTTCACCCCAGTGTAGTGTCCGTACTGGTTGAATGAATGAGTGAGTGAATGACTGTGGAAACCATTCAGGTGTGTCTGCTCAGGTGTGTTGGTGCAGAAGGTAGGGCCATCCCTGTTGACCTGGGTGTGTGAGAGAGGGCGGCTCCAGGATCACCCCCTTCTCCCCGGCCTGCCCTCTGACCACTGCCCTCTGCACCCTGAGTTGAGCACCCTGGCCGTCTCCTGACTCAGGCCCCTTCCGAGGTAGCAACTAGAACGTTTATTACAGGGAAAGTTCTACACACCAGGAGTTCTCTGCTTCCTTTCTGCCCAAGATCTCAAAGCTCTCTTTGTTTCTCTCCCCTCCCCTTGGAGCCAAGAAAGGCTGTAGGGGTGGCCTGTGGCCTTGGGCAAATCAGCTCTCCTCTTTGAACCTGTTTCCGTCCGCAGTTGAAGGAGGCTGAGCTGGGTGCCTCTGAAGGGCTCTTTTGGTCTATGATTATTTGTGTTTTACTGCAGAGAAAATTACGGGCTCGGAAAGCATGCCTTTGGGCTCCCCGTGAGGCAGGACTCAATTCCAGATGTTCTCGAGTCTTCTCTGCCGCCTCCTGTAGGAGATTCTGTGATTCACTCGTTTCACGTGTGGTTCCTGCAGTCCTCGCTGTGCCCTGTGTGTGACACATGAACTCACAAACATGAGCCTGCTGTTCAGATGGTGTGCGGTTGCATGTGTGTGCATGTGTGTGTGTATTTTACTGGATGTGGACCAGTCTCAGCAACATAAGCAGATGATTATTGACTAGGTGATGTGCTAAAAGCAAAAAGAGGGAAAACCCCACTTAGATGCTTTCAATAGATTCCAGAAAAGCATTTGATGAAGTTCAACATCCATTACTCTTAATAACCTAGAGATTGAGGGATAGACACAAGATTGCAATGCGACAAAGGGCATTTCCAATCAGTAGCGACTTACTCCTTTATAACGAAACACTGTGGCAGCATCTTGCAAAGTATGTTCGAGGGGCACAGACCGTGTCACGACAGTGTCTAGAAGCCACTGCTGGGAGAGGCATCCCTCTGAGACACGCTCACCGTCTGCCATCAGTATTAAGCATCTTGGTAGACCGAAGCCAGGCCAACGCGCTGGGGAAAGGAACTGGAGCAGAACTCCCGGAAAGGAGCTTGCAGAATTCATGTTTTGAAATGGGTACAGCGTTCACCTTAAGTTTTCGAAATGGACACACCGTAAAGGAATTCGAAGGAGTGAGACAGCGCGGCGGCCCAGCCCCAGAGTCGGTACGCAGCCGCCCTCGCTTTCCCAGGGGTCAGAGGCCACAGGCAAGGAGACGGATGGGAAGAAGCACCTCAGGCATCCGGCTTGGGGTCACACCCTGGTCAGACAGAAGGGTAACAGCCGGGCCGTCTCGGGCAGCTCCTGCCTCTGCTTTGCCTCCCTGGAGCCCAGAATCCCAGGAAGATGTAGCGACAGTGATGCAACGCAGAGCCTTCCAGATCCCTCCCGGGGTCAGGTCCAAGCCCTGTGAGAAGCCAGAGCACAGACGAGGCCACACGTGGTCGTTTGGATGAGGTCACCTCATGAGCTTTGGGGCCGGTAACGCTCCTGCTCTTTCTCGAAGGCCCTTCTTGCCTCTCTTCACTGGACGGGGGCCATTAGGCATAATTGGGTCTCCGAGGGGTGGCTGACTCACTCTCAGGCCGGCCCCGCGAGGATGCAGACAGAGCTTGGCCGCGGGAGCAGGACTGCTTAGAGGGCTGGGCTGGGCCGTGGCTGCCAGGGGCTCCCACTAATTCCTTGTTACGTAGCCTTCCCTTTTGCCCCTCTCTTTTCCTTTTCTCTCCTCGGTGCGGTTTTGCTGCTGTTAATTTTTTGCCTTAGTTTAGCCACGGTAGTTGTACGAACCCCCGCAGGGGCCGGTGTAACTTTCTAAGGACTGAAGTTCTTGGGCTTTGTGACAGCTTTGTCCTGGCAGCCCAGTGGCCTTGCTCTGCTGGTCAGCCCGCTTCTAAAGGGTCAAGGTTGCTGCCCGCTAGCAGACGGGGTCGTGGAGGTTTAATAGGGCAAGAGTTCCCAAGCTGGGTTTGCACCAATCCCTGGGGAGCTTTTAAAAAGTGTTATTGCCTCCCTGGAAACTGATGGCTTTTTGATCTACGTTCTGATTCTTTAGGAATATGGGGTTCATGCGATTAAAAGGTAGACTGGAATATGGTCTTAAAAAATATTTAAAAATCATTTGGACCACCCGTTATTTTCTTTGCATTCTGCTGTATCAAAAGAAACGTTAAATGTTGGCTTTTTAAAAAATATAGTTACTAAACTTTATTTTTATCTATTTATATATTTTTTAAATCTTCTTTTTTTCTTAGATTTTATTTATTTATTTGACAGAGAGAGATCACAAGTAGGCAGAGAGGCAGGCAGAAAGAGAGGGGAAAGCAGGCTCCCCACTGAGCAGAGAGCCAGACGCGGGGCTTGATCCCAGGACCCTGAGATCATGACCTGAGCCGAAGGCAGAGGCTTTAACCCACTGAGCCACCCAGGCACCCATTACTAAACTTTAAATTTTAAAAAACTCTTGTTCAATAAACTTCCCTTTTTAAAAAAAATTAATTTTTTTAAGTAGTCTCTACACCCAGTGTGGGGCTTGAACTCACAACCCTGAGATCAAGAGTCTCATACTCTTCCAACTGAGCCAGCTGGATGCCCTCTTTTTTTTTTTTTAAGATTTTATTTATTCATGAGAGACGGAGAGAGAGAGACACACACACACGGAGGCAGAGGGAAAAGCAGGCTCTCTGCTGATCGGGGAGCCTGATGCGGGACTCGGTCCCAGGACTCTGGGATCATGACCTGAGCCAAAAGCACACACTTAACTATCTGAGCCACCCAGGTGCCTGCCGGATGCCCTCTTGTCCAATAAGCCAAGAGCAACTTACCTGTACTGTCCGTGGTGTGTATCTTCCTTTAATGAGTCTGCTTTTTCTACCGAGGTAATCAGTTATCAACCAGTGTCTGTTTCCACTCTCTTCCTTTCCTAACAACTCAAGACTCACAGCTTTCTAGTCTTCAAAGAACGTTTATAATTTTTCAAATGCTTTTCTTCACTATTCATTCACTTAATCATCCACTTATTCTTTCATTTATTGAGAAAAGTTACTAAAGACACACAAAAAAATTGTACATGACACTATGCCAGGCATCAGCTGGGTTTTAAAAATAAATTAGATACATTCTTTAATTTATGAGAGCTTAAAACTCATCGGTTACGGTAAAATAATAAAATAGAGGATGGGGCGCCTGGCCAGCTCAGTCAGTGAACTCAAGGTTCTGAGTTTGAGCCCCAGGCTAGGCGTAATGGTGAGTTAAAAATAAAATTAAAAAATAAAACAAAATAGAGGATACAGGCCAAACTTGATAGGAAAACCATTGTTTGGATATGTAAAGACCTTACACTTGGTACCAAGCTGACTTGTATGTAGTCTGGTCCACGGTTTCCTTGTTTTGCTCCCCAGAAGTGACTCCTCTCGCTGCGTTTTGTGCATGTGTGTACTCTTTCGGGAAGATTCTCTGCATAGATGAATATATATTACTTAGGGAAAAACCCCACACAAATGGCTGCCTACCGTTGGGCTCCTGCTGTTTTGACTTAACAGTTGGTAAATCGTGGCGGTGGTCCTCTGTTGGTTCACTTAGCTTGCCCGGGGCCTTTTTAACGATGGGCTATGTGTTCGGCGGATGGGAATCATCATTAGTTCAATTTGTTTCACGGAGTCTTGTAACGGCAGAGGCCTGGAAGCAGAAAGCGCCGCAGCGAGTCTCTGTGCCGGTAGGAAGGTATTCATGCAATTATCCTCCCCTATCCGTGCGGTCAATTCCCAGAAGCAGAACTGCTAGGTCGAGGGGTATTTTCCTTTTATTTCCCATAGCTGTTGCTAAAGTGCTCTCCATAAAGGTAGTACCGATTTACACTCCCACTTACAGTGTGTGAGCGCAAGGCGGTGGTTTTTAACCTCAAAACCCCAGGCAAGGAAGAGCTTTTAAGTAAAATGAAAATCTGGAGAAAACCGTGTGAGAGCCTTTTCCACCGCAAAGGGCGGCTCCAGCAGAGTTCCTGGCACAGCCGGTCAAGGACGCCGGTTCCCATTAGGCGCCCACTTGCTCATAGCAGGAGAGGGGGCCCTTGATTCCTCCAGGCAGGTGGTGGCTGGCTGGGATGGTGCCTTCCTGGGTGGGGGTGGGGGGGAGGGTGACCCCTCCTCTGTCAACTTGTCCATCGCCAAGGGCCTGAGAAGCACCAGATGCTTTAAAATTACGCCAGGACCTGTAAAATTACAAAATAATTTTGCTAAGGTAAGGACATTATTATTATTTTTTAAAGATCTTATTTATTTGAAAGAGAAAGAGAGGCAGAGCACAAGCAGGGGGAGCAGCAGAGGGAGAGGGAGAAGCAGCAGAGGGAGAGGGAGAAGCAGGCTTCCCACTGAGCGGGGAGCCCAATGCGGGACTCGATCCCTGGACCCTGAGATCATGACCTGAGCCAAAGGCAGATGCATCCCTGACTAGGCCACCCAGGCACCACAGGACATTATTTTTAAAGAGCTATACGACCCCCAGACGTTATCAGGGGCTGGTGGAGGGACCATGGGAAGTATGTTTTAAGGGGTACAGAGGATGAAACCTTTCTGGCGAGGGATGGTGGTGATGGTTGGACAAACGGTTAGGATGTTAAATTTTGTGTCTTCTGTAATTAACCACACACACAGAAAAGCAACCGTTCCCTCTAACCATCCTCTCGTGAGCAGAGGACACTAAAAAATAGGAAAGACCTAATCTAAGAATGGAAAGGGAATGTATGGAGCTTTTTTTTTTTTTTTTTTTTTTTTTTGTATGGAGCTTTTTGAACAGCTTGCCCCATTAACCATGTTCTCCTGTCACCTCGAACTGGCAAGAGCTTGGTGGTGCCGGTGCTGACCACCCACCGGGGTCTGAGAGCCGGTCCGGAGATGTGGAGGCCGGGAGACAGAGACCTCCCTGGGGAGGGAGCTCGGCCGGGTCTGTAGGGGTCCCTGAAAAGACCCCATCTCTCATGTGCCCTGAGCCTGACTGCCCCCATCCTGAGCTGCTGTCTCAGAAATGAGACGAGAAGCTTGTCCCCGGCCCGCAGCTGGGGGTTTTCTGAGCCTGGTATGAGTGCCGCCGGCAAGCAGTGACTGGCTGCGATCTTTGTCACCATACCCTTGTGTCCCCCGTGGCTCAGATTACGTTTGCAAAAAGAGCATCTGCCTTGTCCCACCCAGAAGCTGGGAAGGGGAGCGGACGTCTGTGGGAGACTGCTCGGAGGCCCGGGGTAGGCGCTGGGGCTCCGGGGATCGCACCAGCGCGGAAGAGTGTCCCAGAGATGTCGCCCGGCCTTTTGCGCTGTCCCCAGGCTCCTTGAGGTGCTGGGCGTGTGACCAGTGGAGCCTCCGCTTTGAGAGGGTGTGTGCACGAGCTGACTCCCGCAGGCGACGCTGCTTGGGTGGAAAGTGGGCCTCATGCTGTGTCTGGCCGCGGGTCCTCGGGCCATGTGTGGGTCTCCGGTCCTCGCCCTGCTTGCAGAGAGCGAGGCACACATGCCAGGGAAGAGCGGGACCCCGGGTTGGTTCCGAGACCACGGAGAGCCCCCTGATCGGGACCAGCGTGTCCTGGCCACCCTGGGACCGGGAGATGCGCTCGAGGTCGCTCTGAGCCACACTGTCTCACCGTGCGCTGCACAGCTCCGACTCCGATTCCAGGAGGCGAGGTGGCCGCGTGGCCACCCGGGGCCCTGAACACCCTGTCTGGGGCATTTTACGTCTTAGAGGGAGTTAGCGGTGAGAGTCCCGAGCGCTGTGGGTTCACAGCTGACGGAAACACAGCCCTACCTTCTTCCCTCCGGTGCGCCCATCTGAAAGCCTTTGTCACAGCTCGAAGCCACCACGGGAGGCCACCCAGTCACCTGTGACGAGTTTCCATTTGACTCACGTTCGTCAGGAAGGTGGCACGACCTACTGGATTCGTAGGCCGCCGTGATCGCTGAGCTGACAGAGCTACGCCTCCCATTAAGAAAATCGTTATTTTTGAACAGGCTCTGAATGGAACTTTTTTCCTTTTACTAAAATTGAGAAAATAATAAAACAGCCCACCCGACACCCCGTGTTTCTTAAAAAAAAGGAAAACATTTAAAGCCAACCCAGAAACTCAGCTCGGGATCACAATTCAGCAGAGCCCCACGGACAGAAGGAAGAAGTGCTCACCGGGGCAAGGTGAAGGCTGCCATCCTCCATGCTCCCGGAGCCGTGACCCCAGGGCCCTGCCCCTGCCCCCCCACCCCTGAGCGTGACAAAGCTTCAGCAGAAGCAGCTTCAGACGCCGCCGCAGCCCCACGGGATCCCTGGAGAAATCCCCCTGTGGCTGCAGTCGAGCGAAGTCTTGCCTGGAGCCCTCGAGGCCTGGAGAGAGACTTATTATCGGTGCTCAGCCCAGACACAGCGGAGGGCGGGAGTTTGAGAGCTCTGCTCCTAGCCTGCAGGGGCCGAGACTCCGGCTGCGGACCCCTCTCTTGGGTCCCCTGTGGTTGGGAGCGAGCCAGGCAGGGGGCCAAGGGGCGCTGCCCGAATCCGCGAGCCCAGCCTCCCTCGGGACCAAGGCGTGGCGTTCGTGCCCGGGCACGTGTCTGACAACAGTCACTGCATCGGCTCAGTAGCCCGTTGGTGGTACCGTGCGTGACTCTCTTCCGCCGTCATCGCGTGCTGCTGTGTAGACATTAACGAGGAGGAGGAGTTACTCAGGAGCTCGCTGCAGTCCAGAGCCAGCGGGGCCACAGGCGGAGGGGACGGCTCTCAGGGCAAGCTCCGCCTCCTCCAGCTGCCTTCTGCCCGAACACCGAGTCCTTCACGTGGAGACCCCAGGGAGCGTTCCCTTAGAGCTCTTAGCAGGGAAAAGTTGGTTTCTTAGCATGAACCAGGATGTTTTTCACTGTTGGCCAGAGCTCTGCGGCCCAGCGGATTTCCCTCTTTGCTGTGCCTACCAGGAAGCACACAGCTGAAATTGTCACTCGTTTGCTTATAGATTGTCCTCAGGAGTCTTAGGAGAGGTTTTCTCCTTCCTTTTGGCTTCTATCTTTCTTTACTCGTCTAGTGTTTTGGAGAGGCGAACCTAGGTTGTCAGGTTGTTGGAAGCAGGTGGTATGAGTGGGGCTTGGATCCGTGAAGAAGACGCTGTCATCCTGTGTTTAGCGTGTGATTGTTGGGTGTGGAACCGGTCGGTATCTGATCTCTCTCCAGCGCTAACTAGGTCGGTGATGCCGAGAGGATCGAGATCAGGCCTGGGCCCGATTCTCCTGTGCATCCTTCACGTGTCTGACCCGTAGTAACAGTTTGGTGACTATGTTAGTTAGGATAAGTAACGCTAGCTGCTCTAACAAGCAAATATTATAGTCTCAGTGGCTTATCCCAATAAAGGCTTGTTCTCACTCTTGCAGTTGACTTGGATGCTCTGGGGGTGGCCTCCATGCAGTGACTCGGGGGTCCCGCATCCTTTCCTGTGCTGTTTCTGCCACCCCCTGGGGCTCCCTGGAGGTCCTCCACTGGACCTGGGCAGTCAGCTGGCTGGCGAATGAAGGCAGAGGGAGTTCAGGGTTACATGGGCATTTTAGGGGACCGGCTTGGAAGGGGTGTATGTTCCCCTACTCACAGAACTACTCTCCCAGTCCCACCTGGAATCTGCGGGCTACGGATGTCATTTAGGAAGAGGAAAGTGGACCGAGCCAGACTGACACAGGAAGCACTGTGGAAGGAATGAACCGTGAAGGGCTCCGAGACGAGAGCGGGTCCTCAGGGGGCAGAGCTGGAGGAGTGTGGGTGCCCGCCTTATCAAGCTCGGTGCGGGTCCTACGGCCTGTGTTCAGTGTTCTGGATTATGTCCCCGCCCTCCCTTCTGCCAAAACTACAAGGTTGCAGCATGTTGGGGTTGAATGGAGAGGCCCCTTAGAGGTCAGCCTCCTCACTGAACACATGGAGGAACAGATCCCGGACGAGGGAACCGACCCGCCGGGAGTCAGCCCGGCGAGAGCTCTGGTCTCAGCCCCACCCCTGGGGTCACTCCCCCTCCACACTCACAGGGAGCGTCTCTGTGCCCGGCGCGCACACCCCTGCTCTGGACGGGATTTGGGGAGTAGAAAGAGTCTCCTGGGACTTATTCAGACACTGTCTTGTCTTTGTGACTCACCTGTGAGCGCGTAAAAGGCCTCCGTCGGTCTCCCATTAGGAACAGACGTTTCCCCCAAAGCCATCCGAGATCCCGACCACTGTGTCAGTCATCCCTCGATGCAACACAGTGTCCCCCCCCCCCCCCAACTTGGGGGCTTTAAACAGCAACCGTTTTACTTGCTCACCACATGGCAGTTTGGGCGGGGCTTGGTGGGGACAGCGAGTCTCTGCGCTGGTGTCAGCTGGGACGGCTTGCCTGGGGGCATGAGATGCATTCCCCCGAGGTGGCCCCACTGTCGGGCTGGCACTTGGCTCTGTCGGCTGGAGCTCTCGGCTGGGACGGCGGTTCCCCTCCTCATCACCGCTCCCCGTGGCTGACCTGGGCTTCTCACGGGGACCTCCAGAGAGCTGGGCTTCCTCCGTGGTGGCTGCTTTCCCCCGCAGAGCACACATGCAGAAGCGAGCAAGCCTCCGCCACCGCTGCCTCCTCTTTTTAATTTTTTATTGTAGTAAAATACGCATAACATAAAATTGACCACTTTAGCCATTTTTAAGCGTCCAGTTTGGTGGCATGAGGTACCTTCGCTCTGTTGTGCGGCCTCCAGAACTCTCTCATCTTGCAAGCCTGAGGCCCCGTCCCTGTTGCACAGCTCCCCCTCCCCGTCCCCCAGCCCCGGGCGCCCACCCTTCTACTCTCTGTCCCTGCGAACAGGGCTCCTTGGGGCACCTTAGGGAGGTGGAACCACACAGTGTTTATTCTTTTTTTTTTTTTAGATTTTACTTATTTATTTGATATATATAGAGAGAGACAGTGAGAGAGGGAACACAAGCAGGGGGAGCAGGAGAGGGAGAAGCAGGCTTCCCGCCAAGCAGGGAGCTCGACGTGGGGCTTGATCCCAGGACCCTGGGATCAGGACCTGAGCCGAAGGCAGATGCTTAATGACTGAGCTGCCCAGGCGCCCCCCACAGTATTTATTCGTCTGTGGCTGGCTTGCTTCACTCGGCACAGCGTCCTCCGGGCTCATCCAGAAGGGTCTTCCTTTTGAAGACTGAGCACTACCCCACTGTGTAGGGACTGCGCTTTGTTTATCCATTCATCTGTGGATGGACCCTTCCTTGGGTTGTGTCCCCCGTTTCCTATCGTGAACAGTGCTGCTGCGGACAGAGGTGTGTGGGTATCTTTTGGGAGACTCTCTGCCTCTAGTTCTTAGCCAGCCCTCCCCCAAGGCTTGGTCCCGAACCTGGCACCGTGCTACTTCCAGCCCGCTCTCTCGGTTAGAGCAGGTCTTGGGGCCGGACGAGACTCAGGGGGCCGGGACTCCGCAAGGCCGCGGCTCCCTGGGCCCCCGCGGTAACCGCTCGCCACAACCGGGCCGGGGACAGATCTTTGCAGCGGAGGCAGGTGGGCCCGCTCGCACACCCCTCCAAGGCCCGGCCCCCCTCTCGGATCTGTTGGAGAAACTCCGTGGCGAGAGGCGGCGGTGCTCACTGTCTATTTTGTATCGCTGATGGCTGGGCCTGCTATTATATAATCTGTTATTCTCTGCCGCACCAGGCCCTGGTTACTTGTCAAAAGTTTCTAGAAGCCAGCTGTATCAGCTCCAGGCAACTGGGGGTGCTGCCCGTCCCTCATAGTATTAGTCACTCTGTACTTAGCTAAATTTAACTTTTTATCATCCAAATGATATTTTTGTGGGCTTGGAATTTTACATAATGCTACCAACTGCTGTGGGCTAAGAATTTCTCCTTTTTGTTGTGTGTGTGCGTGCGTGTGTGTGTGTGTGTGTGTGTGCGCGCGCGCGCGTGTGTTGGTTTTCTCCCCCGTGAACTTTCGCACGCCCAGGGAAGCATTGTTCCATTTCTCCTCCCTGATCGGCCTTCCCTGGTCCGGGAAGATTCTTCCTCGGGCTCTGCTTTGCCTTTTGCCAGCTGGGAGGAAAATTGCTTCTAACAGCTTTCTGATGGGCCTGCTAATGCTTCCTTCCTCACTCAAGGGCTCTCAGCTTCGAAGGTCCTTGAGGGTTTCCCTGCTGCCTCCACAGTCTGGGATTCAGAGAAGGAAGCTCAGCTCCAGAGTGGAGAGTCTGTTGAGAAAGCAGAGAGAAGGATCCGGAAGGAGGGTGTTGGCGGGTGGGGGAAGGGAAAGAAATAGGAAATCCAGAGACCCGTCCCAGGTGTGGGGTCCCAGAGGCCGGCTCCTCCTTCGTGCCTGTGGGTGGGCGGGTGGCGGGAGCTCAGCTGCTCTCTCACCACTGGGAGAAGTCAGGGCTGCGGGCATTGGGGCAGGGACATCTGGCATCTCCTCGGGGAGGGGCCTGGAGCCAGATGTCGGGGTGCAGGTCGGGGTGCGGGGACGCCGTGTAGCCGGACTGACTTTCCTGAGGGCCGGCTGGTCCAAAACGGTAGCACGCTGGGCCCTTGCCCAGGGGTCTCGTGCGTCCCACACGGTAACTGTGCATGGGAGGTGCCCACCCCTGTTTCCCAGATGGGGAAACCGAGGATCGGGTCAGAGGGAGGAGGCTCGGTAGGAACCACAGCGCAGCAAACATGGGGCCCTTCCCGCGGGCCGGGCACAGCGCCTAGCGCGGGCGCCCCGTGACTCCTCGGCCCTGGACGGCGGTTCTGTGATGTCGGTGCCCGTGTCCGTGCCCCTTTTACAGATGAGGAAGCTGAGTCCCAGGGAGGTTAAGCACACAGGTTAAGTTGCTCGAGGCCACGGAGCTGAGAGAGGGCAGAACCCCCCACCCCTAGGCCTTTCCTCGGCCACCTGGCCGCCTCAGCTCTTCTCTGCTCAGCGACCTCAGATGGGCCGTGCACTGGGCCCTGTGCTGCTCTTCCCAAAGCATAGGAGGCTGACTCCAGCCTCACCTGGCTGCCGGGTTTCCCCCGTGTGTGCGTGTGTGCGTGTGTGTGTGTGCATGTGTAGGCTGCCTCTGGGAGGATCAACCCAAAATCGGTGTCTCCTCTTGAGGACAGCAGCTGGGACAAGACTGAGCCTCAGGCTCACCTTGTACCCTTTTGCACCTGTATTGCTGGTTTTAGGTTATTTTATTACTACGTTAGGAATCCCTAGGTATAGACCCCAAAGAATTAAGCACACCTG
>CM052889.1:75447702-75466216 GCA_028534135.1 Potos flavus | reverse complement strand
GTGACCCCTCCGCCCCCCCACCTCCAGACCCGAGGACCAGCCACGGCTCAGGTGTGGCCTGCAGAAGGCTGGGAGCTGTGGGGCCTGTCAATACAAGACTCCCCTCTCCAGAAAGCACTGCCACACCACAGCCTTCCAGGGCATTGCTCCTCAGTTTGTTTGAATAGAGGAGACAATTAGAGCAAGATTAAACAAATGCTCAACGGCCCTCCCCTAGTCCCTGGGTTGTGCTCAGTCAGGCGGCCTCTAATCTGGGCTCCTTCTGGCTCTGCCCGTAAGGCTCCTTGAGGCCTTAGATGTCACCTCAAAGCTGGGCCTCGGGACATACACGCTCCAGAGTCCCCGCCTGGAACCCAGGCCTCCTTCAGAGAGACCGCCGCCGGGGCTGGGGCTCGGCACCTTCCTCGACGGCGGGCTTTGAACCTCCCTGTCTCACGGAAAGAGGAAAGAAAAGTCGCCAGGACACCTGAAACAGACCCTTCCGGTCCTGGTCTCCTAACTCTTTCTTCTCCCTCCGCAGCTGCTCAGAGAAAGAACACCCTCCACCCTCCAAAGCCCCTCTCGGAAGCTGTGGTCTATGCCGTTCACGTTCTCTACTCAATTGTCCCCTGATCCCCTCAGCAGCCTGGAATGGGCTTGAGATGGAAAATCACTTTTTAAAACATGCACTCATCAGGGGTGCCTGGGGGGTTCAGTCGGTCGAGCGTCCAACTCTTGATCTCAGCTCAGGTCTTGATCTCAGGGTTGTGAGTTCAAGCCCCGCCTTGGGCTCCGTGCTGGGCGTGGAGCCAAATTAAATAAACGAATATGCACTCGTCATCAACGGAAAAACAAAATGGGGTCCATCCACACAATGGATATTATTCAGCCGTAAAAAGGAATGAAGCTCTAACGCACGCCACCACGTGAATAAACTCGGAAACAAGCACGACTCGGTGCTAAGTCAAAGAAGCTGGTCACAAAAGGCCACACAAGTGTACAATTCCTTCTATACGAAATATCCAGAATGGGCAAACCCGCGGAGGCAGAAGACCGATGAGAGATTGCCGGGGGGTGGGGTTCAGGCAGCAACCTGGAGTGGCTTCTAGGAGTGATGAAAATGTTCTAAAACTCATGGGGGAAATGGTCGCAGACACCTGCGAATATACAGTTGGCCCTTGACCAACGGGGGAGGGGGGCTGCCCCCACCGACAGGTCGAAAACCCATGCATGACTTTTGAGTCTCTAGACACTTAACTGCTGACAGCCTACCGTGGACCAGAAGCCTGACTGATACCATAGACAGTCAATTAGCAGGTATTTGGCATGTTCGATGTATTAAATACCGTATTTTTACAATAAAGGAAGCCAGAGAAAAGACAAATTATTAAGAAAATCAGAAGGAAGAGAAAAAATACATGGACGGTCTTGTCCTGTATTTATCAAGGAAAAATCCA
Organism: Potos flavus; assembly: GCA_028534135.1. Taxonomy (NCBI): domain Eukaryota; kingdom Metazoa; phylum Chordata; class Mammalia; order Carnivora; family Procyonidae; genus Potos; species Potos flavus. Next base: position 75,464,780 of record CM052889.1, on the reverse strand, counting down.
CATATAAGTGGACAGTTCAAACCTTTGTTGTTCAAGGGTCAACTGTACTGAAAACCACTGGATCATGCGCTTTAAATGGATGAATTGTATGGGATGTGAATGAAATCCCAATAAAGCTGTTATGCAAAAATGAGACTATTTGTTGGGGGATTTTTTTAAAGATTTATTTATTTGAGAGAGAGAGAGAATGCAAGTGGGAGGAGGAGCAAAGGGAGAGAGAGAATCTCCAGCAGACTCCCAGCTGAGCACGGAGCCTGACCTGGGGCTCGAACCCAGACCCCAAGATCATGACCTGAGCTGAAATCAGGAGTCAGACGCTCAACAGACTGAGCCACCTTGACGCCCCCAAAGTAAGACTATTTGTAAACAACTGAGTGAGGCTGCTGGATGAGGCTCTGAAGGGGAGGCTCCCTCTGCCCCCAAGCCCTGCCCCCTGCCCACTACTCTGCAGCCCCCTCGGGCTGGGGTGGGGGCAACCACAGCTCAGGGTCTGGTCCCACCGGGGCCAGTGCTGGGAGGGGAAAACAAGGGAAAACACGGCTCTTCCCATCCCCCAGGACCCAGGGGACAGGTGGTGGCCCTGGGCAGAAGCGCATCAACCTGCAGTTTGTTTGCGGCTGAATAGGGTCTGACTACAGACGGCGGTGCCTCAGACTCTTACCTCTGCTCAAACAGCAGCAGCCACGGGACGTCAACGATGACGCTTGATGGCAATGATGACACAGCAGCCAACACTGTATTATTTTCGGGGAGGGACCACACACCCTGGACAAGCACCCCCCCACCCCCACCAGCACCGGGGGTCCACGAATCCCATGAGCCAGGGGACAGTGGCCAGAGAAGACCAGGGTCCACGGTGAGGAATCTGGAGATGGCAGAGGCCAAGCCGGACCCCGGCAGCACCGCCGGTCATGTCGAGGACAAAGCCTGAGACCGCAGTGGGAGCCCCCTGGAGGTGGGGGCTGAGGCCGCAGGGGGCCAGTGCAGACAGGGATGGTGTGAAGGCCGGGTCGGGGGCAAGGGGACAGCAGAAACTGTCAAACAGACCAGATTTCACCAGCAGCTGCCTCTGCCCGCATTATAGGGTCACAAGCTTTCTACTCAGCAAGGTGTTTTAGAAGTCCTTGTCTTAGTTCAGCCTCGCCGACCTGGGTGACCAGCCGGGGGAATGGAGCCGAAGGGGCACGTGGGGGCCAGGAGCACAGAGGAGCTGGTCAGGCCGCTCTGAGAGCCCCCCTGAGCCTCACTTCTGCATCGGCATGGAGGGATGGCCAGCATCTCCTCCGACGGGCAGTGAAAGGGACAGGACCTCCAATAGGCGTAAGCGGGCCAGCCTCCACTCGTTTTATTTCATCCTCCCTCGGACTCTGGGAGGTGACATTTTACAATTCCCGTTTTGCAGAGTCAGACTGACAAGGCTCAGAGGGTGACAGCACTGGGCAGAACCCAAGTCCTTTGCTCAGGACCTCCACCCGGCACCGACCTGCTTTGCAGACCTCTTGAGATGGGCACAGGCCGCCTGTCCTGCTGGGCTCGGGAGGCCGGAGGGGAAGCAGGCAGGTGAGGGAGCGAGGCTGAGCCGGGTCCACCAGCAACGGTCGGGACATCTGCAGGCCAGGGGGCAAGGCAGGACCGAGAGGGCACAGGGACATCCTTGGATGGCCCCGAGGGCCAAGCGAATGCTCTCAACTTTCCAGAAGCACCTTCCACAGGCGCCAGGACAGACCCCAGAGGGGGCCCAGCGGCTCTGGGTGTGGCCCTGGGGAAGACCAGGCTCTGCCCCTGAGTCCCCAGGTGCCTCTGAACCCACGTCCCCTCCCCCAGCCCTCTCAGGGATCAGTTTCCCTATGATCTTGTGATATCCTAAAAAATACATATTTGAAAAAAAAAAAAAAACATATTCGTTCTTTGCTTCCTTTTCCAGGCGCAGAGCTCCTTGTGATTTCCTGAGTGGTAAGAGTGTCTTTTGTGCTAACAAGCTAGAGGCAGAGCTCCCCAACCCCAGGAGGGGAGAAGGGGCTGGAGGTGGAACTCATCACAGTGGCAATGATTCAATCATTTGTGCATAAAAACCCTAAACAGCAGGGTTCAGAAAGCCTCCAGGCTGACGTACGCATCCGGGAGGGCGGCACTCTCCAACATCCACAGGGACGGACGCTTGCACTTAGGGTCCTTCCGGACCTCACCTCACACACCTGTGCATCTGGCTGTTCATCTGTATTCTTCATCATACCCTTTATAATAAACCCAACACACATCCGCGCACGCTTCCTGAGTTCTGCAAACCATTCCAGCAAATGAATCCAACCCGAGGCGGGGGAGGGGTGTGTGGGAGCCCCAACGTCGTCGTAGCCGCGCTGGGCAGAAGGCTGGGGAATCCAGGCCCCGCATCTCGCGACCGGCACCTGAGACGGAAGGCAGTCTCGGGACTGAGCCTTCAGTAAGCGTCAGAATTAATCGACAGCCGGGACACCCAAGGGTCTCCACAGGTAATTGGAGAATGGCTTGGTGTGGAAAACCCACGTGTGGTATCAGAAGTGTTGCTGAGGGCACCTGGGGGGGCTCAGTCGGTCGGGCATCCGACTCTTGGTGTCGGCTCAGGTCATGATCGTGGGGTCGTAAGATCGAGCCCTGCGTCGGGCTCAGCGCGGAGTCTGCTGGAGATTCTCTCCTTCTGCCCCTCCCACCGCTCGCGCTCTCTCTCTCTCACGTAAATAAATAATCTTCAAAAAAAAAAAAAAAGTGTTGCTGAGTAGAGAAAGTTTCCTTCCATGCCTCGCATGGAAAATGCGAGGACGGGCCTCGCGTGGCCTCGGGAGCCTCCTGGCTCTGATCTTCTCGGGCCCCACGGACATGGGGTTCCGGAGCAGCGTGAGGCCTCTGACTCACGCACCTGGGAGCAAACATCACAGCCTCTCCCCAAAGGCGAGATCAGGGCCTCACCATCTCCCCTTTCTTCCATCAATACACACCCGCGGAATTGTAAATACATGAAAATATTTACACGCCTAGATTAACGTCGGGGGCCCACGGCCAGCTTAAGCAAACATGTTTAGCTTTCTGTCAAATAACACTTTTAGAGTCATTTCTTTTTTGGGGTGCTGGGACTCACTCCGCACTAGGGTGAGGAGGGAAAAGGAGCGGGCACGGGGCGGGGGAGGCTGAGAGCCGCCCACCACCCTCTCCTTACAGCCAGCCGACTCGGGGTCAGACAGAACCCCCAGGTCATGGGCTGACCCCTGGGGGCGTCTGTCATCTCGGGTCCAGACCCAGGCGACTGGCAGCGGCCAAGCCTGCTGGATGGACAAAGTCACCCCTCTGGGACAATGGTGTCCCCGATGGTGGCATGGCACCCACACCCGCTGATGGCAGCTCAGCACTGCCATCTCGAGAAACCCCACTTTCTCGGGCCCACACCCCACACGTACATCCTGGTTTCTCAGGGCTCGGTTAAACACACACACACACACAATCTTTCAGGTATGCACTCGACACCGCAAGACGTCGTGATGTTGCCGGCAGCCTGCCCCCTCCTCCCCCCGCCTCCGACCTGTCATCCACGTGAAGCCCGAGGAACCCTCTTCTAATCCCCACTTCAGAGCGTGACGTTCCTGGGATGGAAGCCGCTCCACGCTCCCCCTCGGCTCTCAAGAGGACATCCAGCCCACGACCCCCTCAGCCAGGGGGCCAGCCCACAACCCCCCCCCCACATCCTGCTCCTTCCCTCCGCTCAGCCTGGCCGCCCGGGACGCCCCGCTAACCGAGCTTGCAGTGGGACCCATGGTGCTTTCTCCTGCCTCCAAGCCTTCGGGCAGGCTGTTCCCTCTGCAGGGAAGGCCCTCCCCGCTGACGCCAACCCCGCCCCGGCTGGTGGGTGAACTGGGCATTGCAGAGGGCGAACTCAAGTCCCAGCGCCCCTGAGACCTTCCTCCCGGGGCTCCCCACCCCGTCCCCATAGGCAGGTATAAGGGGCACCACAACAGTGCACAGACTGTCCCCTCCGGTGGCCAATGAGCTCCCAAGAGCGGGGGCCAGACCCGATTCGTCTCAGCTCCCAGCCCACACTCAGGGTTCCTGACGGATCTGCACACAAGCCGCCCACCCCAGAATAACCGTGGGGCAGAGGCACAGACCCTGCCCCCTCCGTGGGACCAGCTGCAGCGCCCCCACGCAGCAGCTGCCCGCTGCCCGTCCGCAGGCCGCCAGCACGCTGGGTGGCACTGACGCGCTGGGTGTCACTACGGGGGACGTCCCCCTGCACTGGCCCTGCCTGCTCCAGCTCTCGGCCTTTGTTCTCCGGGGGCCGCAGGAGTGAGTGGGCTCACAGGACGCCGCTTCCCAGGCTTGGTGATGGCAAAGAAACAGTATTTTATTCACGGCGAGCTCACAGGACTCTTGCCAGCTTCCCCAATTCTATCCTTGTCCATGAGAAGTGTCTCTTGGGCATGCGTCCTGTCCCTCGCCCAACGCCAGCCCCAGGGACCTGCTCCTGGCGCAGGAGGAGGCAGTGGGAACCGGGCAGGAAGGCGGGAGTGAGGAGGGGAAGGGGACAGGGGGCATCTGGACCCCCCGCCCCCGGGCAACTCCAGCCTGGACAAGGGTCACTCCCTTGGCTAAGCAAGGAGGACCAGGGGACCGGAAGAGAAACCAAGCTGTGCCCTTGTCAGGAGGATGGATCCAGGCAGGGAGGAAGCAGAAGGGAAGACGGGCACGAGGCTCGAGAAAGCCACGTGGCCGCCTGGGTCCAGGACCACCTGAGCCATGGGCTGAGTCCGAGGGCCACTCTGCAACGGGAGCCAGGCCTGGGGGGGAGAGGCGGAACGGGCTGAGGATGCTGAATTGGGCCACGGTTCTTAGCACAGCACACGGTCCCTCCTTCCGTGTGGCTGTCCCTGGGATTCCCGCTGGGGCCACCGGCCATGGCCCTTTATAAGCTACTCTAGGGAGCGGTACAGGGGAGCTCGCTACTTGCAGCAGCCAGCCCTTCTGTGCAACGTCCCAACAGCCCTGCACCCCCCTTCCTCCCTCCTCTACCGCCTGGGCCCCCAGGCACACGTGGGCTTTGGGAGGGAGTCGGCAAGGAAATCTGTCTTTCCACACACGGCTGGTGGCGGCGTGGCTGGGGAGGTGTTCTAGCAGACTTATTTATAGCCAAGCACCCCGTGCACACACTCTCCAGTATGTACCGCCCGCCTGCCTGCCTGCCTGCCTGCCACTGGGGCTTTTCAATCCGTGGCTATATTTATCCCCCGGAGCCGCTGGGATAATGGTGAGGCCAGAAATAGCCTTGAAGACATTCACGTGAAGATGATGGGCAGGTCCCCGGCTCCCGGGCTGACCTCGCCCCCCACATCTGCCGCTTGGCAGTGGGCAACCGGGAACAGCTGGATGGGCCAGCGAGGCAGCTGGAGCCAGGTGGGAACCACGTCCGCCCTCGCTCCCGGTGCGCACACCGGCCCTCCGTCGCGGTGCAGCGGACAAGTCCAAGGCAAGGCATCGCAGCTGCCGGGCTGCCGGGAGACCAGAAGTGACGCCATCTCCTGACGGACGTCAGCACGTTCAGCAGACACATTCAGTTCACGAGACAGAATGGAGGCTCAAAGGTAGCGGGCACAGGGGCTCTGCTGGTTCCCAGACACACGCTCCCAAAAAGCAGGTCACCCACACACCGAGGCTGCAGGGACATGCCCTCCCGTCCTCCCCACCCTATCCCGCACCGGGACACTGGAGCACGACTCCCACGGTCTCCCGCGTCCCTGGCCAACTCCCCCCTGCTGGAAGGGAGGACAACTCGGAGACAGCCTGGCTGATCGGGGAAGAAGAAGCAGGCACCTTAGGGGAACCGGTGGGCTGCTCCTGCTCCTCAGCTTCAATGTCCAGGAAGAAGGACTCGCCATCTGGGATGGGGGACAGGCACTCATCGGAGCACCTGGCGTGTTAATAGAGGAAGGGCACAGAGTGAGGCTGGAGCAGAGAGAAGGCGCCAGCTGACTGCTTGGTGGGGAGGATTTCATAGGAGAGGGGGCATTTTGGTTGGGCTTTGAAGGATGCACAGGAGTTTACCAAGAGAGAAGGGGTTAGGGCACAGGGAACAGCATGAGCCAGTGGCTTTAGTACTCAAAGTGCATGGTATGTCTGGGGAATGGCAAGAAGTCCCAAGGGCAGGAGTGCAAGGTCGGGGTGGTGAGATAGAGTCGCGCCAAGCAGGGCCCTATCACAGATCTCAGGAGCAGAGCCTTTGAGCACACGGGATTGAGCAGACTCACTGGCTACATCTGTGGCCTGAGACGGGTGACCTCTCAACAGGGACACTGGCTGGTCCCTGACACCTCCTCCCTGCCTGGATCTTTAGCCCCTGGTTCTGACTTTTGTCTGACTCCCCTCCCCTCCTTCCCAGGAGCCCTAGCCCATTCTGGGTCTCTGTTTCCCCAGGAGCACCTCCCAAGAAGAGAAAGAATCCCCATTTGTGGAGTGACCCCAGCAAGCCAGGTGCTCTCCTTGGAGCGCCCTACACAGGACTCCGTTTAACTGTCGTCAGCAGGCAAGGTAGACGTCACACCCTGTCCCTTCCGCAGATGAAGACATGAACCCTCCAGGGAGCCGAACCCCCCGCTCAAGACAACACCGCAGGTGGTGACGGACTTGGACCCGAAACCCGAGCTTTGTCTCGACTCTGCGTTGGCTGGACTTCTGCACGGCCTAGCTCCTTTTTGCCCCTCTAAAAAAACTTTCTAAATTACAGAACCCCCTTCCAGGACTCCCTTTGGCAACCAGGGCAAACGACAGACCCAGGTGCTTTCTGACTCTGCCTCGCTGTCTGGCAGGTGCTGGGCTGGTGCGGCCAGGCTGGGGGGCTGCCGCTCTGCCTGCCGGGGCTCCCACCAGGGGAGGCAGCAGGCCTGTCTCTTGCCTGGGGGCCGGGGGAAGCTTTCGAGGATGCCTCCAAGCATGGGGCTGGCTCTCTGTGGGGCTCCTGGGGGGGATCTGGGCTCCTTCCTCGTGGCTGATCGCTGAACAGGAGGGTGCAGAGAGGGGTAGGGCCAACATCGTGGGGTTGGGTCTTGCCTCCCAAGCCTCGCAGCTTCTGAATTGCCCAAACCCCCTCCTGAATCTTGAGTCCTGGCTCTAAGGGCTCCCTGTGTGCCTGGGCTTAATGCCTCTTGGAGCTGGAGCTGCTCCAAGGCCCACCCTGCCCTATGCCAGCCCCTCCTGGTGAAGAAAGAGATTCCCAGGGTACAAGACACTGACAGTTAAGGGGGGTTTTCCCCAAGGGGTGATCAGAAGACAAAAAGGGGTACCCTGAAATACAAATACTGTATCCTTTAAAACACCCCTGACAGAGTACCTACTGTGTGCCCAGCACCCACAGTCTAGGGAAAAATTATGGTAACAGCTAACACAGACACAGCCCTTCCTGACCACCATACAGAAGTCACTAGTCTACTTCCCATGGCCACGTGCAGTGTGTCCTAATACTATCCCCATCTCATAGATGGGGAAACTGAGTCTCAGAGAGCTGAAGGGACCTGCCCCGTCTCCCAGCCGGGATCTGAACCCAGCCCTTTGGCTCTGGAGTCTGCATTAACCACCACACCACCCGACTCTCCATGTCTACCATTATTTAAAAAAAAAAAAAAAAAAAGTGCACTGTAAAATGGGATGGCCACTTTGGAAAAGTCTGGCAATTCCTCAAAATGTTAGAGACAGAGTTGCCCTAGCAGCCAGCAATTCCGCTCCTAGGGACATACTCAGGAGGAATGAAACAGAAGCCCGCACAAAAACCTGTACGTGGACACGCGCAGCGGCCTTATTCATCATCGCCAAAAACCCCCGACTGTGGTGGGAAAAGGAAGTACATGTCTATCGATGGAGGAGTGAACTAACAACGCGTGCCGATCGCCCAGACACCTGCCCCAACCTGCATGAGCCCGAAATCACGACAGCCAGAGAGCAGCCTGTAGCTAAAGGCCACACGGGGTCTGATCTCATGACAGGAAGTGCCCAGAGCAGGTGATTTCACAAGGACAGGAAGCACAGCGGGGGCTGCAAGGGGTGTGGGAGGGGAGTGACGGCGAAGGGGTACGGGTTTCTTTTTGGAGGGACAAAAACGTTCTAAAATTTTCTGATGGTTGCATAAGCCTGGGAAGATCGATATCGTTGAATTGTACGCTTTAAATGGGTGAGTTGTATGCTATATAAATTATGGGTCAGGCAAGTTGCTAAAAAAATCACCATGTGGGGACGCCTGGGTGGCTCAGTGGGTTAAGCAGCGGCCTTCGGCTCAGGTCATGATCCCAGGATCCTGGGATCTAGTCCCACATCGGGCTCCTTGCTCGTCGGGGAGCCTGCTTCTCCCTCTGCCTCTGCCTGCCACTCTGCCTGCTTGTGCTCTCTCTCTGACAAATAAATAAATAAAATCTTAAAAAAAAAAAAAAAATTAAAAAAAAAAAACCACCATGTGGGGCAAAAGCGGAGGTATACAAGCCCGAGGCGCTGGGGGGAGGGGGGGGGCGGGGGGAGTCCCGGCCGCCTGTGGGAGGGATCACCACCCAGTGGCATTCCCCCGGCTTGCCACTTCTCCAAGCCAGGCCCGTCCCCAGCTTCCTGTGTCGGACACGGGACTCAGGGGCCGGCACGGCACGGGCCATTCTTTGGGAGGAGAGAGGACTCAGGCTGCCTCTTCTGACCGGGGAGTGAGCACACCATGTTTCCCAAGAGTATTTGTAACGTGAAGGAGACCCAGAGGAGGGAAGAGGGGAGACCCACTGGAGGTAAGAGGGGAGGCATGGCTCTCCCTCCAAGCCCCTCGAAGCACAACTGGGATTTACATTTACTTCTGGCACACAGCACAGCTCAGGCATACAGAAGGCACTTAATAAATGTCAGTTACATGATGGCCCAAACTCAGGCCACGCCTCGCATCTGGGAACCCACCTCCTAGAAAGCTGCTGGGTGAGAACAGGCCAACAAGCCCGCTTTTGCCGGGGAGACGGAGCCCAGAGGCGAGGCGTGAACCCTGAACCCCACCAGCAATGTGTGGGAACTGCACCCAACCCCACTCGTGCTAGAGAAGGGTCTGACCGTGAGAAGCATGGCAGGACTGTGGGGAGCCCCCCCAGCATACCACGTCGGGCTGCGGCCCCCAGTAGGGAAGAAAGGGACTCAAGAACAAGTGCCTGGGCGTCCTCGCCGTCCTGCCCCTCCTCTGGCCTCTGAGGAAGACGCCAACCGAAGGACAGAAGCTGGCCGGACGCCCAGCCCACGGGACCTCGCGCCTCTCTTTGGCATCCGGGCGGATCTCCCACCTCTGGGCACCGCGTTCTTGTTAGCCCTGCCCCACGGTCCCCTGTGGTCCCAGGGCACTGACCAGAGCCCGCAGCAGTGAGAACCGTTTCTGGAGACGGCCGTAAATCAATCATAGGAAGCAATTTCCAAGTTGTCACTCCTCACTGGTAGATTCATTGTGATGGGGACAGGTCAAGTGAAAAGGCAGAAAGAAAAATCACACTGGATCTCCCCCCTTTGGCCTTAATAGATTCAGCTGCTCCAAAGAGAGCCAAAGGGAAATCTCTCTTTGCCTTCCCCAGGCAACCTTTGTGCTAAGGAGTCTAAAGACGACAGACACCTAGGGGCACCTGGGGGGCTCAGTCGGATAAGCGTCCCAGGGTCCTGAGATCAAGCCCCACATCGGGCTCCCTGCTCAGTGGGGAGCCTGCTTCTCCCTCTCCCTCTGCTGCTCCCCCTGCTTGTGCTCGCTCTCTTTCTCTGTTTAATAAATAAATAAAATCTTAAAAAAAAAAAAAAAAAGACACCCAGATTGTCCCATGCAGAGCTGGGAACTTGACAGGCCTTGTTCTGTATCCAGAAGGCCACAAGGGACTTAAAGCTGGTCGTTAGAGCAGAATTGCAAACAAACAAACAAACAAACAAAAGAATGTCAGCAGCCCACTCCCCACTCACAAAGAAGCACACAGAAGTCCCGGCGATGGCGTGCCCCCAGTGAGTACAACCAAGGTCAGGATGCGGCTGGGTCCTCACAGTTTAAGCAAAATCTGTTCTAGGTGACGGCTGCAGGGCCGTGAGGTCCCAGCCCCCGCCCCCCCTCCCGGGCCCCTTTGTTGTAAGAGATGGATCAGGGACTTAACCAGACCCCCGCGGGGTGTGGACGGCACCTGGCTTGGGTTCGCCGGGGTATCTTGGAGGTTGCAGAGGCCGCTCAGGGCCTGGCCTTGGACCCCCTGTGCGTGGACAGCTCTCCAGTGTCACAGGGCTTCTGGGTTCACTTGTCTGTCTCCCCTCAACTATGAGCTCCTCAAGAGCAAGTACATCGTAGCTCTGGCCTGGCACTTGGTAGAAGCCCAAAAACGTCTTCAATAATACGCGTGGGAGCGTTGGCTGACCTGCCCCAGAGCTCCGACACGGCCGTCAAGACCCCTGCCCGACTGAAGTCACACCCCCAGCCCGGAGAGCGCCGTGGAAGGCCCAGCGTGCCCAGAACTGCCCGCTTTCGGAGCCTCGATTCCTGCCCGCCAGTGGAGTCTGCCAGAACCCCACGCTCCGCCGCACTGCCTGGGGCCAGTCCTTCCTCCCTGAGCCCTCACACTCCTGCGCGTGCCCCGCCCAGAGCCGTCCGGCAGATCAGCTACAGAAACACTGGCCGTGGGGTCGGAAGCCCGAGTCACACCAGCTTGCCGTGTGACTTTGGGCAATAACTTCCTTTACTGGGGCTCAGTTTCCCCAGAGGTTAAGTGGAAAGGCTGACCTCCTGAGTCCTTCCAAGTCTGTGAGAACCTGCTCTCTACAAGCCCGCCCGACGGGGGTCGCCTGGTTCCTCAGCGATTCCTTTAGGCTCTACGTTTACGTCCCGCCTGGAGCCCACCTCCCTCGCCACCTCCCCCGCCGCCATGCTGGCCCAGCGTCCACCACCTCAGGCCATGACAACGGTCTCCCCGTTGGTCTCCCCGCTTCCTCCCTCCACCCCACCCAGCCCATTGTCAGCACAGTAGCCAGAAACCATCCTTCTAAAGCTCAGTGGGATCCTGGCCCTCCTCGGCTCAAACTCCTCTGTATCACCGCATCCTGCTTGGGGTCAACGTCACAGTCTCAACAACTTGTAGGGCCCTGCTGGGTGTGGGATTTCCTTACTTCTCCAGCCCCTTCCCCCGCTACCCATCCCTATCCTCCTTCCCTCCAGTTTCTAGAACATCCTGGATAAGCTCCTGCTGCAGGGCCTTTGCACAGGCTGTCTCTTGCCTGGATGCTCCTCAGGATAAGCTCCAGGCTCTCTCCTTCACCTCCTTCAGGCCTTTGCTTAACTGTTCCAACTTGAGAGGCCTTCTTATTTATTTATTTAGCATTAATCTCCATCTGACAGTCTTTGTTTATTGTGTGTCGACCCACACTAGACTATAAGCCCAGGAGAGACAGGATTTTCAATGTTGTATCATTCCTTTATACCCAGCTCCCAGAACAGTGGGTCCTTGCTGACTACTGAGTGAATACACTGAATGAACACAGTCTGATCCTCTGCGGGTCGGATCACACTGCTAAAGCGAGCAGTCTGGGGCCAGACAACCTCCAGCTTGGATGGCATCATCTCAGGAGTCCCTCTGAGAATCCCAAGCTCTGGACACCGTCTCCAGGAATCAAAGTGATTGCTCTAGGCAGGCTGGCCGCTCAGGAAGCGTGTGGAGGAACAAAGCAAGGAAATGACCCAGAGAACACTGACCGGACCTGGTCCCGGGGGGGCTGAGGGTCGGCTCATGAGGAAATGCTGCCAGCTGCCTCCTTGGCGGGCAAAATGAGGTTATCGACACGGCATCGGTGAGGGCACGGGACCCCAGCCGTGGGGAGCTACAAGAGACTCCAGCAGCAGGCTCGTGCTCGGAACAGAGGGAAGGCCGAGATGGGGAAAGGGGGAGCAGGAGGCAGCCTGAAGGGGGGCTGCCAGTGCCGAGGGCCTGTGGGCAGAGCTCCAGGGGAGCCCCAGCTGGGACAAGGGTGGGTGGGACTGAGCCGCTGGCCTCGCGTGGCCTCAAGGGGACTGAGGCATCTTCTCACCCCAGCCCTGCTGAGCCCGGAGCGTGTGAGCGGACTGTGCTCAGGCCAGGCTCTCTGAGAGCCGTGGTGTCCCTGTGCGAACTTCAACAGGTGACCGGGAGCAGGGACCAGAAACAAAGCCGGAGGAATGCACTTCTGCCCCCTGGGTGGAAAGAAAGCACGGCCTCAGCAAGTGCACCTGAGTCAACGGGCAAAGCCAGGGAGTGGGCACCTAGAGGCCCCCGGCATGCGGAGGACCAGAGAGGCCCGGGAGCCAGAATCCGGCGCGGCATTCTGTCCGGGGGCAGGGAGGCCACGGCAATCTCCAGGCCGGACCAGGGTCTGGGCAGCGCTGGCCGTGCGGCAAGGCCCCCCGCATGAGAAAAAGAAACGTGGCCGAGGGAAGTCAGGCGGGGGCACAGGAGGGGGACTCAGATCCCACCCAGCTCTCTCCCAAACACGGCAGGGAGACGGCAGAGGAACGCTGGAAGCGGGCGGCATCCTGGCTGTAGGACACAGCACAGGCTCCGGGAGGCCGGCCTCCTGACCGCGAGCTCCGGCCTCCCCGTGAGCACGGGCACAGCCTCCCAGCTACAGCCATCAAATGCGCCGAGCATCACAGGCCTAAACCCCCCCTTCTGCGGCCGGGGTTAAGGAAGCTTCTGCGGGTGAAGGAGAGGAGCCCCCGCCCTGCCGTGGGCCTCGGTGCTGGGCCTCAGGGAGGCCAGGAGGCCAGCACACGTGGTCAGGACGGAAGTGTGTGTCGGTGCTGCTGCGGGCTGAGGTCCTGTCAGAGGCATCCGCTCTCTTCCAAGATAGTGACCTTGCTGAGGCCTCGCAGAGACAATGGCAGGAAGCGCCCCTCCCTGCGAGAGCTGGGGAGTCGGGAAGGAAGCGATGACCCAGAGCCCGGGCCTGCAGACCCTCCCCACAGAGGCGAACATCAAACGCTAGAAGCTCTGAGCCCCGGCTCAGGATGGCAAACCTCTTCGTCTTCCATCCGGGTTGGGTGGGAGCTGGAGGGCAGAGGCTCTCCCCCCCAGACCCCCTCTGCCAAGCAGACCCCCTCTGCGGACGGCCCTGCGTCCAGGCCAGAGCTAGGCTGAACAGAGACACCTCCGGCCGCCCCCTAGCCTGCACCCACCCCACCCCCACCTCCCGGAAGGAAGGGCTCCTGTTCCTTTGGAGCAGAGGGCTCCTCCAAAAATAGACCCTCCTCGTTAAGCCCTTTCCTTCCTCGCGCCCCTGCGGAGATGAGGAGACCTCGCATTCTCAGCCGCTGGGGAAGGGCTGAGAAGGGCTCCCCACCCCTCCCAACGCATGCCAGCCGGGGCCTGCTGGTCCTGAGGCCTGGCCCGGCCACAGACTCCCACGGGGAGCTCAGAGGCGTGTAGGGGGCAATCGTGGTCTTCCCCTCGGCCAAGCACAGAGGGGAGACCGTGGCGCGGTGTGAGGTCACGTGGGTGGGACTCCTGTGCGTGCCTGGAACCCCCAAACGGTACCTGGTCTATCCTGAGCACACCTGGGGCTAAGTGGGGGCCCCCAGACAAGATGGCCACAAGGCCACCATCTCTAAAACCCCAGAACTGGGGGACACAGTTGTTCAGAAAGAAAAGACTGCCTTCCGGGGGGAAAAGGAAACAGGAAGCGAAGGCGCTGTCATCAGAGCTCAGGCCTCGCGGGCAGAGGAGGGCTCACCGGGCCCTGCGGTCCTCAGGGAGGCTCGGGGGCAGGCCTACGGTCCCCCGCCAGCCCTCCCCCCCACCCACCCCTGCCGCTGAGACTCTGAGACTCTCGGGGAGTGAATTAAAACAAGACAACCAAACACAAATACAACAGAGCACTCTCTCCGCTTAGCACTTGCAGGCCTTTTCACAGCGACTGAAAAGAATGAGCAATTACAGAGCAAACAGTCCGCGGTGACAACATGGAAACACAGGAGAGAGGGGGGCGCTCAGCGAAGGCCTCGCCTGCCGCGCCCGCTCCCCAGCAAGGAGGACAGCAGGCCCAGGGGCGGCGAGGGGCTTACCTGGAGCCAGGAGGCAAGGAAGGGTGGAGCCTGGGACCCCATCCTTCAGCGAAGCCGCAGCCATATTTGGAAAACCATGCCGTGTGCTCCAGGGTCTAGACTTGGGGTCCAATCCCAGGCCCACCCCTCACTAGCTGTGTGACCTTGGGCCGGACGCTTGCCACCTCTGTGCCTCAGCTTCCTTGTGTGAACTGGGATCCTAACGGATCCTGTGGGCTCAGCGGAGCCGGTGCTCACAGTGTGTTCAGGGAGGGACACTAGCGTTACCACCACCCCCCCCCCCAGCCTCTTCACCCTGTTAAGTTAGTCTCTCCAGATGGAACATGCTTCCTCCTTGTCCCCAAAGTTCCAACTAGCTGATTAGCGCTCAGGGAGAGGCGTGCATCAGAGTTTAGAACAAGAAAAGGCAACACCATTTTACCTGCTCTACCCACCAAGGCTTTGGCAAGATAAGAAGGGGACAGGGCGAGGCCTGTGCTGGAGACCTGGGGACAGGACATGGGATGAGACGGACAAGAAGCCCAGGGAGACCCAGGGCAGGAGGGGAAGAACTAAGCAGCTAAGCACCGGGAGTCCCGCTGAGGCCACCGCTGACATGCCATGCCCTGCTCCCCCCCAACTCAGTTTCTCATCTAGGGAAATGCTTACATGAAAACACACTCACGTTTTTGTCCGAGTCACTGACTACGGCTTGTGGGGAAGGTGGCGAGGCAGTGCCCAGCCCCTGCCCACTGCCAAGGCCTAGGAGCCCTGCTTCCAGGGTGGGCCATGGGCTCCAAGAGAAGAGAGGGCCCTCAGGACACACAGTACGGCAGAGTCACAAGGGCCACCCAAACGGGGCGTATTGTGCCTGGGATCTAAAGGAACCACAGACAGAGCATCACTCCTAACTACTTAGTGAAGAACAATCAATATCTGCAAGAAGCGGGATCGATTCATACAATCTACCCCATTAATCAGATGAAGTCAGATGTTAAACGAAGAGGAAACAGCAGGAGAGCCCCTGCACCCCCAAACTCCAAAGCCAGCGGGTGGTCCTTACCTGTGGGTCCGTGGGAGAAGGCTCCCTCGATGTCCTGCCGCAGGAGGAGGGACGACTCGCTAGGCACACGGAAGGGTGTCGGGGACCAGGACATACGTGTCAGCATCCTGCAGGGACAACCCGGTGGGGGAGGAGGTGAGACACCAGCCGCTCTGGTCACTCAGGGCAACCCAGCTGGGAAACCGACAGGGCCCGGCTTCATCCTGAGCAACGCCAGAGACCGGAAATCTAGCTGTGCCAAGGGGAGAGGACAGGGGACGGGGCTGAAGGAGTCTGCTCTCAACAGAGGGACCCCGTCCAAGACACGGTCCCAGACGCTGATGTACCCGGCGCTGCCCAGGGCTCCCTCTGCTTCAGAAGAGAACCAGGACCCACACGCCCAGCACGCAGGAGCTTGCCCGGCCCAGAGCTCTTGGCCCCAACCCTGAGATTTTTCACCTATCGACCTTTGGGACGGCAGGACCCCAGGCCGCAGAGGGGAGGCCAAGAGAAGAGAAGCGAGGAACAGCAGCCTAGACCTCGTGGCCACCAGCCGGGAGCATCCTGGTGCCTGGGGTCATGAGCAGCGTCATGGGGCCATGCCGACAGCGCTCTCCTTCCCATCAAGTCCCTGCAGTTGGGCGGTGTGTAACTGGAGACCCACCTCCGCCAGATATCCGGAGGCCAGAGACAAACACTCGCAACGTGACGGAAAAGGTGGAGAAATGGATTTCTGGGGCGTCCCGGGTGCAATCAGCCTCCAAGACATCAGCAAATTCACAGGTGCAGCTGAAGCTGCCTCCTGACCCAGGGCTCCCCCCGTGGTCCACACCTGCAGCTCAACATGTTCTCATTTGCCCGACCCCATACGGGGCCCAGGTAGCTGGCCCCAGCCAGGGAGGCTTTCCCCTGACCGTGACCGGAAGGCAGCCCCACCCCCACCCCGGCCGGCACCGGAGGCTGTAGTCATGGTCCTTTAGGAACCAATTCTCAGCTCCAGAAAGAACACCCCCCAAGGGCTGAGGCCAGGCACCAGCGGCTCCAGGGACACCAGCCCAGACCCGCCAGGGGCTAGCCGTCCTGACAGAGGCAAAAGCAAAGCGAGGGGCATTCCATGCGGGCTCGGGACAGCAGAAGTGATAAAGTGCCGAATGAGGGCACAGGCAGTAAGAGTTCCGAGGAGGGAGAGAATCTAACTGGGGACGGCACGGCAGTGGGAGGTGTGGCTGCGAGCAGTGGGGACCAGCTTTTCACACGCCCACCCTCCGCGGTGCCGGCCCACACTCCCGGAGCAGCCGCGGCCAAGTCTGCCAAGGCCGCCTGGGGCCGGGCCTGCAGGAGCTGAGGCTGCGTCTCGGCCGTGCCCCTGCCCCTCCCATCCACGGCCGCACCCCCATACACACGCTCGGACCTGCAACGCGCAACACGTCTCAGGGGTCCTGGGTCCCTGGCCAGGTAGGCGGGGGGAGGGAGGGGGCTCCGGCTTCTCTCCTCCACGGTCCACTGCATTCCCCAGCTCGCCCTGCATCCACACACACACACACACACACACACACACACACACACACACACGTGCCCCGCCTCCCTGTGGTTTCTCCCTTCTGTTTCTTCGCTTCCACCACAAAACCTCTAAACCCAGTGTGAGGTCAGTGTAAGTCTCCCCCGTTTCAGAGGTAAGGAAGCCCGCGGGGAGGGGAGGGGGTTCGCCATGGTAACACGCCAGCTTCTGAAGGCCGGGCCCTCCACCCGTGATGCCTCTGGTGGGTGAGAAGGTCAACTGTGACTCAGCCCGGCAGAATGAGATCTGCGGAGGCTGCGAGAGAAAAACGCGCACTCCTTACAGAGAGGTACACCGTGGGGAAATCATTTTACTGACCAAAAAAAGCATTTAAAGTCCAAAAAGGGAATGCAGGCTCTGCTTAAGGAGGGAGGCGGCTGCTGGGGGAAGCTCTAGGGACCTGGGGAGGTTGGGGGCAGGGTGTGGGGGGG
>CM052889.1:75389992-75447202 GCA_028534135.1 Potos flavus | reverse complement strand
GGACCCGGGCTTCCTTTTGGAGTGAGGAAACATTCTGGAGCTAGGTAGTGCTGATGGTTGCACAGACTGTAAATACACTAAACACCACCGAATCGGACACTTTAAAAAGGTGAGTTGTATGGTGTGTGAATTACATCTCCGTAAAACAGGGCGCCTGGGTGGCTCAGGTGGTTAGGTGACCGCCTTCGGCTCAGGTCATGATCCTGGAGTCCCAGGATCAAGTCCCGCATCGGGCTCCCTGCTCATCAGGGAGTCTGCTTCTCCCTCTGACCCTACCCCCTCTCATGCTCTCTCTCTCTCTCTCAAATGAATAAATAGAAGTCTTTAAAGAAAAGAGATAAGACAGATAAGTGGGGGCACTCCATCTGATGCGAGGCACTTGTGAGGGTTCTGTGAGTCCTAATTTACTTGGGTAGCCGGACCGTGTAACATGGTCAAAGGGGTTTATAAGCCAGGGGGCCACGCAGAGGGTCTGGTTTTCGACGTGCCCGAGTGTGGGGTGTGACGCGACCCTGGTAGGGCTTCCAGGAGCGTCAGCGTCGGATGGACTGGACATCCCCTCCGGTGTCCTCCTCATGCTGTGCGTGCGGGGAGGCGCGGTGGGGTGGGGGGCTGAGGCTCTGACCCCCTAGTTGCTCCACAGTTGTATCTCTAAAGCACGCTCCAGCTGGTTACTGGGGTCCAGCAAGTCTGGGAGCCATGGTTTCAGGCACTGCGGGGAGCTGGGGGGCATCTGGGGTGTGGTGGGCTGAAGGGGGCAGGACTAGGGGCACCGGCTCCTACCCTCCAGCATGGGGCTCGTGCCCCTCCAGATGGGAGGTCAGCCCCACAGGGCTACTTGCAGCCTGCACAATACCAGCTGTGTTTCTTTTGGGACAAAAACCATCGTAATTTGCAGCTGATGGCTGATCCACTTGCGGCCCACTGGAATGGCGCACAGAGCCGGCCCCGAGCAGAGAGGTTCGTCGGTGGGTGTGTTGGCTGAGCTGAGAGAACCTCGTCCAGGCAGAAACCTAGTCAAGGGCGGTGCTCCCTGCCAGCCACCGGCCACCGGCACGTGTCCGTCACTGGGTGTTAAATGCAGAAATTAACGAAGGTCCAGAGGTGATGAGGGCTGAGAATGGGCTCAGCCCTTCGGGGGTCAATGGCGGGCCCGACCCGTGCAGTTCCCGTGGGGTGGTGGGTAGAAAAGAGCTTGGGAAAATGGAAACTGCAAGGATAGCTAAGTTGTAGGAGGATTTTTGCTAGAAGGGGGGAGCAGAGAGGGGGGTGGTACCAAGAGAGGAGAATGGGGTTGAGGGCTGTGGGATTTCGTTCGGTTTTTGTAAACTTGGGAGTGGTTCCTTGCATGTTTGCGTGCTGATGGGGGTGGGGGTCCAGGAGAGAGCCACAGACTGACGGCAGGTGGGAATCTGAGGAGAGACAGAAGGGGATCAGAGAGAAGGTGCACGATAGCCAGTAGGAGGTGCAGGAGCTTGCCAGGCGCGGCCCACCCCTCCCCCAGGTGTCCGGTCAAAACCCGAGCCCAGGCTGGCCTGGGAAGTAAGCCCCCAGCCCCGTTAGCTGCGATTGTCACTGATGTTCAGCGTAAGTTGTCATCACCCCGTCGTCATAACAAACAGTCGTCACCAGTGGTGGTGAAAACCCCAGCTCTGCCTCTTGGCACGGGTGCCCCACAGCTTCTGTCCCCCAGAGGGCGGATTTGCGGAGGTGCCCTGGGCCAGTGTCCACGGGGCAGCCAACGCCTGCCAATGCGCCAAGCTCCGCGCCGGTCACCAGAGCCCCACCCACCTGCAAACATCTGGGGGGTCCCCCCTTCTTCCCACCCCAGTAGCTGGGGGGATTGTCCCTCTCACCCCAGTAGCGGGGGGGATTGTCCCTCTCACCCCAGTAGCGGGGGGGATTGTCCCTCTCACCCCAGTAGCGGGGGGGATTGTCCCTCTCACCCCAGTAGCGGGGGGGATTGTCCCCTAGAGGGGTGCTGATCTCCAAGGCCAGCGTGCTCCATATGCAGGACCTTAGGTGAATGACGTGCTCTGCTGACATAGAATGATCTAGATGTTCCTGCTGCAGTGATAGCACCTGGCAGAGGCGACCGGGGGGCGTGGGGGGGGGGGGTGGGAGGCCCCTGAGCACGGCCCAGCTGACAGGGTCGGCCCCCAACCAGGCTGTCGGGCAGGGTCCCTCTGGGGTTGTGTTTCCCTTGTCACTTCTCGGCCCCCAGTGGCACACAGGCTTGCTCGAGCTGGCCTCCGTGCTCGCTGTGGGGAGCATCCCCTAGAGGCCAGTGTGGTGACGGTCCCAGCAGCAGTGACCAGCAGGGTCCCTGAAGCGCAATGAGTAGAGGGCAGGAGGGCAGTGCTGGCCGGAGGAGCTGGGTCTCGGTTTTAACTTCCTCGCCTGCAAATCTCCTCTCCCCTTTTCCCAAGAAGCAAGGTCGATAGGGGAGCGTGCAGGCCTGGCAGGGGAGTGGGAGTCAGGAATTTGGGGTGCCGATGGCCCTTGGCTTGTGGCTGTCCTTGAACGGAGCAGCCTGCCTTCTCTGGGCCCGCTTCGCTCTCTGCACCGCAGCGATGAGAAGCGCTCCCACTGAGCCCCCTGGCTGGGATGTTACAGAAGAAAAGCTACAAAACCCTCAAGCATCTTCTAAGGGTCCTCCCGCCCCTCCAGGTACCTAGCCCTGCAGAGCAGTGCGTGTCCTGTGGTGCCCTCTCTCTGTCCCATGGCTTCTGATGGCCCAGCCCTGCAGTGGCTTGGCCGTCTTCCCCAGCCCGGCACTCTGGGCACACAGCGATGAGATTTACAGCCTTCCCTGGGATGTCGGTGCCTGCAGGGGGGCCCAGGGCTTTGGGCTCCATGAGTCCTTGTTTCATTGCTCCAGCCAGGGCAGGGGGTGACGCTGGGTCTTCCAACGCACCACACCTGCAAAATCCAGGTCTCAGTCTCACTTATAAGGTGACTGTTGGACTGGAGTGGGGGGTCTTTACCGTCGCCTCCAGAGAAATCTTGGTGGAAGTCCACCATCTACCAGCTGAAGATAGAACATTCTGGGGGCAGGGATTGGACCCGCTGCTCCCCCGGCTCTTTCCAGCTGACTTTCCTGAGGGATGTGCCTGCCCCTGCTTTGACCCCCAGGGTGCAGAGAGGCAGCTAGGAGCGATGACTTGGTACGCACACTCCCCCATCCCTGGGGGGGCTGGTCCCTGGCGCACAAGGAAATGCTCCTTCCCTCTGCGCACCCCCATTCGTCTGGAGCCAGCTGTCCCTGGGTGCAGAGGGTGGGCAGAGCTGCCCACGTGGGGGCAGATGAGGTTCTGTTACCCACTTCCGCCTGCGATTAGGGAGGGGCCCGCAGACTTGGGAAGCGAGAGCAGGGGAAGGGGGCTTTCCCGGAGGATGTGGAGGAGAGACCCAGGAGAACCAGAGGGGATGTTCCAGAAGCACTGGAGGCTGCCTTAGCCCCCCTCTCCCCCGCCAGCCACCCTCCACGCTGTCACAGGAGTTGCTTCCAGACCTAATGGCCAGAGTGCAGCTGAATTGCGTTTGGACAGATTCCATCCTCCGCTGTCTCCGCACGGCCTCGCTCCTAAATTCCATCTGTGACGTCAAACCCCAGCTAATCATGGAAAAGCAGATTAGGTTCAGTAAACTCAATTTTCTTCTTCCCCTCCCAGTCCGGGTGTCTTACTGCGGCCTTCGATCGAAGAGGGTCTTGCCCACCTGCTCGGTCGCGCACCCTTTTGAGCCCAACCCCAGCACCCCGAGAGGCTCTACCAAAGTCCCTCCAGCCTGGCCACCCCAGCCCCTTGCCCCCCATGATGCCTGGGGGTCCCTGAAGCCTGGGGAGGCCCCAAGACATGTCCTGACTTTGACCTCTCAGGCAGAACGAGGTGTTCCTGGTCTGCCGCAGTCTCCTTTTGTCTTCCTCATACGGGTCCTGATGGGACAGGCTGCCTGAGAGGAGGGGGGTGACACACTTCCTGCTGGGCCTTGTGCCTTGTCCAGGGCTGGGCTCAGCCCTGATGGCCTCCTCGATCACCGTGCCAGCTGGCTCGGGCTCTGACATCTGCCCACCTGCTTCCTCGAACACACCGACGACCATAGGGGCTGGGGTCCTTCCTGAGGTCATGAATTCAGGCTTCTAGAAAGCCAAAGGCCCTGTGGGAGGCCCATGGGAAGGTCCGTCCTGTCCCCCCTGGAGAAGGCCTGGAGGGGTGTGCAGACGGGTGTGTCTTGGGCCCGGTAGTCCCTCGGACTCCTCGCCCGGCCTCCCTCACAGAAGGGCCTCGGGAGACGTGTGTTTTTTTCTTCCCTCTCACCGCGCCAGGCACCGGGAGCTGCCCCGTGGTGAGTAGTAAAATATAATTCTGTCTAACCCATCACGACTCCAGCGGGGACGCAGATGAAATGTGTGTCTCACACGCGCGCAGGCAGCTGGAGTGGGTGTAATGAGATCGCGAGTTCAGCTCCTGGTGGAAGGGGGATCGGGGCACAGGCAGACACCAGCCATGCTGCCTGCCCTCCTAAGGGGCCTGGGGTCTGCCTGTACCCTCTTGATTCAGGCTCAACCAGGGAGAAAGCAAGGGGACCCCGTCATGCCTCCCAGGTTCCCGTTCTATGAGATCAACCTGCCAAGGAGTTGCCTGTCCTTTGGACGTCTGTGCCCTGGGTGCTAGGCTGTCCTTCCCTGATGGCGGCAGGCTTGGTGGCTGCATCGAGGTGAGCAGCTCAGCCAGAAAGCTATCCGGGCTCAGGCACCAGCCTTCCCGACCCTGCTGGGCACGGGAACACCACCCAACTGCTCGCTGAGTACCGGGTGGGAGTGAGCTAAGCATTTTATGTGCATTATGTCATTTAATCCACAAGACAGTCCAGCGGGGCAGGTGCTGTTCTCAACTACTGTTTTGCTATTTTGTAGAAGATAAAATGGACGATCAAAGGGTTTAAGCAATTTGCCCACGGTCACAGCTGGGAGGTGGCGGAAGGTCTGGCTGACTCAAAGTACGTGATTTTTAACAGCTACCTTGACTGTCCTTCTCTGGTTGGTACTCAGACTCCGGCTCAAACTCTGCTTGCTGCTGCCTTGTAAAAAGTCGACTAATAAAAGTACAAGGAAAAGTTGTACCCACTTCCGCCGATTTGAGATAACCCTCACCAGCATCCAGGGAGCATTATTTCAAACTTTTACACAAAGACACACACAGTGTAGTGATAACAACAACAAAATGGGTCTTAGCATGCAGTTTTAAAATAAAAAATCAAATTTAATCTTCTTAAATTTAACTGAAGACAAATCCATTTGGGTGTATTTGAAATGAAATGGAAGGAAATTGCTAAACTTCAGAACCGCATTTCTTCCTCTTAAAGTGATAATAGTTCCTAAAAGATCCTTAAAGTTAATGCAGAAAAGAGGAAAAAAATTTTTAAGAGGAAAACTTTTTAAATAGCTTTATTGAGATACAATTCACATACCATACAATGAATTCATTTCAAGTGCACAACTCAGCGGATTTTTGTATACTACATTATTACTTTTGAAAAATCGTAGTAAATATATGACATAGATTTGCCCTTACAAACATGTTAAATGTACAATTCCGTGGCATTTAAGTACATTTATAATATTGTACCACTGCCTCCCCTACTATTTCCAAAATGTTTTCATTCCCCAAATAGAAACTCTACAACCAGTGAATAATACCTCCCCGATTCCCACTCTCCCCGGCCTCTGGGAACCTTTAACCTACTTTCCGCAAGAAAAACTTTTATAACAGATTAGAATCTTTTTTTTTTTTTTTTTAATGAACAAACTTTATTTTTTAAAGCAGTTTTAGGTTCACAGCAAAACTGAGAGGATAGTACAGAGAGTTGCCCTATAGCCCTCTGCCCCCCACACACACAGCCCCTCTGCCTACCAACATCCCCCACCAGAGTGGGACGTTTATCACAATGGATAAACGTGTATTGGTGCATCATTATCACCCAAAGCCCATGTTTGCGTTAGGGCTCACTCTTTGTGTTGTATATTCTCTGAGTTTTGACAAACATATAATGATGGGTATCCACCATTCTAGTATCATGCAGAATAGTTCCGCTGCCTAAAAATCCCTGTCCTCCGACTGTTCATCCCTCATTAATTTTTTCACCTATATAATGAACCAGCTTTCATGTATTCGACCTCTGTATTTTCATTTTCCACTTTCAATTTTAGTGGAAAATTTTAGTTATATTATTATTTGTGTACATGGTCAAAGTTTTTATATTCTATTCGATAACGATCATTGCCCCAATTTCAAGAATATTAATTCAGTATTCACTGGGGTGCCTCCATTGATGAACTTACTTTTGATTGGGTGGATTTCAGCATCAAGTAATTTTTTTAAGACTGTATGGATGTCTAAGCCTCTGAGTTTCTGTTACAGAATGTCCATTAACTTTATACTCAAAGGACAGTTTTGCTGGGTATAAAATTCCGAGTCACGACTCTGCAGATATTGCTTTGCTGTTTTCTGAAATTGGGTTGCTGTGGAGAATTCTGATTCTCCTCAATTCACCTCCCTGCTCCCCTTGTCATATGGCTCTTTCTTTAGCCTTTAAGATCAGTAACTTTTTTTAAAGGTGTATTATTTATTTGAGAGAGAGAGCACGTGCACTGGCAGGAGGGAGGGGTATGGGGAGAGAGAGAGAGAATCTTAAGCAGGCTCCACTCTGAGTGCAGAGCCTTACGTGGGGCTCGACCATGACCCTGAAGTCACAACCTGAGCCGAAACCAAGAGTTAGGTGCTTAACCGACTTCACCACCCAGGCACCCCAAGATCAGTAACCTTCTAAGGATGTCTCGGTGTTCATCACACCATCAAGTTTTCCTGGGCCACAGAATGGCAGTTCATTTGTAGGGTCAGTTTTGGTTTTGGTTTTGGTTTTTAAATTTCATGGGATTTTTCCATTATATATTTGAATAATTTCCCCCTGTTCCATTATTGTATTTTCTTCACCAATTATGTATATGTTTGATTTTCTTTTGCCTCCCATATCTGTCATTGTTGTCTTATTGGTCTTCTCCATTTAATCTTGTGTCATTTCTTGCAGCCCACCCGTCACACCTCTAGTCGTTCATGCTCTGCTTTGTCATTTGTTCATTGCTTATGTTTTTTTTTTTAAGATTTTATTTATTTATTTGACAGAGGGAGAGAGATCACAAGTAGGCAGAGAGGCAGGCAGAGAGAGAGGGGGAAGCAGGGTCCCTGCTGAGCAGAGAGCCTGATGAGGGGCTCGATCCCAGGACCCTGAGATCATGACCTGAGCTGAAGGCAGAGGCTTTAACCCACTGAGCCACCCAGGCGCCTCCCTAATATGGTTTTTAAACAGTATGTGATGTGTTCATCTTTCTTTCTCATTTCCTCTGAGCTCTGTTAACTCACCTTTCAGCTTTCATCTCTTTCTGCTGTCAAATAATTTCTTTTTAAAATTTCGGTGTTTCTTTTCTTATACCCATCTGCCCCTACCAGTTCTTAAGCGATTCTATCTGTAGTTTCTCTGGGTCTATGACTTGTTTTTTTCTGAAGTCTTTCTGTATTTCTCTGAATGATTCCTCCTGCTGTGTGTTCCTCATTTGGCCCCCACCCCGGCCTTGATGCATAGGACTCATGTGAGTTCCTTTGGGATTATTCTTCCGCTACCTTCTAAACAGCAGCCCGTGAAAATGTCGGGAATGGTCTGGAGCAGTCTGCAGCTCCATTATGGGCTGACTTACTGTCTGGAAGGCTCTCTCCTCTCCCCGAGAGATTATTTATCCTGTGTCTAGGGATCTTGTCTCTCTCAGGTTTCAGGGTTCATACATCATGATGGTTCTCAGCAAAGCTCTTTACATCACTGGCTGGCTGTGTCATGACCAACCCCTCGCAGCCCCTTTTCTCTCCCCGCCCTCACTTCATTCGCAGCACCTCCCTTAAGGGAAACCAAGATTCTCTTGTAGAAATAGCATGTGGGTGTGATTTCCCATCAGCTCCCACCCCATTTCCATTCCGCAATGTAAAATCACATCTCTGCGCGTACTCGGTTGTTTACAGCAGCTCTCTTCCCACCAGCCCGAAATTGGACATTCCCCAAATGCCCATCAACAACGGAGGGGCTCAGTCGATTACCGTACATCCACCGCATGAAATACTAGACAGCAATGAGGACAGTCTACAATCACATGCAATAATTTGGATGAATCCCGTGAACGTGATATCGGTCAAAAGAAGTCAGAATCGAAAGAGCACATACCGTACGCTTCCATACGAAATTGCTCAAAGACAGTTGGGGGTGTTGGCAATCCATTGGCTTCGGTCTCATATAAAGTACGAAACAGGCAAATGGCAGGACAGTGGTCATCCATAGTTGAGGAGATGTGACTAGAAGGGGACATATAGGGGACTTCTGGGGTTGTTAATTTCCCGTTTCTCGATCCTTGCTGGTCC
This sequence comes from Potos flavus, assembly GCA_028534135.1. NCBI lineage: Eukaryota > Metazoa > Chordata > Mammalia > Carnivora > Procyonidae > Potos > Potos flavus. Next base: position 75,438,740 of record CM052889.1, on the reverse strand, counting down.
TACAGGCAAATTCAATGGAAATATATCTGTACTTACTTATGATACGTGCCCCTTTTTGTATGTATGTAATACGTCACCTGGGGTGGCATCCACAGCCCTGGTTCCTCATTCCAGCAGGAGGATCATGGCCATGACTTTCAGGAAGTGATATTTTCTTGGCAGGGCGGGGGGTCCAAGGAGGAGGCCCACGTAAGCTCTCAGCATGTTGCTTTCTTCCAGTTCAGCCTTCGTGGTGTCTGTGGTTTGGAGGCGTAGCAATTTCCTTGTTTCATCAGCCGCGGTGACTTCCCTGGTGTGGTGTTTTCGAGGGAGGGCAGTAGAACGGAAATGCTCCTAAACTCCGCCATCTTCAAAGGGAAGTCAGGTTGGATTCCTGAACCCACTGGCGTGGGTGTCGTTGTAAAGAAACGGTCCTTTCTTAGCTAAGTAAAATGCTGGTACTTGTTGAGACCCCTTTGGAGTAATCGCCTTGAGAGAGAACACCCAAAGCCACCAGGGCTCAGCGATCAATGGCCATCCCCGGAGTTCTGCTCCTCTGGGTAGAAATGCCGGTTGTGACGTTTCTGCTTTACGGTCACGCCTTCTGCCCCAGAAGGAGGGCCCTCCTGGAAGCAAGTGACAGCCTCTCGTCACCCTGCTCCTGCCCCACCCCGACACTGAACTTCACGGGTGCTCAGCTGCAGGGAACGGCCACATCTCAGCCTTGAGCACCGTCCTCTCCTGGGGCCATCGGCTGCAGGGTGGCCTCGGTGTGTTCACACCAGCCCCAAACCCAGGATGCGGCACGACAGCGCAGGGGGCCCACCAGGGGGCGGTCACATCGATGGCGTGGCATGTCGGTGCCTCGGGGCCTTTGCTTGGCTCGTCATGTTCCTTCTGCTGGAGCACAGCCTCCTTGCGTCTGCTCTTCCAGGGGTTCTAGGAAGCCCTGCTCACATCACTTTGAAGGTCCACCTTCCCTCAAGCCTTTCCTTGGTCCCCTCTGTACTGACAAACGCCCCCCTTGGCTGGTGCACTTTTCTCAACTTGGCGACACTGGTAACCCTGGAAAGCAGGTGGTGTCCTCCCCATTTGCCATATGGCGAGAGCCAGGCTCAGCAGGCCCCGCCACATGTCCTGGGAGACACACGGCTAACAGAGGCTTTGTTAGGTTTTGAAGTCCGATTCAGGAGTGGAGCTCCCCCCGTCGCACGTGGTCACTCATGAGCTCCGATTCCTCCCTCCTCCTCTTAGTCGCCGTGCACTGAGCTCTAACGGCAGCACTGTGTTCTTTCCTTCTGTCGGTCTGCGTACCTAGCGGTATAGCTCTCCGGCGACTCGCGGGCAGAAACACCGTCTCTCGCCCCGTGACGAATGGAGCTGCGTCCTAAGCATCGCGGGGTCTGCTGGTCTCCCGGCCACCGTGGGGCCGGCGCCCTTGGCTTTGCCGCCGGCTTCGAATGGACACTTGGTCAGACTTGTGTGCAGGCGAGTGTGGGCAGGTCGTGTTCCAGGGAGCCGTGAAGACTGCGGAGGGCAGATTGCTGAGACTCCTAGAGTTTCTCGGGAACTTTTAGGGATTGCATCTGAGGTCTTTGTCATTGAGTCACTGAGGTGGTGATGGGACGTGGCCCAGGTCCCGGCGTTTCTCCTGCGTAGCAGAGGAGAACTCCCGAGGCCCCCCAGACGTAGGCGTGCCTGCCGCCCCGTCCTGCAGGGCGTGGTGCTTGACCCCTGGCACCGGCTTCCTCTTCTGTGACAGGCCTCTGGGACCTTCCCAGCAGGATGACCCTGGGGCTTCAATGAGGACCACGTGGAAAAGCTTCGGAGGCACGACCCTCACAGAACCTCGTCCTTCCCTCTGTCTCCAGCACTCATTTCACCCCGCTTCCCCGAAGCCTGCGGTTCTTTCTCCTTCGTGGCAGCACGTTCCCCAAGCCCTGTGCCTGCCCGGCCCTCTCTGCCAGTGGGGAGCTCGCCCCCATGGCAGCTCCGATGTCTTGCCGCCTGGCCGATCCCGGTGTCTCGTGGGAGGAGGTGACGCGGTGGGGGCTCTGGGCCATCTCCCTGCTCCGCTTCCAGCCAGGCTTGAGTGTCGGCCTGCGGGCCTCGGGGCAGGTGAGTCTCAGAGCCGGGAGGGGGCAGCCCGCAGCCCCCGCTCTCTCCCGGGGCCCGAACCCACATCCCCACTCAGCTGTGGGCTGGACCCACCTGTCTTGAGGGAAGGTTAGTGACGGTGTCTTGGCACTTGAGCGTGGCCTCTGGAGAGTTCAGGGGTTTGGGGTGACCAGGGAAGACACAGGACCAGGAGGGGCAGTGACAACAAGTGTTTGGTGGCATTTGAACAGCTCGCTGGAGAGGGCAAGTCCCTCCCAGCAAGGGGCCTTCCGAGGGCGGCGATGTGTCACTGCCACCTAGAAGGGGAGGGAGAGTCGGATGGGGGCTCATGTGGGTAGTGACATCACTCAGAAGCTTGATGGGCAGCCTCGGGGTCACAGAACTCCCTCGTTTGGGGTCTTTTATTGCCCCAAGTTTGTCTCATCTATGGCTAGCCAGTGTGGGGTGCAGTTTCGTGGATGATGTAAAGTAGATGAACACTAATTATCTAAAAAGATGTTTATTTGGGGGGGCGCCTCCCAAAGCTGGTTGAGCATCCAACTTTTGATTTCGGCTCGGGTCATGATCTCAGGGTCATGAGATCGAGCCCCACATGGGGCTCCACGCTAAGCAGGGCGTTGGCTTTAGATTCTCTCTCTCCCTCTCCCTCTGCCCCTCTCCCCACTCACGCACACACTCTCTCCTAAAAATAGAAAAACCTTTAAAAAAAAATAAAAATTAAAAAAATAAAGAGATGTTTATTTGGACTGTATTTAAAGCAACCAGATGTGTGAGAGCTTGAGTTCCGTGCTGGGGCTCAGGCCAGCCGTTCCCCCTGCTTGTGCCGGCGGGAGTGACACCCGAGTCGCTTTAGGCTAATAACACAGGGGACGTCTCTGGCTTCTGCATATAGGAGCCGCCACCCCTCTGGCACTCTCCCTAGCCGGCTTATTAAAGAATCTCTTTCAGCCCTATGTGGCCATTGTCCCAACAGTTCCGGCACGTTCTTTTCCCTCAATCTCATTAGACGACCAGGGGTGCCTTAGTGCCGGGGTGATGCTCAGGCCTCAGACGGAGGGTGCCTCGGGGAGGCCGCCCGCCTGCCCGGACCCTCGCTCTTATCACGTAGCCATTGTCACCGTGAATCTTCACTGACTACTGTCCCCAGCGTGCTCCTTCTAAAATGCTATCCTAATTCTGCCACTGGCTATCTCGGAAAACTTCACTCACCTTCCAGTTAGCAGCGTGGATCCTCTCTGGGGGTAACCACGTGTATTTACGGCAAAGCACCCCTCCCCATCCGCGGGATGGATTATGCTGGCTAATTCCATTTTCCAGATCGCCAAGAGTATGCGTCCTTCGAGGCTTGCTTGCTTGTTTTTAAATTTGATTGCTTTCCGTGCAAATCTTCATCAAATCTATTCTTTGTCATCTTAAATGGAAGCTTCTACGAGTACGTTGTTTATTTTTTCAAGGGCCTTGCTGAGATACGGTTCACACGCCATGCAGCCTGCCCACTGATCTTACTTGTCTCTTCTACCTCCAAGACCGAGCCCGGGGTCACCAGCGGAACAGGTGTCAGACAGCCGTTGGATTGAGCTGGAGCCCCACTGCAGATCACCGCTTTTGGAGAAGTCAGGGTCTTCTGCCCTGCAGTGGTGCCCCTCTGTGCCCGGTGACGTGCCCGGGCCTGATTGTCCCAACACCGGAGGGTCCCAGGCTGCTGGTGTTTAAATTTCTCACATGGGTTTTTCATACTTTTGTCGGTCTTCCCTTCCTTCCCACGGCCAGCTGCAGTCACTGGGCCTGCCTCCAGCGACGCCAGAGCGCTGGGGGGCCGCTGCGGCTTGCTGGAACGGCGTAGAAACGAGAGCGCCATGCTCTTTACTCTTAGGGGATGGGACACCCTCCAGCCGCCCGGCCCTCCCTCGAGGGACGACAATCCTCTATTTCCCTGTGGCTGATCAGGGTTCACATAGCTTCTACGAGATTGCTGAGCAAGCAAGGAAAATGAAGGCTGGGGAGGTGAGGGGACTTGTTCAAGGTCATGCTATGGGCTCATGGCCCTTCCTCTGTGCTGTCGTGCCCACCTGCCTCTCAGGAAGTGACTCTCCTGCCCTCTCTCTCTCTCTCTCTCCCCCTCAGGGGTCCTCGGTGAATTTTGTCATGGTTATTTAAGGAACCTCGCCTAGAAGTCCCCACACGCATTTCCCCATCGACGGGAAGGCTTGGACTCCAAGATGATTATAAAGGAATATCGGATTCCTCTGCCCATGACCGTGGAGGAGTACCGCATTGCCCAGCTGTACATGATCCAGGTGGGTCGTGGGGCCGGGGCGGGCCACGCGGGCACACAGATGGCTCTCAGCACCCTTGGGGGGTGGGGGGCATCGCGGCCTTGACAGCACAGTGTCTGCCCCGTAGGCTCCTGGTAAATGTGTGAACTGCATGGCATTCTGGCTTCCCAGCACGATGCCGGGAGCACAGCCGAGCACTGGGGATGTCCGTGGCATTGGGATGTCTCGCCAAGGTCACATTCACGGCGCTGACGGCACTAACACTCTGCGTCTAATACCTGACCTCTCACAGTTGCAGATATTACCTGTGTGTTTGGTCAGCTTGAGCGGCTGTCACAAATACCACAGACTGGGCTTAGACAGTAGGCGTTTATTCCTCTGAAGGCTGGAAGTCCAAGGTCAAGGTGCTGACAGACTGGTGTCTGGTGAGGGCCCTGCTCCTGGGTTGCCTGGACGGCCACCTTCTCGGTGTGTTCTCGATGATAGAAGGGGCGAGGGAGCTCTCTGGGGTCTCTTCCGTGAGGGCGCCCATCCCACTCTGGGGGCCCCATGCTCCCGACCTCTTCCGCGCCCAAAGCTTGACCCGGTACCGTCACATTGGAGGCTGGGGGCTTCAACGTGTGAATTTGGAGGGGACACAAAAATTCAGTCCACTGGACAGACAGGAAAGTGGGAGCCAAGGAAGGAAAATGACATGCCTGGGAGCACCTGGCCTATTTTCTGGTTCCCTCACCTGCCTGCAAGACATCAGTATCCGCTGTGCGGCTGATTTAAAGTCACAAATGAGTCTGAAGATGACAGATTCCTGTGACAAGCCAGAGAATACCATGCGTCTTCCCTCCACCCCACGCCCGGACATTGGGGGCCTCCCTGCGCAGAGCCTGACTAACCCGGAACACGGAGTGGGAGGACCCGGGATCGGGTTGCTCGTGGCCCAGATGTGATCACGTTCCTGCTCGCTGGGGTCCTGCTCCTCGGTGGAGGTCCCCCTCCCACCTGCCCTGCCCGCATCGTGCTCATCCTCGGTGCCCCCTTGGCCCGGCCCGGCCCCTTTCCTCCCAGTGGGGAGTCTGGTTACGAGCCTACTCTCACCTGGCTCTGCTCCCCCGGGCATACGGATGGCTCGGCACGGCCCCTAGACCACGGCGTCACACGGGCCCTTGGTGCAGGGCGAGCCCCGGCCGGCAGGGCGCCACCTCCACCCCCGGAACTGTTTGGTGGTCGCTCACCCAGCGACCCGGGTCTCGGGAGTTAGTAATGAGCTCCCTGCAGAGCCCAGACCCCCAGTCCCTTCTGGAAGGAGCCCTGTGAAGCTACCAGACTTCGAGCAGCCCCTGCACCCAGCACGGGGAGCTTGACTAGGAAGAGAACGGAAGGCGAGCCAGCCTCCCTGGGGGGCCGTTGGCTCCAAGCTGCTTCAGAAGTGCCACTCACCCCGTGATGGTTCCTGGAGAGCGGGGAGAGAAGGGACTCACCTCGGCCCCCCAGCTCTGAGCTCTCTGGAAATCGCTCAGCTTATTCAAGGACACTCTTCATCCTGTGGCTCCCCAGTTCCCACCCGAGCCGGGGAGCCCTGACCGTGGCAGGCCTCCCCCCAGCCCCGCCGTGCCCGCCGTGCCCCTGGGTGGGCATCAGGATCCAGGGACTCACTGTTAGCTCCTAGGATATCCCACGGCTTTCTGGAGCATGAGATCACCTCTGACTGGGCTCCCCACCCCCTTTTTCTGGGGTATTTTGTTCTTTTCAAAACATCTATCTTTATGCTTCCAGTTAATGTCCAATATCCCATAGCCCCCTACGCAATCCCTCCTATGGGCCCGGGGCTGCCCGTGTGCATTCACTCATCCGAGCCCCAGTGACACCTGTCTGTCCCTCAGGGTGACCTTCCTCTGCTCCTGCTTTGTCACTGTCTTACCTCCCACCGGCCCCCAAACTCCTGGAGGCTCCATCCACCAAGGGGGAGGTGATGGATGAGCATCTTATCTCCACTATGTGACAGTTTCGCGGGTGCAAACATGCGTTCAAGCTCACCAGCTGTGTCTGTGCATGTATGTGGTTGGTCGTATGCCAGTCATATCGCAGCGAAGCTGTTAAAACACTGAGTCAAATGCAGACTGTTCTGGGCCCAGCCGGGGCTGAGGGCCGAGTTACAGAGAAGAAAGGAAAGGGTGTTCGGCTCTCCAGGGGCGGCTTCGGGGGGTGGGTGCGCGTGCAGCTTACCGAATGTAGGCCAGGAGACAGGGCGCAGTCGTCCGCACGGGCCTCGGGCCAGCACCCCAGGAGCACCTCCGCTGTGCGCTGGGCCTCTCGCGGTGGACAGGCCTTCCAGGAAAGCAGCTGTGTTTCTGCGGAAAGAAGAGCAAAGTTCCTTTGCTCCTGACCCCGCTCACCAGCTGGGGCGGCAGCCAGCAACGGGACTGCCTTCTGAACGTGCCACCTCCTCCATGGGGTCGCGAGCCAGGTGGGCCGAGCTCGCGGGTCCAGCTGCTTCATGCTGTGCCTGACGCTCACTATACATGCTGTTCAAGGCAACGGCAAAAAAAGAAAGAAAGAAAAGGAAGAAAAGGAAGGGAGGGAGGGAGGAAGAAAAAAGAAAAAAGTTGGTCTGTCTGGGAGAGAGCCTTCCATCACCTGTAGAGGTGGAGGGAGTGACCGGAGGTGGCTTGGCCAGGACCCTGGACAGCTCTGAGAGCTGGGCCTTTGGTGGGGGCTGGGAGCATTCTTGGTCTTTGAGTCCTTCATCCCCCCTTCATAGGGTCCGTGCTTTTTCTGCACCAGGCCCTTGGTGGCTCAGGCCCCTCCTGTGCAGCCCCCAGATCCCACAGGTTGGGGGAGGGGGAGTTCCCCACTCAGCTTGTGTGGGCAAGGGTCATGGGTCAACCCCCCGCCCCCGAGCATGTGTGTGCCCCTGGGGAGCTGAGCTGGTCCCTGCCGCCCTTCCGCGGTCTCCCTGGGAGGCTCCACAACCCAACTTGCGGGAATGGTTGGCAAGGCGGAGGGTGGCTTCAGGTATGGGCAGAGAAGGTCAGCACAGTTCCAGAAGAGCTTACTCCTACTTGGCATGACCGAGAAACTCAGCTGCGCAGGGGACTGAGCACCCCCGGAAGCTATTGCCAGAGGGGATCTAAGCGTCAGCCCTTTGGGGCGTTAGCTCTAGAGTTGGGGGAGGTGCCCGGGCTCAGAAGGAACCGGTGATAGTTGAGACCAGAATCCATTTGTTCCTCTAGCTCATCTTTACTGTGCAGGGGGAACAAAGTGCTATGGAGGAAATACTGATGCACTCCCAGTCGGGGTCCCCGGGGCTGTGCCACTGCTAACTGTGGCCCCTGTGCCCCCGGACGGCCCTTGGCATCCGTCCCCCATGAGTGACCATAAGCACTTTCTCAGCCGGTTGACTCGTGTCGCCCAGAATTCATGTCCATCCAGAACCTTAGACTGTGATCTATTTAGAAGCAGGGTTTTTGCAGATGTAGTTAGTTAAGGACCTCGAGATGAGATCATCTTGGGTGGAGAGTGGGCCCTAAATCCAATGACTGTTGTCCCCATAGGAAGAGGGGCAGACAGAGAGAGACCCGGTGAAGGTCATGTGACAGAGTGGAGGCAGAGAGCAGAGTGATGTGACCACAAACCCAAGAACACCGGGGGCCCCTGGAATCTGGGGGAGGCAAGGCAGGATCCTCCCCTAGAGCCTCGGGGGGGAGCTTCTGGGATGGACACGCTGGCTTTCTCGGGCGAGGAGTCTGAGGACAGCTGAGGCTCAGGTCACCCGAATGGACAGAGGCTTCTGTGCAGCCCACGGAGGCCGATAGGACCCTCCCCACCCCTGCTCTCTGTCCCCCATCTCTTCTCCTCCGTTGGCTCCCCTGCAGGCCAGGCGCCCTACCCGGGCCCTCGGAGACTCCAGGCAGCCCTAGCTCCTGTGACCGGCATGTCCCCTTCTCACCGAGCCGCCCCGAACCCCAGATGTGTTTGTTTCCCGGGGCTGCCGTAACAAAGCACCCCAAACTGGGGGGCTTAAAGCCATAGAAATGTGCCCACTCACAGTTCCGGAGGCCCAAAGTCCAAACCAAGGCGTTCAGTGGGGCCATGCTCCTGCTAAAGGCTCCAGGGGAGGATCCTACCCTGCGTCTTCCAGCCTCTGGGGACTGCCGGCTTCCTCGGCTTGCAGCTGCATCCCTCCCGTCTGTGCTCTGTCTTCACTTCTTCTAAGGACACGGTAGGACACAGATTGGATGTAGGACCATAGATCAGATGTCGAATTTTGGAAACCGACGCCAGAGAGAAGTGACTCCTCCAGGACGAGAGGGAGCGGGTCCCAGAGTTAGGACTAGAATGCATGACTTTGCTCAGTAACTAATGGAGCACCTGCCTCGTGCCCAGATGTTTTCGTGCTGTGGGCTGAGCAGGCCCCGGAGTCAAACAGATCTCGAGTTCAGGCCCGGCTCCACCCCCTGGAAACTGTGTGCCTCAAACGAGTCCCTCCAGCTCTCTTAGCCCCTGCCTTCCCTTCTGCAAACTGGGGACAGGAGCATTCTGCACTTTCTCAAGGGGTTATTGCAGTCACGAAAGAAGAAAGTACGTGCAAAGAAAGCACTTGGCACAACCAGAAGGAACAAAGCTACCGCGAGAGGCAGGAGCTTCCAAAGTGTCGGGGGCAGGGTCGCTGCTTTCATTATGGAATCTGGGCCACGTTCCAGGGGCTCCTTTAAAGAGCGCGTCCCCGTGGACTCCATCTGTGCCCTCCACAGGGGTCTTTCCTATTTTTTTTCTGACGGGGACTCAGCTGTTCTGGGCCACGGACATAGAGCACGTCTTTGTGCCCCAGGAATGAGGCCGTGCTCTCGGGAGTCCCTGTGTGTGTGTGCATGGGCGTGTACACTTAGAAGTGTGTGTGTGTGTGTGTGTGCGCGCGCGCGCGTGCACGCACACAGGCGCACACCTGCTGTTCAGGAAGCTGACCGAAGATGGCCTCGGCGATGCCGTCACATCACCATGGAAACAGATGCTGGGCTTAAAGTCACCAGGACCTTGACCACGAGGCTTTCTGCATAAGCAGAAACCTGAGCTTTAGGACACTGGGAAGAACGTTTGGGGCAGAGAGACACTCAGAGGTGACCCAGGCGTCGTGTCTCTCAGGCGGCGGCGCCAAGGCCCCTTCCCGCCTCCCGTGTTCTCTCTCTCTGAGACCCTAGTGAGTACAGACGCAGGACTGGTTTCTGTGTGTGTGTTTGGTTTCATTAAACACACACACAGCTCCATCACACACACACACACACACACACACACACACAAGCTCCATCAGCTTGATGGAGATGTAAGTGGCGCCCCACACAATTCGCACATTTAAAGTGTAGCGTTCAGGGGCTAAACCCATAGAGTTGTCAAACCATCACCATGACTTTAGGGCACTGTCATGACCCCAAGGAGAAGTCACTCTCCATACCCCCCCACCCCACCCCCAGGCAACCGGGAGTCTGCCTTCTGTCTCTGTGGATTGGCCCATTCTGGAAATTTCTCGTCAACGGGATTGCACGCAATGTGGCCTTTTCGGTCGGGCTTCTTACACATTGTTTCCAAGGCTCGTCCACATTGTGGCAGGTGACCGCACGTCCTTCCTTTTATGGCTGAATCCTAGTCCCCTGCGTGGATATGATTTGTTTATCCATTTTTCAGATCACGGACCTTGGGGTTGTTGCCGCCGTTCGGCTCTTGTGAATAATGCTGCCGTGAACATTGGCGTACAGGTTTCCGTGTGGACATGTTTTCCTTTTCCTGGATGTTACACTTACTGCTGGAATTGCTTCCCACGAGCCGTGCTGGAGGTGTTCCAATTTCTCCGCATCCTCACCAACACTTGGTGTTGTCTGTCTTTTTAGCTGTCCTGCCGGGTCTGGACTCGTATCTCATTCTGTTGATTTGCCTCTCCCCGATGATGAGTGCTGTTGAGCCTCTTTTCAGGCGCTTGTTGACCGTTTATATGCTCCTTTGGAGAAATGTCTGTTCGAGTCCTTTGGTATTTGAATTGGGTTGTTTCTTTGTTGTCGAGTGGTAGCAGTTCTTAATATTTTAGAGTCATTATTATCATATATTATCAGATATTTACAAGACTTTTATCCCATTCTGTGAGTTGTCCTTTCACTCTCGCCGTACTGTCGGTTGATGCACAAAAGTTTAAAAGTTTTTATGAAGTCCAATTTATCTGTTTTTTCTTTGGTCGCTTATACTTTGGGTACCATATTTAAAAAACCATTGTCAAATCCAAGGTCATGAGGATTTACTCCTATGTTTTCTTCTAAAAGTTGTATAGTTTAAGCTCTTACACTTAGGTCTTTAATCATTTTGAGTCAGTCTTTGTATGTGAAGTGAGGTAGGGATCCAACTTCATTGTTTTGCTTGTGGGTATACAATTGTCCCGGCAGTAGACTGGGACGTGTTGAAAAGACTTCTTTCCCTCATTGAATGATCTCAGCACTCTGGTTGAAAAATCAGTGCATATAGTATGTAGATATATGGGTTTATTTCTAGACTCTCAACCCTTTTCTTTGGATCTATCCTATGCCAATACTACATTGTTTTGATTACTGTAATTTTGTAGCAAGATTTTATGTTGGAAAGTGTGAATGCTCCAACTATGTTTTGTTTTGTTTTCAAGATTGTTTTGGCTCTTCAAGATCTTTCATTGATCCTTCCTGATTTTAGATCAGTTCTTCCATTTCTACCAAAAAGGCCACTGGGAATTTTGACAGGGATTGCATTGGATCTGCAGATGGCTTTGAATCTTGGGGATTTGGGGAATATTGACATCTTCACAATATTAAATTGTCCAATGCATGAACATGGATGTCTTTCCATTTATTTAGATCCTTATTTTCTTTTAGGAATGTTTTATAGTTTTAGCATGTAAGTTTTTTTACCACCTTGTTAAATTTACCCGAGGTATTTTATTTTTTTATATGCTCTTGTCAGCGGAAATGGTTTTTTTTATGTCCTTTCTGCATTGGTTATTTTTGTGTGTGGATTTTGTATCCTGCAACTTTGCTGAATTCATTTACTGGGTCTAACCGATTTGGGGGATTCTTTAGGATTTTCTATATATGAGATGATGTCATTGGCAAATTGAGGTGGTTTTACTTATTCCTTTCCAATTTGTGTGCCTCCGATCATTTCTTTTTCTTGACTAATTTCTTGGGCTAGAACCTGCAGTATGATGTGGACTAGAAGGAGGAGAGTGGGTTTCCTCACGTGGTGTCTGATCTTGAGAACACGGTCAGTCCCGGGACGGCAGGAGTCACAGGGGAGGACTGCGCCCGTGCGGTGCTGGTGCTCGGAGGGAAACCACGGCCTGCTTAGTCTCCTGCAGGAGTGCTGGGTCGTGTGCCGTCTGGATCTGGACTGGGGGGTCCAGAGGTGACACCGGAGAAGCCAGCCTGGTTGGCCAGAGCCCCTCCTGCTCAGCCCCTTCCCTTCTGCGAAGTGCTCTGGCCCCAGCCCCTCGCAAGTGCTTTTGTCCCCGCAGAAGAAGAGCCGGAACGAGACATATGGCGAAGGCAGCGGCGTGGAGATCTTGGAGAACCGGCCGTACACAGACGGCCCCGGCGGCTCTGGGCAGTACACGCACAAGGTGTACCACGTCGGCATGCACATCCCCAGCTGGTTCCGCTCCATCCTGCCCAAGGCGGCCCTCAGGGTGGTCGAGGAGTCCTGGAACGCCTACCCCTACACCCGGACCAGGTGGGGCTTTCCCCCCACTCCGAGCTCTCGGGCAGGGAAGGAACCCTGGGGGCGACCCCTTCGGCGGGCTCACCTTCCACACCCCAAGGAGCCCAGGCTCCGGGGGAGCTGAGCCTCTGTTCCAGGAGCCTCTGTCCTCAGGGGTCAGGCAGGAGAGGGGTGGCTCAACCCCTAGATACCTCTCCACCTGCCCCGGGGAGGCTGGGAAGGCGTGAGGCAAGCAAGGGCCACCTGAGACCCCTTTGCCATCTGGGAAGGCTCAGGGAATACAAATCCCTCTCAGCAATCACCCGACAATGCGGGGACCACTAACCAACCAGCTGGGAAGAAACATGAACCAAGGGTAGACCAGATGGCCCAGAGGGTCCCTCCAACCCTGAGGCCTTCAGCACCTGTGACGTTGTTGTTTTATTATATTCCACTTTGAATGGGGCTTTCTTCGGATTCCCAAAGAAAGGAGGTTCTTCACTCCCTGCACCTCCCCCACCCAGTGCAGCTGAGTAGAACAGACGGGGTGCTCCCAGCCCACAGCTCTGCAGGCGGGGGTCCCCCTGTGTCTCCTGGGGCTTCATTCCCCCCACTGGGTGAGGACCTGGGGCTTGTCAGAGGATCTGCTGAGGTTATTCCTCTTCCAGAGGCACTTTCCTCCTCTGAGCTCATCTCCAACCGAGAGAAGGGCTGTTGGCCTTGTTGCCGGACCTGCTGGCTCAGGGGTGGGGCATTTGGGACATGGCATGTCACAGAGTGCTAGTCTGGATGCATGCCACATGCTTGGGGCGTGTCTGTGTGCACCTCTGTCCCTACTGTGGCTTACACGGGGGGACGATGGCCACAGGGCTCCTGGCAACTTCCTGTAATGTCTCCCTCTTCCCGCCTAAACACATCCCCACCCCTACAGCCTGGCCTTGGCAGTTCTCGGGACAAGGGGAAGGTGCCCGAGGTGGACAGGACAGGCGAATCTTGGCCACCCCTCCAGCCCTTTCTCCCTCTCCGGCCCAGTGACTCGGCCCTCCCATACCCCCCTGCAAGCTGCCGGTCCTGACGTAGGCTTTCCTTCCACACACAGGTTCACTTGCCCTTTTGTGGAGAAATTCTCCATTGACATCGAAACCTTTTATAAAACGGATGCCGGAGAAAACCCGAATGTGTTCAGCCTGTCTCCTGTGGAGAAGAACCAGCTGACAATCGGTAACCACCAGGACAGCCCTCCCAGCCCCCGGGAGGGCCCGAGCCCCGTACGGCCACTTCCTGGCTCTTCCTGCCTGCGCGACCCCTTGGTTCTGCCCCTGGTCTCCGGGCCTGGCAGGCTCCAGACTGGCTCCTGTCCTGGGCGGGGAGGTCAGAGTCCAGGCAAGCATGAGGGCCCTGGGTGGGGGGGCAGGACCAGCCTCCTTGGCCCCACGTTCCTGACGCGCACGCCGAGGCTAGGGGCCTTTCCCACTCAACCCTCTTTCCTTCATCCCTTCTGGGGGACATCTCAGGCTGACCGCCGAGCCTGAGTGCCATGGGCACTGTGGGGGCTGTGTCCCCTCGGTGGTAGACAGCCCCGTGTGTTCAGCCTTCTTTAAGAGAGGCCAGAAATCAGGATTTGCCTGTGAAATCTTCCAGTTCCTGGATAAACGTATGCGGGCCGCACAAACCACACCTGTGGCAGCTCCGCAGCCATTGGGCCCCACAGAGCAAGCCGGGGGCGCAGGGGGCTGCAGGCAGGTGCGGGACCTGCGTGGGAAAGGCGGCTGCCCCGGGACCACGCTCTCAGGCAGCCTCTGATGGGCACGAAGGGCTTTTCCTGGGGAGCCCTCCCCCGGCCCCCTCCTTTCTGCTGGAGTTTTTGGGTCCCCCGGGGTTCAAGAGCTATAGGAGTCTCCCCTGGCTGCCGCAACCAAAGACCAGACTGGGGGCAAAACCCAGAAGCTCATTGTCTCACAGTCTGGAGGCCAGAAGTGGAGGCCGCGTGTCCGCAGGCTTGTCTCCTGCTGGGGTCACTGAGGCAGACCCTTCCCCTAGCTTCTGGCGGCTGCCAGCGATCTCTGGCGTTCCTCGCCTTGGAAACTCATCACCCCAATCTCTCCCTCATCTTCGCGTGCCGTTCCCCCTGTGTGTGCTTATCTGGGTCCGAATTTCCCGTTTTTATAAGCGCATTAGTCATAGCAGAGGAGGGCCTCCTACCCTAATGACCTCATTTTAATTTGATTACATCTTTAAAGGCCTTATCTCCAGATAAGGTCACAGTCTGAGGGACTGGGGGTCAGGATCCAACATACGAATGGTGGGGGGGGGGGCAGGTGGGACATTCTACGCACAATAGGAGGGACGGACCCAGCAGGACACAGGCCCTCCGCCAGCCCAGGTCCGCCAGCCCCCAGTCCTCTCTCCCCAGCACCCAGCCCTGCGGCCTCCACTCCCCGCTCTCAGGACCGGCTCCTGTCCGACACCTCCTGCCGGTCTCCTCCCTTCTGACTGAAGAGGGGTTCCTAGCAGGCCAGCCTGCCTTAAAGCCACGAGTCACATATAAGTAGAATATGGTGCCCCTTCCCCCTCAGGGTACCGCAGGTGCCTGTCCTGGTGAGAGAAGGTCGCATCCCCGCCCCTCCCCCACAGGACACTGGTGGCTCCCCAGGCTCTCCCATCCCGTGCCCTGGGGCCTTCCTGGCTTTACGGCTCCGCTCCTGGAGCTGAAACGCCACCTTTTCTGAGAAGCTCTCCCTGGCCTTCTCTTCCGTTCGCTGCCCCCCCACCCCGCCGTCCTATCCCACACCCCCTGTGGAGATTCATCTCTCCGCGCCTCCTCAGCTCATCGCCTGATTTATCTGCGTAGAGGCGCGGGAGGACGCAGGCCCCGAAGTCAGGAGAGCCCGAGGTCCGAGTGGCCCAGAGCAGCAGCCCCCATCCCATGTCCGGCCCCACGGCATATGAGGCCCAGAGGCCCGGGAGGCTTCGAGGGTGGCAGGGACACGGGGAGGGCACCGAACAGGGAGGCGTGGGGCTGGAGGTGGGGCAGAAGAGGCCACCGGCAGGCTCTCCCCACAGATTTCATCGACATCGTCAAGGACCCCGTGCCCCCCAACGAGTATAAGACGGAAGAGGACCCCAAGCTGTTCCACTCGATCAAGACGCAGCGGGGGCCCCTGTCTGACAACTGGATCGAGGAGTACAAGCAGCAGGTGTGCCCCATCATGTGTGCCTACAAGCTCTGCAAGGTGGAGTTCCGCTACTGGGGCATGCAGTCCAAGATCGAGAGGTTCATCCATGACACCGGTGAGCCCGCCTGTGCCCGCCGCCCCCCTCCGCGTCTAGCCGCAACTCAACGGTCCCCTCTTACTCCCGCAAGACGACCCAGGGCCCGTGTGCAGCTTCCCACGGGGTTTATCTTGACCTGCCGAGTGCCCGGAGGTGACAGGCGGTGTACGTTGGTTGTCCCCTGAAGAAGCCCCAAGGCCCGCCCCCTAGACACTCTGGATGGGCTTGTGTTTGTGGTATGTAGTGCCGACCCCCTGAAGGGGGGAGACCGCCTACCTGCTGCTGACCCGCCTCCCCCGTGGGCTGGGCGTCACAGGGGGACACCCAGGTGCCCTCACACCGTGGAGCCCGGCCTGGGCCTCCTCTCTCCCCTAGCACTCTCAGCTCCCTACTTGCATCACCCCCGCCGGCAGAGGAGGAACAGAGACCCCAGATCTCCCATCCGTCCCAGCTGCCCGAGATCCGAGCGACATTCCTACAGCAGGGGCGGGGGCGTGTCAGCAGACGGTCTCTTCAGTGTGGGACCCGAGGCTGCCGTGCCTGAGGCCATGGCCCAGGACTTGGGGGGCAGAGACAGCCCTGGCTGAAAGAGGGCGCCCTCCCGGGAGCAGAGGGTGGAGGGATTTAGGAAGGACTGCGGGGGAGGCAGAGTGGCCTGAGCCAGGAGGAAGGGTCAC
This sequence comes from Potos flavus, assembly GCA_028534135.1. Taxonomy (NCBI): domain Eukaryota; kingdom Metazoa; phylum Chordata; class Mammalia; order Carnivora; family Procyonidae; genus Potos; species Potos flavus. The sequence continues at coordinate 75,422,719 of CM052889.1, read as the reverse complement.
CAGAGACCCTTGGAAAGCCAGAGACTTGGAAAGCCACTCCACTTTCTCTAGGAAAGTGGAAGATGCATGCCCCAAGACCTGGGGACGTCCCTCCCAGGTTTGCCCCCGAGAGAAGCTCTGGTACACGTTCCGGAATGTTCAGAGCAGCAGGTCTGTAAAAGCTAAGTGGACAGACAGTGAAAGTGAGCCAAAGGCCCAGGGCAAAAGAAGGAAGAAACAAAATGGTATTGCAAATAAATAAATACCAGACAGCAACAAACCTGACACCCACCCAAAAAAACCCCCCAGGTGTCAGGAAAAGACATGGCCACATGGCACGTGTATGTAAATGTCAGCAACCGCACACCAGCCTAACGTGTCGTGTGGGAAACACATCTGTGGGCTGCAACAGGAGAGGAAAGTCAGTGACAAACACAGAAGCGAGGCCGGAGGAGGAGAGGGCGTCCAGGAGGGTCATCCCAGGGCTCCCTGCTTCTGGTTGCGTCTGCTCCCTCACTGGCTGGTGTGGGTAGGGATGATGCTCTATTTCTTCTTAATGTTTTCCTGGCGAGCTTTATTGAGGCCTAATTTTGCATACCATACACTTCACCCCTTGCAAGAGGACGGTTCTATAAGTGGCAGTATATTCAGAGTTGTGCACACGGTTCTAGAACATTCCATCACCCCAGTCTTTTGTTCGTGTTCACAGTCACCCCCCACACCCACCCCCAACCCAAGGCAACCCCCCTCTGCCTTCTGTCCCTAAGGTTCCTTTATTATCCTGTATACCTTGAAAGCGATCTCATTTTCATTATTTGGCTTGCCCGATACATTCTTCTACGTCTTACTTTGTCTTATTTTGTATCTTATATGTATATATGTTCTATTTGTGAGAAAGGACCAACCCACTTTGAACTGGAACTTGATTTCCACATGGAAATTCGACAGCAAAAGTATACTAGACACTGAGACAGGGGACGGTGAGGGAGTCCTCCTCCAGGTCCCCCTGGGGTGGGAACCCCCCAAAATTCAGCGTGGCTTCTGAGCAGCCACGTTCCCTCAGGAGGCCCCTCTGCTCCAATTATAGAACCTCACGAGGCCATCTGTGAGCCAGACCCCTCATTTGCAGATGGGGAAACTGAGGCACGGGAGGGGTGGTGATTTGCCCACAACCATACAATGGGTAAAACCTCGGGGTGCCTCCCAGCCCCACACCCAGCCCTAGGGGCCAACACTGCAACACTGCTCATCTCTCCTGTCTCTCCTGTCTCTCCTGTCCCCCCCACCCCTGCCATCACCTGGGGGCAGGCCTGCGGAAGGTGATGGTGAGGGCCCACCGGCAGGCCTGGTGCTGGCAGGACGAGTGGTACGGGCTGAACATGGAGAACATCCGGGAGCTCGAGAAGGAGGCGCAGCTCATGCTGTCCCGCAAGATGGCCCAGTTCAACGAAGATGACGAGGAGGCTGCCGAGCTGGCCAAGGACGAGGCCAGCCAGGCCCAGCTCCCCGGGGACACCCCCCAGCCCAGCAGCAGCAGCAGCGGGGAACCCCTGGCGGGCCGGGGCCTCAAGAAACAGTGGTCCACGTCCTCCAAGTCCTCGCGGTCCTCCAAACGGGGAGGTGAGCCCCAGGGCACTTGGCGCCGCCTTTCTCCAGGCGGGGGGTCTCTGCCTTGCCCGAGTCTACCTGGGCACAGCCCTCACCCCCGTCCACGGCGGCCGGCCCTTTGCCACTGCCGGGTAACTCTTGCTTCCCAACCTCGTGGGCCACACCGGTGGGGAGTCAGAACCATTCTGCCCGTAGCCCCGCAGCTCCGAGTGAGCCCTGGGTGCCTCCCCCTGCAGCAGGTGCCCCCAGACGCCCCTACGAGGCCCCCAGTGGCTACAGCTCTGAGGAGCCGGGGTCACCAGGAGGAGAGGGAGTCTGGGTGGGTAGGTACCCCCAGCACGCCTAGAAGGGGTCTCTGCTCCTGTGGCAGGAGCCAGGCTAAAGGAGCCTGAAAAACTTTTAGATCCTGAGAAAGGCCTTTCTCGGGAGAACTTTGGCAAAAGCGCTGTGGCGGTTTGGAAAAACCAGGGTATCCTGTTTATGGCCAGGAGTCTCCGCTCCAACCCAGCTTCCCCACGCAGGGCGGGCCTGTCTCTGTGCCGAAGGGCTCTATGAGTGTACATACAATACCTTTTATGTCACTTACCTCCTGAGAGTGCCCCGCTGCCCTACCTGCTCTGCTGCAGGAGAATTTCAGGGGCTCCCCCGCCTCCGGGCAGACCCCGGTCGAGAGCACAGGAGGGGACCCCAGTCCACGTGACCGCACATCCCAGCCTTACACCCAGTACCCTCCCAGTTCCTCGTCCTCCCTGGGACACAGCTGCTTTGTGCCAGGTGGGCTGGGAGGGACCTTCTTGAAAGTTCCGGGAGCTTCCGCCCCTCCCTTCTCCCTTCTCCCCCCAGCCCTGCTGGCCCTGCTCCGGCACCATTGCCTCTGCCCGCCCGCCCCAGCTGGCCGGTGGGTCAGCCTGCGGTCTTGCCTTCCAGCCAGCCCTTCCCGCCACAGCATCTCCGAGTGGAGAATGCAGAGTATCGCCCGGGACTCTGACGAGAGCTCGGATGACGAGTACTTTGACGCTCATGGTAGGTGGCTCTTCCCCGGGGCGGGACGGAGGAGCTGAGAGGGTCTGGGTGGAGGGGGAGATGAAATCACCAGGAGCCGGGGGCCTCGGGCTCACGCTGGCCACGTACCAGGGTGTGGGCGGGATTGACATGCAGACGGGGGCTTTGTGCCACCTGTGAGTTTCTTTCCAGAAGAATCTTTACAAAAGCATTGCATCTTACAATTTTCTAAATCTTTGTAACGACCTTGTTTTCTTCTTGGTTAAATGGATGTCCAGCTCCCGTAGAAACCTTAGCAAATGCAAACAAGCAGGAGATAGGCAAAATGCCCATTTTCCCACCAATCCCCAAATAAGCATGGTGAGCATACAGCCTCCTGAATCACCTGCCTTTGCTAGGGAGACGCGGGTACCATTGACCCTCGAACAACACGGGTTTGCACACGGCGTGGGTCCACGTACACGTGGAATTTTTCCGATAAGTACCATACCATAAATGTATTTTCCCTTCTTTATGATTTTCTTAATGACATCGTGTTTTCTCTAGCTTATTTTGTTGTAAGAATATGGTATATCCTATACATGACATACAAAATCTGTGTGAATCGACTGTTTATGTTATCGGTAAGGCTTCTGGTCACCGTAGGCTATGAATAGTAAAGTTTCTGGGGGATCAGAAGTTTGATGTGGATTTTCGACTGTGGGTGGGGGCCGGGGGGCCGGTGCCCCAGACCCCGTGTTGTTCAAGGGTCAACTTCACTTAAAACACTCACTTGCTTCCCACCTTGGCCCTTCCTCTCCACCGGCAGACCGGTCCGCGGGGACAGGTTTCCAGCTTGTCACTTACAAGGCAGGACACAGGCTCAGAGGGGGACAAGGACCTGCCCACAGACACTAAGCAGGGCCGAGGCTGGCTGTGGGTCTGGGGGAGGGGGCTGGCGCCCCCCGGGACAGCTGCCTCCCACCCAGCGGCACCCCAGGCTGAAGTCCTCAGAGAAGGAGAAACGAGAGTCATGGAGGGAAGTGCTCACAACAGCGCCCCGCACGAGGCCGTGTGTGTGGATGCTGAAACAGTCAGGAACGCTAGCCGGTGAGCGGAGAGGCAAAGTGTGGTCCATCCGGACAGTGAAATAGGATTCAGCCATAGAGAGGACTGAGCCACGGACACCTGCCACACCGTGGCAATATGGCAATATGGCACTCGGTGACAGACGCCAGACGCAAAAGACCACACGTTGTATGATTCTGTTCTGTGAAATGTCCAGGACCGGCCAATCCACACGGACAGGAAGTGGACCGAGGGCCGCCAGGGGCTGGGGTCAGGGGACGGGGAGCGACTGCTGACGGGTGCAAGGTTTCCATTCGGGGAGATGGAGATGCTCTGGAACCAGGTAGAACATACCGAAGGCTACCCTCCAGTGGTTTAAACAGTGAATTTTATGTTACGCGAACATTAGCACAATTTTTAGAAAAGGTCAGGCCAAAGCCCCACGGGTGTCGGTCGAGTATTCATCCTGCTAAGGAAGGGAGGGGGCAGAAGCAAGGTCGGAGGCGTCCACAGGCCGGAGAGGCACGGGAGCCCCCGGAGTGGGCACAGTGAGACCCCGTACATCCCAGCTGGGCCTCCCCGCGCCCCTCGATCCCCGCCCCCCAGTGGGTGCCAAAGCCCTGCTCTCTCCTCCCCAGAGGACCTGTCTGACTCAGAGGAAATATTCCCCAAGGACATCACCAAGTGGAACTCCAACGACCTCATGGACAAAATCGAAAGCCCTGAGCCGGAGGATACACAGGGTACCGGAGTTGGCAGGGGGAGGGTTGCTGGAGGACCTGGGGAGGGGGCTGCAGGGGCCAGGCCCCTCCTCTCTGACCTAGCTCCTGTGCGGTGCTGGGCATCCGAGGGTCACTTGTCAGGGTCACTGCGTCTGTCCTGTGGTCCTGGGACTGCCCCGCTGGCCCTCGGCTCACGGCTCCCGCTGCTTCTGTTGCAGACGGTCTCTACCGCCAGAGCGGCCCTGAATTCAGGGTGGCCTCCAGCGTGGAGCAGCTGAACATCATCGAGGTGGGTGCCCAGGGGGCAGAGGGCCAGGGACTGTGCTGCCCGTGGCCCCCAGGGCTGCAAGGGGAGGGGGCTGAGCTCAAAGGATGGGTCCCGTGGGGCCGCAGAGGCAGAACTCGGCGCCCACCGCCTCACGTCCTCGCTGGCCTAGGTGCCATCAGAGAGAGGCCCGGGGGCTCCTTTACTCCCCTCCCCGACGTCCCTGAGAACCAGGAAGGACTGCAGACAGCCCCCAAAGAAGGCCTTGACCCAGCTCCGCCCATGGAAAATGAAAGGAGAAACTTGCAAATTCCAGACCAAAAAACAGATGTTCACCTTGTACCCAGCCTTTCCGCGTTTGCTGAAGAAAATAAGATGGAAGGGGAGGACGCGAAAGCCGTCTAGGCAGAAGTGAGCGGCGGCCGCCCCGCTGGGGCCTCGCGGGGCTCTCAGGGTCCAATAAAGCTGTCTTGGCAGAGCGCCTGTGTCCGCTTCGGGGGTTCTTTGCACGGGGCTCAGGCCCCTTCTCCCCCTCCAGCTGTGGGCAGTCAGAGCTGTTTGCACTGGGGCGGGAGCCAGGGCCGAGCGGGGCTGTCCCATGCTGTGGTGTCCCACGCTGTGGTGTCCCACGCTGTGGTGTCCCGCACTGCGGCCACCGCACGGCTCTCGCCTCACGCTGCCCAAGGTGGACACAGCACCTCCGGGAAGTCGGGACCCCTGGGGAGCTTGGACCCGCTGCCCGGGAGGAGAAGCAGCGTCCACACCGCCCTCCCCGACTTGGGGTTTTCTACTCTGGGGTCCGGGGTCAACGTGGGCTTTTCTAGAAGGCAAAGCGGGATGAGGGGCGTTGATTTCCAATTGGCGGTTAAGGGTAAGAGAAAGCATACGGAGCCCCTCCCCACCGGGGGCGCACACAGCTCTGACGGCCCCCTCGGGAGGGGCAGCAGGGGCCTTGGGCTCTGGGTCTGCTTCGGGATGTGCGTGGGAGCCCAGCACCGGTTCTGGGCCCAGCCATCCAGAGTCAGATCCCTTTGCTTGCAATAGCCCCCAAACCGGAGCCTCCCCTCCCAGCCTTGTGGAGGGGGTACGGCTTTATGGAGACACTGACGGGGACCCCCTGGCTCTCCAGAGCTGGCCCCACGGCCCCCAGGCCCACTGCCGCATTGCACCTCCCACGGGGTCTGTTCCTAGGGTTTGAGTCTCGGGTGGGGTGTGCCCCGGGAGTAGAGCCGGGTCTCCAGGTAGCCTCCTCCGGGAGTCCCTGAACAGTCCCAGCCTCCGGTACTGGGCCCCAGGAGATAGGCACAGGCCTCTCACTGCCCACCCTTGCCCGTCCTGGGTTTCTGAGGGCCGCTGGACTCCACCTCCCTGCGTGGGTGATGGTGAGGCCGCCCAGAGACATTCCTTCCTTGAGCCCCTGGCCTGGCTGGCTTGATGAGCCCTTGAGGCGTGTGGCAGCTCCTCCTGGCTGCTGGTCCGGGCAGCTGGTGGCGCCCCCTGCCCAGCCCGGGCTGTGAATTCATTCCTGCCCAGGCCGGCCAGCAGTGGGCAGTCCTCATATGGGGGACAGGAGCCATTCCCAGGCTCTGCTGGGCCTGCGTTCCTGCCCAGGCCCCGTGGCCCACAACTGGCCAGTGACCGGCCTCATCCCAGTCTTGCCTCGGCTCCAGACCCTCTGCTGCCCACCAGCCTGCCTTCCTCGTTCACTGCTGCGTGGCTCCCAGGCTGGCCCGTTTCCTTGTGTTTCCCGGCAGCCTCACCAGCCCCTGGGTCCAGGGCCTGTTCTGCCCACTCCCCGCCTGGGCTCTGTGTTGACATTTGGGTCTCCCGCCTGCCCGCCGTCCTGTGGCCCAGTTCAAGGCCATTTGTCCCATGAGCCTTCCAGATGGTTTCAGCCCCCTCCTTGTCCCTCACATGCCTGGACATAATATGGGCATGGCACGTACTCACCAGTGGCCTCTCTTAGGCCCTGGTCCCAGCTCCCACAGTCACACATCGGAAAGGTGGAGAAAGGCCCCTGGGGATGCGACCACAGCCGGAGTTGGCAGGAGAACACTGAACCGGTGGCAGAAGCTCCGGGTTCTGGTCCAGCTTGGCACTGATGTGCTGTGTGACATTCGACAAGTCTCTCCGTGTCTCTGGGCCACTCCCACCCACCTCGGCTGTAAATAGAACAATTCCATACCCCATGCAAATGTGTACAAGTCTCGGGTCTCACTGTGACCTCACATGCAGGCCTGACCCACAGGAGGTGGGATCCTTAACCCCTCCCAAATTAGGGGGGTTCAGACAGGCACACCTGCTCTAAGATGCTTGGAGACCTTGGTCTTAGAGTCCGGGAACGGTAGCACAGGGGACAGAAGGGAAGCCCAGTGTAGATGGGGGGCGAGCTCAGAGCCGCAGGCCCCGTGCCCTGGGTCACTGCCCGCCCAGGCTGAGGCTGCCCTGGGTGCAGATGCATGGAGGGAAGGCAGGCTCCCGAGGCCCACATAGAGCGCCCCTGAATTCAGAGTGGCCTCCAGCGTGGAGCTGAACATCACCGAGGTGGGTGCCCGGGGGGCAGAGGGCCTCCTCGCCGAGGCTGGAAACTGCCGCCTGGGCCCCTAATGGAAAGTGGAAGCTGAGTGGGGGGGAGCAGGGCTGCTCGTGGGGAGGGAGAGGGACCAGCTTGGCCTCCCCAGGGGAAGGGGTTGAGGTGGCTCACACCAGGCCCTATAGCTGAGGAACTGACTTGGGACTTCGGAGAGGGCGCAGTGACCAGAGGGGCCTCCCCTGGGGTGACAGGGGCCCAGCAAGGAGCTGAGTCCCCGGGGAGTTGACGCCCCGCCAACCCGCGCAGGACGAGGTCAGCCCACCTCTGGCCGCACCGGCCTCCAAGATCCACGTGCTGCTGCTGGTGCTGCATGGAGGCACCATCCTGGACACGGGCGCTGGGGACCCCAGCTCCAAGCAAGGCGACGCCAACACCATCGCCACCGTGTTCGACACCGTCATGCGTGTGCACTACCCCAGTGCCCTGGGCCACCTGGCCATCCGCCTGGTGCCCTGCCCGCCCATCTGCTTGGATGCCTTTGCCCTCGTCTCCAAGTGAGTGCACGGGACCCGGACCACCCACCCCAAAGCACCTGGCCCGAGGGTCAGGCTGCTCCCCTGGCGTCAGGACCCCGTCTAGGTGTCCACACTTACCATCCAGCCCGTTCTGTCCAGAGGCGACAAAACCTAGGCAGATGGCTGGGCCTATAGAGGATGGGCCCTAGGCCCGAGACTGAGCCTCAGTTGCTCTATCTGTGGTATGGGGATGTTGACCTGCCCCTGAGACGCAAGACCTTACTCGCCGGCCCTGTTCCCCAGCCTTGTAGGGCCTGGCCGAGAAGCGACCCCGTGAGGTTGGCCAGGTCACAGCTGAGGCTCTCCAGGGGCAGGCCTGGTGCTCTGGTCGGGGAGGGGGCCCCTGGGGCTGAGCTGAGGCTGCCTGCTCTCTCCTGACCGGGCCCCCTCCCCCAGCCTTAGCCCCTACAGCCACGATGAAGGCTGTCTGTCCAGCAGCCAGGACCACATCCCCCTGGCTGCCCTGCCCCTGCTGGCCACCTCCTCACCCCAGTACCAGGAGGCGATCGCCGCAGTGATCCAGCGGGCCAACCTGGCCTATGGGGACTTCATCAAGTCCCAGGAGGGCATGACCTTCAACGGGCAGGTGAGTCGTGGGGCAGGAGAAGGGCAGACGAGCCCCGCACGGGGGGCGGGGGGGAGGACCCCTCTGGATGACGCCGCAGCAAGCAGGGCGGGCACTCAGCCTCTGAGGCCTCTCTGCCTCCAGGTCTGCCTGATTGGGGACTGCGTCGGGGGCATCCTGGCATTCGACGCCTTGTGCCAGAGCCACCAGCCGGTGTCTGAGAGTCAGAGCAGCAGTCGCCGGGGCAGCGTGGCCAGCGTGCAGGTACCACGCCCACGGCCCCCAGAGGGGGAGCATCTCCAGCGCCAGCCCGCTAGCCCCGAACCTCCCCCGGGCCCAAGGGAGAGGCAGGGGAAGGGTGGAGGTTGCCCGCGCACGCACCCAGAGCCGACAGGGTGGGTGCCCGGGGCCGGTGAGCAGCTGTGGCGGAACCAAGCCTGGAGCCCACGAGGCTTCAGCGGGCAGTGGAGCGGGGTCTGCGCCGTAGGGAGCGGGGGTCTGGTCCCGGGAGGTGCAGCAGGCAGCCCCTCGGCGCATCCCCGCAGGAGGGGATCTGAGGTCCCTCCGCTGCAGAGCAGCGCATGGCCTGGGTGGGGGGGCGGGGTGCTGTGCAAGGCTGCAAGGTCAGTGAGAGGTCCCAAAGACACAGTGGCCAGTTCAGGCAGGAACGGAAGTTGTTGGGACTCAGCTAGCGGGCTGGGGGGACAGTGGGGCCGCCGGGGGACAGGGCTCTCCCCTCCCCGGTGTGGGTGAGAGGCCAGCTGGGCAGGGGGCAGTGGGTCCTGAGTCAGGAGGGAGAAGACGGAAGCCGGGCCCAGGCCAGTGGCCACCGGGCAGTGAGCCTGCATGGGCTGTTCCAGGACACTGACCTGCTGTCCCCTGGCACCCTGGTCAATGCGGCCCATGGCGGTGGCGGCAGCGGCGGCGGCGGCCTGGAGAGCAGTCGGCACCTGAGCCGCAGCAACGTCGATCTCCCCCGAAGCAATGGTGTCGAAGACCCCAAGAGGCAGCTGCCCCGAAAGAGGAGTGACTCATCCACCTACGAGCTGGACACCATCCAGCAGCACCAGGCCTTCCTGTCCAGGTGGGTGGGGCTGGCGGGGCCCGGGGGTCCAACCCTGAGGCCCGTGGCCAGGTGAGGAAGGGGACCCCAAGAGGGAGGGATGCCTCAGAATTGGGGACGTGAACCCCGAGGGCCGACGTGAGGGTAGTGGGAGCCTGGGCTGGGCCCACGGCTCTTCGGTCAGGAGAAGGTGGCCTGTTGGGTGCCGCTGGGGTCTTGTACACACTGAGGACCATCTTGAGCCCAAGGGAACAGGTTGCCCAGGGCTGGGGCAGAACCCATCAAGGGCGGCTGTTCTAAAGGCAGTGGCACCCCAAGAGAGGTTGGGACCAGCTGTCACCAGAGGTGCCCCGGAAGGTACTGGGCAGCCGCATCTGTAGGACGGCTTGGGGGCCGAGCCTTGTGTGGGCGTGATGACCCCTGGGGGGGCTTCCTTTGGGAGGCGGAGGGCAAGCCAGTGCCGAGAAGGGGTGTGGTGTGACCTCACCAGGCCCCCGTCTGCAGCCTCCATGCCAGCGTGCTGAGGAACGAGCCCGGCTCCCGCCGTTCAAGCAGCTCCACCATGCTGGACGGCACCGGGGCTGTGGGCAAGTTCGACTTTGAGATCGCAGACCTTTTCCTCTTCGGGTGCCCACTGGGGCTCGTCCTGGCCTTGAGGAAGACCGTCATCCCTGCCCTGGATGGTGAGAGCTCTGCAGGGGCAGGGCAGGGCAAGGGGTTGTATCAACTGGGTAGAGGGTCTCAGTGGACCCCTGTCACAAGGCCATGGCCACATCTCAGGCCCCTTCCCGCATCAGCCTCACTTGTGCCCTCCCCAGCACAGGCTCACTGCTCTCCTTTGGTCCTACTCCAGCAGCTCAGTCTCTGGCCCCGATCTCGGCCCCCGATCTTCCATTTCATCTTCCAGGCACCTCTGGGAGATGAGGTCCAGAAGGGAAGGGGCTGCCCTGGTATCAGACGGACACAGACCCAGTCTCCCGGGCCCAGAGTCTTCCCATAAGGAAGAGATTGGAAGCCAGGGACCCCCAAATCCTCCCAGGTGCCTGGCTTCCCAGTCCCAGAAGGGCTGTGGCCATGCTGCGCCAGAGACCCTCATCAAGGCCACGGGGACAGGGGGGTGTGACATGCCGGCTGAGCAGCCTCTCAGAGCAGCAGTCCGTGCAAGGTGCCCCCGGGGTCAGCCAGTGTGGCCCAGGGAGCCCCGACGTGCTTACAGGGGCTGTGCAGGGCCCGGGTTACATCCCCAGGTTACAGAGCAGGAAACTGAGGCTCAGAGAGGCACGGACACTTGCTCAAGAGCAAGTCAGAGGTGGCTTATTAGGAACAGTGACGTCTGGCAACGTCATCTGTAATCGTGAGATACCAGAACCACGTTGGCCCACGGAGGGGAGCTGGTTGGCCAAATCCCAGCCCGGCCCACGGCGGAGGATACCCACGGCCGAGGATCTGTCGGAGGAGCTCGCAGGGCTGAAATGAAGGACGCCCACGTTGTTGTGTTCAATGGGGGGGGAGGGCGGGGGAGGTTCAGGAAGTGTAGCACCTGTTCCTACATGTGTGTGTTTAAAGGTGAGACGTCTACCTCTGCTCCTCACGCTCACGGTCCCCAGCCCCCCAGCAACCATGACCCGCTCGGAGAGCAGCCCCATCGCACAGCCTACAGCCCCACCCTGCTCGGTTTAAAACAAACGTGGTGAATAAACGGACACATGCCAAATCATAGAGACGTGCTTTCGGAGCCCCCGCCCCGCCTGCCGCTGGCTGTAGACCCCGCCTCCTCACGGCTCTGCCATCCCCCCCACCCCCACCCCCAGTTTTCCAGCTGCGACCAGCCTGCCAGCAAGTCTACAACCTCTTCCACCCCGCGGACCCGTCCGCCTCCCGCCTGGAGCCGCTGCTGGAGCGGAGGTTCCACGCCCTGCCGCCTTTCAGCATCCCTCGCTACCAGCGTTACCCGCTGGGGGATGGCTGCTCCACGCTGCTGGGTGAGAGGCCCCGGGGCGCGCGGGGCCCCTGGGGGGCGGGAAGGGGCAGCCTGCGCTGAGCTCCTCTCGGAAGCTGGGTACTGGGTGTGGGTCCAGGGGTGCGTCAGCCAAGGGGTCAGGGCCTCACCCCAGGTGCAGGGGGGGAGCAGACTGGGACGAGAATCTCCTCCCGCTGCCCGAGGCAGGGCCGTGTGGGGACCCATGGTGGGGTTCAGAGCAGGGCACTTGTATGAGGGTCCCGGGAAGCCCCCACTCCCCCCGCCCCGCTGCCCTCGAGTGTGTCCTAGCGTCCTGTCACGTCCTGGTCCTTGAGGAGCGCCCCCATGTCTGTGTCAGAGGAGCGTGTTTGGGCTGCCCACGTGAGTGTTCTTGTCCTCTCTGTTCTCTCCCGTCTGCTTCCAGTCGAGACAGTGCAGAGAAACCCCGAGCTGGTCCTGGAGGGTGGGCCCCTGGCCCCTCTCCCCCCAGGGGACGGCTTCCTGGAAACCAGTATCCCCGTTCCCGCGCTCACCTGGCAAGACGGGCCCCGCCCGAGCCCGGGCTGTGCTGAGTGTGTGTAACACCCCCATTCGTGGTGGCGTCTGCTTCGCTGGCTGACTGCGGGTCCCTGGGGACTTCCCATGCCCTCCTTGGCCATTCAGAGTGTGTGGGACCGTGGCGTCCCGCGGGGACCGGACAGGACAAGTCCTAGGGATCAGGCCCCAGGCTCCTCTCTGTGCCCCGAGAGTCCAGGAGCCCAAAGGGCAGAGCGGCTGTCCTGGGGTCGCCTAGCATGGCTGTGAGTCCAAGGGCTCCGTCTCCCATTTGTGAGGCTGGAGGGGGCAGCCAGGAGAGGGGGCGAGGCCTCAAGCCTCATCCCACCTGCTCCCCTAGAGAAGCTTCCAGTCCCAAGGAGGGGTTGATTCCAGAGTCCCACTCCTTCCCTGCCTGAGGGGGTCCAGGGTCCTGCACGTGGGTCCTCTAGCCAAGCCCCCACTCTCCCTGCTCTGCCCTGGCCCAGTTGAACCCTCGGTACCTGCTATGTCCCCAGACACCCATTCGCGGCTGGCTCAGTGTGGCCCGTGTGAGAAGGGACGTGCAGCTGGGTGGGGGGGGGGGTTGCCTCATCCTCAGTGCCCAGCACTGGGCATCCCCCCAGCAACCACTTCAGGCCGCCAAACCCAGCGACAGTGCGCCGCGGGTCCGGCCCACTAGGCGGAGCCCAGGAGGCTGGGAGGGGCTAGCCCAGATCAGGAGCTGTGTGCCCGGTCAGATGGGTGGCCAGGGGGGGCGTGAGCCTGGCCGCCTTGCCTCCCTGCCTACTGTGTCTGTGTCAGTCCGTCTGTCCATCCCTGCCCCAGCCCTCCCCTCTCTCCCGCCTCAGCTCTGTGCCCTGCCCTCGTGGCCCTGAGCAGGCAGGCCCAGGCACGCTTGGTCCCCCCCTCACTGCCAGCTGTGCTCAGATGCCACCGCTCGCCTGCAGCTGGAGGGGTCGGCCGCCACTCCAGTCCACCCTGCCCAGGGCACGCTGGGCCCTACGTCCCGCTGCTCAGGGGGCTGGGGGGCCGGGCTGGGGGGCCCTCTCTTACCCACCGGTCTCTGGTTCCTGTCTGTCTGCAGCAGACGCACTCCAGAGCCACAACACGGTCTTTCAAGAGCACGCGGCCCCCTCCTCGCCCGGCGCAGTGCCCGCCGCCCGAGGCTTCCGCCGAGCCAGTGAGATCAGCATTGCCAGCCAGGTGTCGGGCATGGCCGAGAGCTACACAGCGTCCAGCATTGCCCAGAGTGAGTGCCATGGTGGCCTGCCCTCCCTGCACCCTCCCCTCTGTCCTAGCAGGGGGTCTGCACTACCCACCCCCCAGCCCCCCGGGACAGTTGGCGGTGTCTGGAGACAGCAGGGGAAGGCACTACTGGCAAGAGGTGGCTAGTGACCGGGGTGCTGCTCGACACCCACAACGGCCCCAAATGTCCAGTGAGGACCCTGGAGGGAGGGAGCATTCGAATGGGTAGTCCAGCGGGGCCAAGTCCAGGCGGGAGGCGATGGGCCTGGGAGGAGGAGTCCTCGCCGCGGGTGGGGTGGGGGTGCTCCTTGAGGAGGAAGCTGTGGGCTGTTTCTGGACAAGCAAGCAGACCCGGCCAAGCCAGAGGGGCAGCTAAGGGGAGCCGGGGAGGCGAGATCTCAGTGTGGCCGCCCCCCCCCGTGGCCTCCTTCACTGCTTGGCTTCTCCGAAGCTTCTTAGCAGCTGGAAACGGAGCCCTGGTCACCACCCCCCGGCCCCCCAGGGCCAGCTGCCCCCTCCATCCTCCCCGACCACGTGACCGGCTGCCTCGGGCTGAGCAGGGGTACCTGAGCTGAGGCTGGCCTGAGTATCCTTCTGTGACAGGGGCCGGGGAGCCTGGCCCTCTCCCCAGCGCCCTTCCTGGCCTGTGGTGGCATCCCGGTGGCCCCAGCACGGCTGACCCCGGCCCGTTGTTTCCCTTCTCAGAGGCCCCGGCGTCGCTCAGCCATACCCCCAGCGTCCGGCGCCTGTCGCTGCTCGCCCTGCCCCACCCACCCCCCACTACCCTGGGCCCCCCCCCGCAGGCCGGGCAGGCGAGCCCCAGCCTGGAGCGGGCCCCTCACCTCCCTGACTTGGACACCGGAGAAGGTACCGGGCGTCACACGGCCTCTGACCACACACGCTCTCCTCCCCTAACTGGGGTCCCTCGCCATTTCCAGGCACATCTCACCATCAGGCCCTGCCCGCTGAGGCCTAACCAGGGAGCTAGAGGCTCGGGCTGGGAGCGTGCAGACCCGGGGAGGAGGCGAAGGGGGTGGAGTCGGCTGGAGGCTGAGGACCGTGGGACCGTGCGGCAAGCAGGCCACGGGCAGAAGGCCAGAGAGCCCTGACCCCCGGCAGGCATCCCTTACAGAGCAGCTCCTGCCTGCGGCCGTCAGAAAGGCGCTTTTGAACCCTTATCTGGAGCTGGGGCGGTTTCCCAGCCCTGAGCGGGAGCCAGAATTTGCACCCAGGCTTTGACCCTTGGCCTGCAGGGGACATCAGGCCTTGCCTTGAGGTTCACCCCAACACAGCCTGTCACCGGCCTGAGGCCTGCAGGGCAGATGGGGGGCAGGAGAGGCCTGGAGAGGACACAACAGGGCCCAGGGCAGGGGGTCAGCAGGATCAGGGAGAGCCCTGCCTCCAAACCGGGACTGTCCCCTCCCCCTAACTCCACACGCTCCTTCTTCGCGGCCTGCACGCTCTCCCCGGAGCCTCCCTGCCCGCATCCCCGGGCCTGCTGGTTGCTTGCTCGCTCTCCTGGAGTCCTGGGCCTTCCCTGCTCCCTTCGGTCCCCCAGACAGGGAGGAGGAGGCCTGCTTTGGCTGTAGCCCTCGTCCCCTGGTCAGAGGAGGGTCTAGTCTTTGGGCTGAGCCCAGCCGGAGGGGCCTGGCGCCCTCCGAGGGGCAGCGCGGTCAAAGCCACCCCTCCCGGCAGTTGCAGCGAAGTGGTGGGGCCAGAAGCGGATCGACTATGCCCTGTACTGTCCGGACGCACTGACAGCCTTCCCCACGGTGGCCCTGCCCCACCTCTTCCATGCCAGCTACTGGGAGTCAACAGACGTGGTCTCCTTCCTGCTGAGACAGGTACCTGGGGGCCACCGCAGGGACCAAGCTAGGGCCCCGCTGACAGGGCCCCGTTTCATAGACGAGGAGGGCAGTGGTGGTGCGCAGAGCGAGCAGGATGGGGGAGCGCTGGCAGATGTGGGGTGAATGCACACGTTCCCAAGACATGTGACTTTGGGGGGACCAGCGGGGGGACCGCAGTGGTTTGAAGAGTGTTCCCTGACCCCTCACAGACTCCCGTTTCCGGCTCCGAGGGCCACTGGCCTCCCCCTCCTAGAACAGGCAGCCCCAGGCTTGAGATGGCCCTGTGGCCTGCTTCTCCCCCTCCCAGGTCATGAGGCATGACAATTCGAGCATCTTGGAGCTGGACGGCAAGGAGGTTTCGGTGTTCACCCCCTCGAAGCCAAGAGAGAAGTGGCAGCGTAAGAGGACCCACGTGAAGCTGCGGGTGAGGGGGCCCCACGGCCGCTGTCCTCTGAGTCCTCACGAGATACCCTGCCACAGACGAGGAGACCGAGTCACAGAGACTCGTGCCGTCTCACTTAATCCTCGGTCTGTGAGGAGCTAGTACCCCATCTATAGACGGGGGCACCCAGGCCGGGTAGGTCACATGGCTGAGCCAGACTTGAGCCTGGGCCTTCCGACCTCAAGCCCGTGCTCACCCCCCAGGCGCAGGAGATCCTAGCCATCCTCCCTCCCCTCCCCTGACCCAGCCTCGCTCCTCCTGTCCCCAGAACGTGACCGCCAACCACCGGATCAATGACGCAGTCGCCAACGAGGATGGCCCGCAGGTTCTCACGGGCCGGTTCATGTACGGGCCCCTGGACATGGTCACTCTGACGGGGGAGAAGGTGAGGACCCGGGGAGGTCGCAGGAGCCCCTGCCCGGCCTCCCGCTGGCTGGGGAGCACAGGCTGGGGAGGCCGGGGGCCCGGCCCCTTCCTGACCGGCGGCCCGCCTGGCTCCCAGGTGGACGTGCACATCATGACGCAGCCGCCCTCAGGCGAGTGGCTGTACCTGGACACGCTGGTGACCAACAGCAGCGGGCGGGTGTCCTACACCATCCCCGAGACCCACCGCCTGGGCGTGGGCGTCTACCCCATCAAGATGGTGGTCAGGTGAGCGCCTCCGGGAGGGAGCGGGCCGGGCCGGCCACCTGTGCGGCAGGAAGAAGGAGGTCCGGCGGGTTCTAACGCGCTCCCCCTGGCAGGGGAGACCACACGTTTGCGGACAGCTACATCACTGTGCTGCCCAAGGGCACGGAGTTCGTGGTCTTCAGTATCGATGGCTCCTTTGCTGCCAGTGTGTCCATCATGGGCAGCGACCCCAAAGTGCGGGCTGGGGCCGTGGACGTGGTGCGGTGAGTGACCCCGACGTGCATGGTGGACGCTCCTAGAGGCCAAGCTGGGGAGGGCTTTGGGACACTTGGCAGGGGCCCACGGAGTCAGCACTGCCACTAACTCGCGGTGTGACCCCCCGATGCGGACACCCCAGTTCCTCCCGTGAGAAGTGTGGCTCCTGACGAGACTGGTCACACCTGCTGCAGAGGGCACCCGCGGGGACCGGGCGGCCTGGCTGGCCGTCCTCGGGGTGGCTGCTGCTTCTGCTGAGCCCAATCAGAGACGCGCTCTCCAACGGCCCAAGTAGAGAGTGGCGGGGCCGGGAGACAGGGTGGCCCAGGGGGGAGGCCAGGGCGGCCGCGGGACACCCAGGCCTCCCCCCTCGCCCCCAGGCATTGGCAGGACCTGGGCTACCTCATCATCTATGTGACGGGCCGGCCTGACATGCAGAAGCAGCGGGTGGTGGCGTGGCTGGCCCAGCACAACTTCCCCCACGGCGTGGTGTCCTTCTGCGACGGCCTGGTGCACGACCCGCTGCGGCACAAGGCCAACTTCCTGAAGCTGCTCATCTCCGAGGTGGGTCCCCGGTGGGAGGGCTCGGGGTGCGGCGGGGGCGGGAGGGCCTTGCCCATGCCCACACCAGTGTCCCCGACAGCTGCACCTGCGCGTGCATGCGGCCTATGGCTCCACCAAGGACGTGGCGGTCTACAGCTCCATCAGCCTATCCCCCATGCAGATCTACATCGTGGGCCGGCCCACCAAGAAGCTGCAGCAGCAGTGCCAGGTGAGCGGCCCAGGCGAGCAGGGCGCCCCGGGCGGGCGGCCCCGAGAGCCCCGGCCGTGACAGCCCCCTCCCTCCCCGCCCTGCCCTGCAGTTCATCACGGACGGCTACGCGGCGCACCTGGCCCAGCTCAAGTACAACCACCGGGCGCGGCCGGCCCGCAACGCCGCCACCCGCATGGCGCTGCGGAAAGGCAGCTTCGGCCTGCCGGGCCAGGGCGACTTCCTGCGCTCCCGGAACCACCTGCTCCGCACCATCTCGGCCCAGCCCAGCGGGCCCGGCCACCGGCATGATCGGACGCAGAGCCAGGCGGATGGCGAGCAGCGGGGCCAGCGCAGCATGAGCGTGGCGGCGGGCTGCTGGGGCCGCACCATGGCCGGCCGGCCTGAGCCCGGGGCAGCCGCGGGCCCCAAGTAGAACCCTGTGGGTGAGGCGCTGTGGTCTCCATGGTGCTAGGCCAGGGCGGCCAGCCCCGCCGGGAGGCCTGATGGGCACACAGTGTCGGCCGGAGACAAGCTTGTCCCAGGGCCTGGTGGAGGACATAGCCATGCCACACAGCCCTCCCAGCCCTGCCTCGTGTCCACTAGGGTCTGAGAGGTTCCAGCTTGCAGGAGGACCTGTCCCAGGATGACAGAGGGACCAGGACTCCCCACGCGGACTGGCCTGGAAGGCACTCCTAGACACTCGCCCTGCATTGACCTCCCAGCATCCCGACGCCAGGCCTGGGCCCAGGCCCAGCCCGCCACCTGCCATCCACTAGCTCACCCTGACCCCCAGGTCCTCTCCCACTCGGTCGCAGCTCCAGCGGGGGACAGCCTGCTTCTTGTTAACTCAAGTTACTCAACTGTTCAACCTCACTGGTTTTGCACTGATTTTTGAGAGCGGAGATCCATTCCCATCTCCTGTGGCTACAGACATGCATGAAAAGCCAACCTTCGGCGATCTGGGACCTGCTGCCACACAGAAGGCTCCAGGGCGGCAAGCCCTTGTGCGAGCAGGAGAGAAAGGCCATATCTTCATTTCTGCAGCTCCGCCTGGCCCGCCAGCGCTGTGGCAGCCCCGGACCCCCGCCTACCTGTCCACCTGCCCCACCTGGAACCCAGGGCTGCGGCGAGGCTGCTGAGGCCCAGAGCCGGCTCCCGGGAAGCCATGCCTCGGGCTCCTGGGCCTGGCCGGGTCTGGCCTCCTCTTCCACTCCTCGCCTGCCGTCAGTCAAGGCCACGTGCCTCGGCTCTCCTGCGTTTCTACACCTTTCTACTTCTCCAATCTGATTTCTATGAGGTTTTTTTAAACGAGCAATCCTTGGCTGCTTCCTTTTCTTAACTCTTTCAGTACCAAGCGCAGCCCCTCCACGTGAAAACACCCAGCACTGTGACGGAGTCCAGCCTGGTTCTGGGTCCCGGGGCCCTGCTCCCCCCTGCCCACGCAGCAGGGCGTGGGGTCCCCACCTCACCTGACCCCCATTAATTCCACTGAATTTCTACTCTGGGGTGAGTGGGGCACACACTTAGGTTTTTTTAATGCCAATTCCGTTTTGATGCCGAATCTAAGAAGCTACAACTTCCTTCGTTAGCTTAAGGGCAGGCAGCCACGACGCCATTTCCCACCTGGTAAGGACCACGCTGTCCTGCACACCCGGGGCCGAGCATCAGCCCTCCCTCCCCAGAACCGACCACGATCAGTGGGCTGTGGCGCTCAGCCCCGGGTGACCCTTCTGCTGCTCCCTCCACCTTCTCCATAAGGCGGGAGAGCCTGCCTGGCCAGGCTCCAACTCTGAGAAGCTGCTGCAGACCTGGATACGGCCTCAGGGCCTCACGGGCTGGGCTGGGACGGGGAGGCACACAGATTGATGTTAACATTCTCCCGTGTGTAGATATGTACAGCCAAAGGGTCGTGTAAATGTTCCGCAAAAGTGGGTATATACAGAGTGAAAGCTATTTATTTTGTGCAGAGAAAAATATCTGGAGGGATAGGACCTTCAGGGCTTGTTCATATTTAAGATGTAGCTTTTTGTTTTTGTTTCAGGCATTATGTATAAAGCAACGATTATTTTATGGACCAAGTTTTAATGTAAGTGTTGCAATGGAAGTGCAATACCTGACCCCCTCTGCTCCCCGGCGGGAAACCGCTCAGCCCGACAATCACAGCCCGGCGAGGGGCCCCTGTGGCCAGTGCCTCCTCGTCTGTCGGTCCCACCTCACCCCATCTTGCCTACCGCCTCGGTGACCAGCCATCCGGAGAAGCACCTGGAAGAGTCTCGGGCCCGCCTGCAATAAAGGCTGGGAGGCCTCCTGGCCCCGGGGAGGCCGTGTGGGCAGTGGGCTCGGCCTCTCCCAGCGGGCAGCTCCCCCAAGCTCGTTGCTTCCCGCCCGCCTGCCCAGCTGCCAGCCATGCCAAGGACAACAGCAATAGTCCCCTGGGCCTCTCCCAGCGGCCCTCAGCCATAGATGGTGAGATGGGCAGCCCACCCTCCCCGTTGACGTCTCTCTTCTATATCCAGGTCTGCTTCCTGCCTCCCTTAAGATTCCTTTTGGCACATTCTCTTCTTAAGGAAGCACCAGTTTTTCAGAAACTAAGAGAGGGAGGGCAGAGTCCTTTAAAAATACCAAAAATGTTTACAGTGTTGGGTGCTGAGCCACAGGGCTCAGGCCTGACCAGTCGTAACCAAAGGGTGAGGCAGGCCTTGCTGACTGCCACCCCCACCCCAGGCCTGTTGGAGGAGAAGCCTTAGTCCCACTCCCAACCCCAGCCCCAGGACTGAGCCTCAGCCCACCACCCCAGATCCAAGCACTTGCCTTCTCTTTGATTTCTAAAGAGGGATTCAGCAGAGACCCCAGCCCCAACTTTCCCAGCTCGGTCGGAGCTGCCCACCCGCCCGCCCTGTTGCAGTCTTCACGTCTCGGCCCCCTCCTGTCTGTCTGTCTGGGCCATGTGTGAGCCGCGTCCTGACTCGCCCCGTCCGCCCTCGCTACCCCTGCACCTTCGGGCCTGAGTGTGCTCTGTATACAGTGTCATTGTCTGTTACACCAATTAAAGAAGCAGGAAGGCTTCCTTCTGGGTCTCTTTACTGCACGAGCAAGCGTAGAACACCAGCTGGGGACAGGGGCCTCGGATGGGGGCACGGCCTGTCCCCAGCTAAAGCTGCGGCGGCGACAGTAGGTCCTTCCCAGTAAACAGCGCCCACTACACTCGCCGTAACACAGATACACGCCCACAAGCCTTACCCTGCCCCGGGCCTCCTTCCAGCCCCTTCCCAGACACACACTCCCGTTCATCCTCACGGCAACCCAGTGAGGTAGGTGCAGGAAGCCACTCTGCTTTACAGAGGCCGTGGCTTGTCCTCTGGGCCAGGACTCCCGCCCCGGCCGCCTGGCCCCAGCACCAGCACTCTGACCAGGTGGCAGCTGCGGACAAAGGGCCCAGGAAGCAGTCTGCCCCCAAGTCGGAGGGGAGCGGGCTCAAGAGCCAAGTCTGGGTTTGGGATGCAGCTGGGGGTGAGTACAGGGTCTGGTCAAGGGAGGCTGATCTGGGGATGAGCAGGGCAAAGGTGGCCAGTGTGGCCTGTGCTCACGACCACGAGGGCACACCTGCCTTTCCCCAAAAACTCCTGGTGCCCTTGTTTTACCTCTGGAGGTTGGGCGGCAACCTTCCCTCCTCCAGCACAAAAAAACCAACATTGACAAATAAAGTTTCCAACCAGGGAACATTTAATATTTGGGAAGTTACGCTCTTTCAGGAGATGGGGGAGCTGATTAGGCCAGTGACCCTGTCCTCCACGCCCTGCATCTGAGAGGAGGCTGGGCCAGAGGCCAGTCCACAGGAGGAAAGGCAAACACCCCTCGGGCTTCCTGCTGCCCACCCCGAAGCCAGCCTGCAGGCCATGCCACCAACGCTTAGCCGGCAGGACCCTCAGGGTAGCAGCCCAGCTCGAGTCTGGAAGGCCAGGCCATCCCCTCGGGTGGCTTGCTAGAGAAGAAAGCGCACAGAAGAGGACACATCAGAAACAGAGCTGGGCATGGACCCCGGGGAAAGGGGTGACACCAACCTTATTGATCTCTCTGTGTCGTTCCTTAGTCACGATTTCCTCTAAGACCTCGCCATCTCCCTTAATGAGCCTGGGGGAGGAGGGGAGAGGAGGCTGAGCCTCTAATGCCAGAGCAACAGAACCAGACCCACCTGGCAAAGAGATGCCAGGCCTCAGGCCCCCACTCCCCTGAGCAGGCGGAAACGAGGTGCTCCCACTCCTTCCCCTCTCCCGCCCTTGGGATAGTGATAAAGGCAGCTGGGTAGGCTCTGCCATCAGACTGGCCAACTGGCTCTTTGAAGATACCGCTCAAGGCCCTTGCAGCCCCCGCAACTGCTTGCTCAGGGCAATAAAGAAGAACAGCCTAGGAAGTCCCATAAATGAGTAACTACTTTTCTCCTGTCTCTGGCTTTTGAGCACAGCAGTGATCGGCCCTCCTCCTGAGCATGCAGAGCGTGTGGGGCTGAGCTTTGCCGAGACTCCCCACCTGGTGCGTCCTGTCTCTGGGTCCACCACCTTCCGGATGATGCTCTGCCGAGCATCCCACTCCTCCTTGGTCATGGGCTTCATGGCCTGGATGCGGGACTTCTGTTCATCCGTCAGGACTGCAAGGGGAGATGGCAGGATGTCGGCAGTTGGGTCTCAGGGAGGGGACCCTTCCCCTTCTGCACGCCAGGCAGCAGAGTACCTGGACCATCCTCTTCCTCCTCAGCCGATCTGTGCCACTGGTCCAGCGAGGGTCCCGGCAGAGCCTCACCCTGCTGCAGCTTTGCCTTCTCCTTGCTTTTCTTCTTCAGCTTCTTTTTCCTTTTCTTCTTCTTCTTCTTCTTCCTCTTCTTGTCCTTGTGCTTCCCCCGCTTCTTCCCGCCATCACTGGAGGAAGAGGAGGAGGACGAAGAGGAAGAAGAGCTAGAAGAACTGGAAGAAGAGGAGGAGGAGCTGGATCGTGGTCTCCTCCGGGCCTTGTGCTTGCTTCTCTCTGTGATGCAGGGAGAAGGTGAGGCTGGAAGGCCAGGAGGGGAAGAAGTAAACCTTTATCCCCTTGCTCTAGCCTGTGGCAGGCTTAAGAGGGACTACGGAGGGGTGAGACCCTCCAGGCAGGGCCTTCCAGAGCAGGGATCAGCACTCTCTGGAGAGGCGCTTTCTGGGCTTCACCCAGTCACTGTCTGACCAGGAGCAGGGCAGCCAGCCCCAGATCTCAGCTCCAGCTGCACAAAAAGCATCATTATGTGCTCCCTTCAATCCGTACCCCATGAGCTGGCCCAGCCTCTGGAATCTGAGCGTCTCTCCCAGAGATCCAGGTCCTGCGCCCAGCTGCCCGCCCAGCTGCCTGCAGTTTCCTCCGGAAAGTTCCCACGCCCCTTTCCCGTTCCCTCCGGTCCTCACCCTCCGCCCCAGAGGAGGTGTTGCTGGCCTTGCGGTCTTGGGATCTAGACGCCGAGCAGCTCCTCGGAGCGTCCTTACTGCTCTTCTTCCTTCTCTTTTCCGACCCTCGGCCCCGGGACCGGCTTCGGCTCTTGGAGCGCTTGCGAGAGCTGACGTGAGCCATAGCGCCGCGGGCTGGAGACGAGGAGACACGCTCGAACTGGAGCTCACAGAGCCGGCCCCCAGACTGGGCTCTGAGGGCGACTCTCCCCGGGGGCCCAGTGCCCATCACCGCCCAAGGCAGAGACCAACGGGGTCCGCGACCACCGCACGACCTGCCCCTAGCCCCGGGGACCCCAAACACCGCGCGGACACCCGGAGCGTCGGCCCCTTTAAGGGCCCGCCCCCGCCCGGCCGCTCCACGCCTGCGCACGGCCGCTCCACGCCCGGACGCTCGGGCGCCCCTAGGAGCCGCCGCGGTCCTCAGCTGCCAGGTGCGTGCCGAATCCCTCCCCGCGCGCTCCTACCCTCCACCCCCGCGCCCTCAGCGCCTCGCCGCCCCAGGGAAGGTCCCCGCAGCCGCTCCGTCCCCTCCTCAGCCGCCCATCTGGCGGGACCGTCGGAGCCGCACCACACCTTCGCGTGAGGAAGCGGCGGCGAGGGGACTTCCGGCCGGGGCAGTGCTCCGAGAGGCCGTCCGGCTGGGAAGCGAGGCGCTGCCGTCTTCAGTCCTGAAGCCCCGGGTTCCGTTTCCAGGGCAGCCCAAGAAACGGAGGCTGGCTCTCCGACCTCCCGAAGAGGGCAGCTGGGGACCCAGGCTTCCGCCCCAGGCGCGTGCGAGGCCGTGCGTGCTCCCCGGCCTCTGCCGCGGCCCTGCCACGGTCTCCGACCGCCCTTCCTGGCGGCCACAGCACCTCCAGCCTCCCTGAGTTGCCTGCCGACCTGTCCACCCCAGCAGGCTGTGAGACCCCTGGTCCTTGCCGCGTCCCCACTTAGTGACAGAGCCAGGGTGGGACCCCTGGAAGGGAATGCCCCGCAGGCCTGTGTCCGGAGGGGGCAGCCGACGCTCTGCTGCTGATTTTGCCAGTGTGGAACGGGGGCCTGGTGTTCCAGATCTTCCCACCTTCCCAGGGAAGCCAGAACTCTAGATTTCGATACAGAAACCCCTGGTTTGCAAATGTACAACCCGAACTCGGCACAGCTGCACTCTTCACCCAGTTTGGGGGCTGAAAACTTCTCGTTAATAATGACAGCAAACACGGAGGACTGTTATAAAGCACTTTATGAACGTTAACTCATTTGACTCTCACAACAGCTTTAGGCGATAGGTTCTTTACAGGGGAGGAAACCGAGGCACAGAGAGGTCACGTGGCTGTCCCACAGTCACACTGCTGGAAACTGCAGAATCAGAATTTGAACCCAGTGCTAAGCCCTCAACACCAACTAGAAGTTGCTCTTGGAGGCTCACCCAAATCCCCTTCGTAGACAGATGTGCTCCACCCCAGCTGTGGCGTCCGCTGGTAATTCACACCTGTACTCTTCTCTGGAAGGTTCCCTTGGCCACTGGGAGCCACCCTGCTGTGGAGATGGATGTCTGGGAAGTTACTGCCACTTCCCCACCTGCCCAGCCCAGCCCCACCCTAACTGATGCAGGGGGCAGACTGCGAGATCCAGGCTCCAGAGCGCTCCGCGGGATTGGGCTGAGGCTGAATGCCCTTTGAAACCACAGCCTGGCCTAGCTCTTTCCTGCCCTGTCCTTCCCTCGCGCCCTTCTCCTGAAGGTATCCCTTCAATAGACCACCTGCCCAGGAATCCCCATCTCAGGCTCTGGCTCTAACACACTTGACCCAAGCCAGCCTGTCTGCTGAAAGAATGACGCAGAAGCTTGTGTGTCCTTTTGAACCAAGAAGGGCCTGAGGGCTGCAGGGCTGAGTTTATTCTTGTCCCACCCAACCCAAGGAGGCAGAGCCCTCGCTGGCCGTGCTGCCCCCAACGCAGCCCGACCTCGATCAAGTCAGCGCGCACACATCCACAGGGGGGGGCTCCTCACGGGTGAAGCCGTCGCCGAAGCCCTCGTCGTCCACCAGGTCGGGTTTTTGGCAGCACATGGGGCACAGGCGGTTGCGCACAGCAGAGGCCCGGAGCCAGACGACGAGGTTCCAGCGCTCGCCTGTGCCCAGGGGCCGGGCCCCATGCAGCTGGCCGCCCCGGTGCAGGATGCCCTGGCCCACCACGTGCTCCACCTCCAGGGGCCTGGCCAGGGCTGACGGCGCCTGCAGAAAGCGAGGCTCAGGCCTGGGCACTTCTGGCTGCCCCAGGCCCTGCCCCGTGGGTCACACACACTCACCTGGAAGAGGCCCCCGAAGTACAGGGCACCCCCCGTGAAGGTCTTGCCAAGGGCCACGTTGAGGGTGAGCTCGGCATTATCATAGTGGCAGCCGAGCTCCCGGTCCTGGCCCGGGGCGTATTTGACCACGAAGGCCCGGTGGCTGTCGAGCCAGCCCCCCCCACAGTCTGGGTACAGCAGGGCCATCAGCGGCTGCAGGAAGCGCTCCCGCAGTGGCGTCACCAGCGGCTCATCCAGGCCTAGCTCGTGCAGCAGCACCTGGGAGGGGGACCCCGGGGTCAGCGGGGAAACTGACAGGGCGTCTCCCGGGGTCCATGGGGGAGTCTTTTACAAAGGACGGTGTTATTTGCAGATACCGACTTCATAATAATCCTACCATGATCTCATTTTACAGATGGGGAGACCAAGACCCCAACAGGGCTCAACAGCTCTTCTCCAACACCGCAGATACGGCCCCCCAGCGCCCGCTGTCCCTGCCTCACCCACCCCATAATTGTTCATGGTGTTGGGTCTTCCCTTGGGCATGTCTGACTGCTCGAAGTGCTCCAGCTCCTCCAGCAGGGCCTGGCAGAACGGCGCTGTGAACACCGGCACCCGGTAGATACGCTTCTCCCC
This sequence comes from Potos flavus, assembly GCA_028534135.1. Taxonomy (NCBI): domain Eukaryota; kingdom Metazoa; phylum Chordata; class Mammalia; order Carnivora; family Procyonidae; genus Potos; species Potos flavus. The sequence goes on along the minus strand of CM052889.1, from coordinate 75,397,323 downwards.
TGCAAAGGGAGGGACAGTGTTGGCTGGGAGCCCCAGTGTGGGTCTGTGTCCTCTGGAGCTGTGTGAGCCTGGGCATGCCTGGTCACTTCCCTTGGCCTCAGTTTCCTAACCTGTACAACGGGGAGAACACGCGTACTCACCTCTCAGGGCTGTTGTGACCACTAAGGACATACTGTGTGGGCAGCAGGGAGGCCTCTTCCTGGGCCCCCTCATTTGTCCCTGGAGCCTCTCCTCCTGCTTCCACAGGCGCCCACACGTCTAGCCTCTAGACTGTGAGTTCTGATGAGGCCCAGAGATGGGAAGGTATTAGCCCAGTGACGCCCAGCAGGCCAGTGATGGAGCCAAGCAGGGATCACAGAGCCGCCTCAGGCTTTCTCTGCATGGCCCCCCATGAGCCACCAATATTTGCACCCTCACTGAGGTGCCTCTTGGAGCCTCTGTTCCCCACACAGGAAGGTTGAGGGGGGCTGCTGCTTCTTGCTGGGCCCTATTACGGCTTAGAACAGAAATACAAACATTTCTTGGCAGATGGACCAATGTCCTGGGGTGCAGGGTTCGTGTGGCCCCCACACTTTCACAGCTCACAGCCCAGCCCCCGCCCCAGACAACCTTCACATAACCTACACTGGTGGGGAGTGGGTGGCAACGAGGAGGGGTCCCTCCAGGCTAGGAGGGACGGTTTCGTTCACGTTCCACCCTGTGCCTCACAAGAGAGCACAAGCTTCATAAAGGGAGAGACACTGCACACCTGTCTCCCCAGGGTACCCCAGACCTAGGAATAACAGTAACCATAAGATAAGGAAACCTTTCCTGAGCACTGTGCACCCAGCCCATTCGTCACATTACCTTGCTTAATCACACTTTAGGAGATGAGTATTACTAGTGCTCCCCATTTCACAGATGATGACACTGAGGTGGAGGGATTCAAGGAACTTGGAAGGGCTGGCACTTCCTGCTGGGTTTAGCCAGAGATCCCAGCAGGAGATCCAAAGGAGGAGAGATGGGGCATTTCTGAGGTTGGTGTGGCTTTGTGCCTCAGCTCAAGGCCACAGCAGTTACCTGGCAGCCCCCCGTCGCACAACTCCAGGTCATGCAGGTTCAAGAAGCTTCACTCTCGCCCACTTGCCCAGGTCTGGGAATAGGAACTGTCTGCTCTCCAGCCTACTGTTAACCCCGGGCTGGGTCCTTCACTGTCATGCACGCCTGTCTTAGTTGTCCCTTTAAGTTCTTCATTCCCCCCCCCCCCCCAAATTGAGTATGCCAGCTGACTCACACCTGACACGGGCGTTGAACGAGTATGTGTGGGGCAAGTGAGGAAGTGAATACTGATGCCCGGTCCCTGGCAGGTCAGTCCCACCAGCCCTTCTAGCTCCTGCTGGTTCGGATTTTGGAGGCAGACATGGTGGAGGGACCCCAGTCTCCCACCCCCTGGTCCTAGTCCTACTAGGTGATGGGGCCAAGACCTCACCAGACACTGTCTCCAGCCGCTGGAGAAGGCCTTCGAGGTCTGCACCTGGTGATGTGCTGTACTCAGCTGCGGCCAAAAACTCGGGGGCCAGAGCCTCATCCTGGGGGCAGAACACACTGGGTGTGAGGCAGACAGGCCGCAGGCCTGGAAGCCTCCACCTCCTTCCAGTAACCTGCCCCTGCCGGGTACCTGCAGCGTGTTGTAGACATCAGGCCGCGCTGGATGGTAGGATTTTGAAATGAGGGCTTTCCTGGCAGCCGACTCCTGCCCCAGCCGCTGCCGTCGCTCCACCTCCTGCTCAAGCTGGGTAGCATAGGGCCTGGTTACCAAGATGGGGCCTCACAGCACCCCCCCACCCCAAGGTCATTATACAGAAGAGGAAACAGGCTCAGGAAGGCTAGAGCAGGGCCTGGGTTGAGAGCCAAGTCTCTCTACGCATCTGATTCTATCAGGGTAAACTGCAGGTGCCAAGCTGTTAGCTGACGCCAACTCCTTCTGGAAGGGGCCCATCCCACTCTGGGCTGCACCATTCAGAGCCCGACTGGGATGGGAACCCCTCAACATGCTCAACCAGCTGGGCCACCGAGGGAGAGGAATGGAATCCCAGCCAGGTCTTGTGTTCCAGAGGCTGCAGAGGGCTCACCTAGGAGGCTTCCCCTTACTCACCCCCAGGTGAGGAAGGAGACAGAAGATGCCAGCAGCCCTGGTACCAGCCAAAGGGGTTGAGTGAAGAGATGAAGAGGCCGGAGCCTGGCTGCCCTGGGTGGGATCGCAACTCCACCTGGTGTGAAACCTTGGGCAAGTGTCTCAAGAGGGTGTGAGGCAGACAACTTGGCATTTTCCACTTTCTCTTTTTCTGGTGCCAGGCCCCAGGTGCTGCAGTGAGGGGGAGAGGGCAAGTGGAGGTCTAAGGAGCCCTTCAGGGACCTGGGACTGGCAGACCTAAGGCGGGAAGACCCCTCGAACTGCTGGCACCGACCTAAAGAGGAAGGGCTAGGCTGGGTGTGGAGCGGCCAGTGGAGGGCAGGGAGTGTTACCTCTCCTAACAGCCGCTGGAAGTCCTTGGGGCTGACACATCCTCGGCTGCGCAGGATCTGAGAGCAGAAAGTCCAGTGAGCAAGTCACCTCACGTCTCTGGACCTCAGTTTCCCCTCGTGGACATGGAGAGGGGAGCCCCGACCCGACGGAGTCATTGTGAGGATGAAATTCGAGAAGCACGCTCAACAGAGAGCTGGGTCCCCAGCTGCAGTTAGTAACCGCACCGAGAGCATCCCCGCGCCGGGCCCTGCCCGAAGCACTTTACAGCTACGTTTATTTATTCATTCCTTACGACAACCTCAGCCAGGAGATACTATTCTCCCCGCTGAAGGGGAAAAACGGAGGCACCCAGAAATCCTGTCCTTCTTGCTGTCAGATCGGAGCACCCAGGCAGAGCCAATGGAGGCCACTCACCGGGCCGTAGTCCCGGCGCAGCTGCTGCTCGCCCCGGAAGCGCACGTGGAGCCCGTAGCGCGCCACGTACAAGTTCTCGGAGCAGAAGCAGGCGCAGCGGCAGAAGCGCCGCGGGGCGCCAGCCGTCGCCATGGCGAAGAGCCGCGCGCCGCCCCGCCAGCTTCCGTAGGAGCACTTCCAGCGCGCCCCCAGCCGGGCGGGGCGCGAGTGTGGAGCCAGCCGTAAGGGTCCGTTCCAAGTTCCCAAGTGCGGAAGAGAACGAAGACGCCGCCTCAGAAAACGGCCTGCGGCGGACGGAGACGCTCCCGGGCCGGGGCGGGACGGCCGGGCTCGGCTGCGAGCGCGTGGTCTTCTCGTCCCGCCTCACGGTTTCCCCATCCACAGGCCGGGGACTAGTTGGGACTTGGAACTCTTCAAGGCCTTTTGCTTAAATATCGCCTCCCTTTTCTGTTCGGAGCTTTCGAAGAGGCAGCCAACGGCAGGAGGACAGTTAGACGAGGTCTGGGGTCCGATCTCACCAACTAGCAACTAGCCCGTTCTGTGCGTGTGAGCTTGGGTTTAGCATTCTTCCCAGGTCCCTGTCCGGCACTCCTCGAGCCTCCGCCGCAGTCTCGGGATTCGCTGCTGGGTGCCCGGGGCAGCGTCCCCACGAAAACGCTCCGTCGGCGTGACTTCCGGTGGCGGGGCCGAAGGATTCGAGTGTGGGCGGGGAACAGGGTGTAGTCTGTTGGCGGCCACACCCCCGCACCGCGCAGTGGAGTTCTGCACAGCCGCAGTGTGAGATGAGTATGTTTCTTTTAGAGCGTGCACCCCTACCTCGGGGAGAGCCATCGTAGCTCATACGTCCCTTACACCGGGGAGCCCCACCTTGGTCCGCCATGCACCCTGCAGGCCCAGGTCTGCAAACCCCGGGAGGAAGCTTGGGCTATAGCCCTATTGCTAAGGTGGGGAAAGTAAGGCTCAGAGTAGGGGATGAAGTCTGGTTCCCGGCCCTAGATTTCCGTCCCTGGTCAGCGTGGTGCGAGGATGGGGGTGGGGAGGAAGACTGGGGCCTCTAGACTCCAGCTTTTAGCCTGGATACACAGGTGACCACAAATGGTAACTCCTGTTGGCCGATCTTCCACCTTCTCTCCTTTCATCCATACAGCAAAGCTTTGAGGGAGGTACTCTTAAGTCACCCATGTCACAGATGGGCAAACAGAGGCTCCAAGAAGGGGGACGACCTGCCCCAGGGTTCGCCACAACAGGGTTTCTCTGAGTGGTTGGATTATGAGGGATTTCGGATTTCCTCTTTGTGCTTGTTAGCATTTATTTTCTTGATGCTTTCCTCCCCCTCCCCCCCCCCGGGTGTATGCACAGGTTTACACTCACACATTCGCAGTGAGACACATACACAAACACACCCTTACGTGCTCACACACATTCACACACCATCACAAGTGTGCTCATACCATTGACACACACCCACTCATACACAACACTTCACATACACAGCCACACACTCATTCACACTCGCGACACTCTCATGCACGCCCTCACACACCTATCACCCACACTCGCACATCCAACACAGCCCCTGGTTCCTCCCAGCTCTGTGACAAATTGGGTCCCAAGGCCCCAAAGGGAGATGGGAGACCTCACATCCTGTGCAACCATACCAGGCCATCCTCTCCAGCATCGCACGAGCATGTCTGGGGGTCCAAGCCTCCCGCCAGCACCTTGAGGGGCTGGGAGAAGGCTTCTGCTCTCAGGGCAAAACCTACACCAACAGCGTGATTGGTTTTCATGCTGGCTGGCCAGGGGCCTCCTGAGTGTGGGAGGTGAGCATGTGGAAGTGTGTTTTGAGTGACAGATAAGCTCCCTGCCCTTCTGAACCTCAGTCAAGGTGGGGAGACGGGAGTAAGCAAGGAAACAAATGCACAATCAAGTTATTTTCATTCAGCCGTAGGTGCTGGGAAGACAAGCTGGGTGGTGGGATTGTGAGTGCCTGGAGGTGACTGCTTTAGACCGAACGGCCAGAGAAACCTCCCGAAGAGTGACACTTCAGCCAATCTCCAGCCGCCGCAGCAAGATATGACAGGAAAGGGTTCTAGGCTGGGGAATTAAAAGTGCAAAGCCCCTGCAGTGGGATGAGCTAGGCATGCTTGAAGAACAGCATGGCATGCAAGAGGACAAGTCCTAGGGAGTGAGGCCAGGGTGGTATTCCGGCCAAATCACTGGGCTTAGGAGACCACTGTTAACATTTTGGATTTTACTCTACATGTGAAGGGAAGCTGCCTAATCCTCACAACAAACCATATGAGGTAGGAATTATCCCCATTTTTACAGAGGTGGAAAATGAAGGTCAGAGAGGTTGAATAACCCACAAGTCAGACAGCTCACAAGTAGTAGAGTCTGGAATGGAACAGGAGTCTGTTTCTGTCTCCATCGGTGCCCCTTACCCTCTACATTACTAGGCCACGGGGATCCTGGAACCCAGCCCAAGCCTCCTAAAGATACCAGGCTTCCCCAAGGGGGAGAATGACCCTCAGGGGCCGCTTCCTCAAGGACCCAGCTCCCCAGCTCAGAGCTGTGTGGTCTGAGAAGGTGTTTAAACTTTCATGGGTGTCTTCATTACCCAGCGATAGTGAAGGGCCCTGCTCTCCAGGAAAGGATCCATTTCCCCAGTTCTGTGTGCATTACCCTCCTAACTGCCTTCCTCCCCCAGAGGCCTAGGGCAGGCCTGGCACATGCATCCTCCCCCCAGTGCGCACGGTTTCTCCCTATGCAGTAGTTTGCAAGACGAGCATGTTCTGCTTATCAGTTTAGACTGGCTCTCCCAGTGGTTCCCCTTCTCCTTGGAATCAGTGTCTCCACCCCTACCCCACCCCATCCACCCCTGGTGATTGATTGCTCAATCACCAAACGGAACACCAGCAAGAATATTAATAGTGAGTACTGGATCAATGTGCTCTCGACCAGCACTGATGTGGTTTTTTTTGCTTTTTTGTTTTTTTTAAGATTTTATTTATTTATTTGACACAAAGAAAGAGATCAGAAGTAGGCAGAGAGGCAGGCAGAGGGAGAGGGGGAAGCAGGCTCCCTGCTGAGCAGAGAGCCCGATGCGGGGCTCGATCCCAGGACCCTGAGATCATGACCTGAGCTGAAGGCAGAGGCTTAAACCACTGAGCCACCCAGGCGCCCCTACACTGATGTGGGGTTTTTTTGTTTTTTTGTTTTTATTGATGTGTTTTTGTTGTGTGTGTGAGGTATTACAGATTCTTTAAGATTTTTTTTTTAAGTAATCTCTACACCCAACGTGGGACTCGAACTCACAACCTCGAGATCCTAGAGTCCCATGTTCTACCAACTGAGCCAGCCAGGCGGCGCCCCTGTGTGAGGTATTATTAAACCTATTTTATAGATGAGGCTCAGTGAAGTATAGGGCCCTGTCTAGGGTCATAAACCCAGTAAGTGGCAGGACCAGAATTACAGCACTCGTCCTTCTATCTGATTCCAGAGTATATTTGGGGGGGGGGGGATGTATGTATGTATATGAACATGTATGTATGCATGTTGCATGTATATGTATTTCTTTATATGTATCTATACACAGTCTTTTGAACTTATACAGAGCATACTATAAAAAAAGGCACATCTCAGTTGTACAGGTGGTGAAGCTTTACAAACTTGACACACCCACGTAACCAGCATCCAGATCGCCAAAACAGAACATTCCAGCCCCCACCGTGTCCCTGCTCAGCCACTACCCACCTCCCAAGGCTAACCACTACCCTAACTCCTAAGAGCCAGGATTAGTCTTGCCTGTTATTGGATTTGATACAAATAAAATCAGATACTATGTATTATTTTGCATACTGCTTCTTTCACTCAGCATTCTGTCAGTGAGATTCACGGCTCTTGTCCTGTGTAGTGGCAGCTCCTGCCTTTTTGTGGCTGCCTAGTATTCCACTGGGTGACCACTCCATCCCCTGAGCCATCCTGTCACTGAAGGACACTTGTATTGTTTGCAGTTTGGGGAGGTCATGAATGAGGCTGCTAGGAACATTGTAATTTATTTACTGCAGTAAAATATGCATAACATAAAACCATTTCAACCATTTTAAAAACAAACTTAACTTTTTTTTTTAAGATTTAATTTGTTTGGGGCACCCGGGTGGCTCAGCCGTTGGGTGTCTGCCTTCGGCTTGGGTCATGGTCCCGGCGTCCCGGGATCGAGCCCCATATCGGGCTCCCTGCTCGGTGGGGAGCCTGCTTCTCCCTCTCCAACTCCCCCTGCTTGTGTTCCCTCTCTCGCTATCTCTCTCTGTCATAAATAAATAAAATATTTTTTTAAAAAGATTTTATTTATTTGATAGGGAGAGAGAGCGCACAAGCAGGGGGAGCAGCAGGCAGAGGGAGGGGGAGAAGC